>OZ005659.1:70583921-71183921 GCA_963930645.1 Salticus scenicus
CAAAATCGCCTCACGTAATTAATGGACACCCCTAAACATTTTCCTTACAAACAAAACTAATCAATAATATTAGTTAAATGCAATATCTTACTTTCAATATTATTATATATTGAAACACAGAAAACAATCGTATTTGGCCTTGTGTATTATATCATAAAAAAAAAAAAAAAAGCCTTGAAGGAAAAGCGGTTTTCCTTATATAAAATTACCACACCATTCAGCCACTTTAAATATAGAGGCGTTACAAACTCTTGCTTTAATACCAATCATAAAACCTTAGATCCTGTCATAAAATCTAATGAGTAAAAAATAATATGCATAATGTCCTTCATTTGCTTAGTTAGGCCACCGAGAGACAAAACAGAAGTTCATGTCAGCCGCTAAAAAGACAAAACTGCGTCACATTGTAGAACAAAAGAAGACATAATTTTGTGCTTTTTAGTGATACAAGATAAAAGAGCAAAGAGTTACGTAATGTTCTGTTTTATAATCTTATTATACATATTAATTTAATGACAGGCATTTAGTTTGCCCAGAAATAAGAGCCGAAATAGCTAGATGATTTTTAAGTGAAAAGGGAGGAAAGAGACAGTGATTTTAAGAGAATGGAAAAGACGGCTGCATAAATGGTTATAATAATGAAGCGTGAAAAATGGTAAAGAAGCCTTATTTTGGAAAAATAAACGAGCAGAATGTTTTGTTCGATCGTTTGTTTTTATATTAATGGTGTATGAATAGTGAAAATTTCATGGTTTCATTATCATCATTAAATTACTTCCGTTTAGAAAATTAAATGTTTTTAAATTTAGTTACCTTTCAATTAAATAATTTTTATTGTTTAAGAGTTGTAAAGGTTCTATAATTTCATTGGATTAAAAGTTAATGATATTTAGATTATTTTATTAAGAATAGCATTTTGAGGGAAAATGCTACGTCAATGGCTATAATAATAAAGCATAAAAAGTTAGTAAGGCAGCCTTAATTTTGGAAAAGTAAACAATCAGTGTGTTATTAATTTTGCTTGATATTTTGTTTTTATATGAATAAGTATGAATAATGAGCGATTTCTTTTGTTTCATTATCCTCATTAAAATATATCTGCTTTGAAGTGACTTTCGAAGAGGACTGCCGGTGGCTAAGAGGTTCTTTTCTCTAAGATAGTAGATGAAATGTGAAAATATCAAACTCAGTTCGTGATCGTCGGCGAAGATTTTCGTAGTTTTCCGTGTTTTTCTCCTAAACTCGCCTAATTACATCTTAGGACCCCATCTAGAAAACTACTCAAAACTGTACCCTCAGCACAGGCAATCCGCTTTAACACATACACAAACACACGTGAAATTTCAAATTTAGCGTAATTATTCATACTATAGATGCAATTAGTAATATATATCTATATATATATATATATATATTCTCACTAAATTTCCTTACATTTTAGAAATCCATTAGAGTTTGGTAAAATATCCACTTTGTTACAAATGCATGCATCGTGTGAGATAGTCCATAGTGTTCCGTTCCTACTAAATAGATTTGGATGGTCTTTTATTTCAGATCCAGAAGTTTCTTCCGGAGAAATTCTCATCACGTAATTGGTTCACATAATTTGCATTTGAGAATTTTATTTTCCGTTTCGTATGGGGCGTGATCGTAAACTTTCTTTGGTAAAAATATTTTGAACTAAAAAGTTTTTTCTTCGTTGAAAATGTTCTAAAATGTGAACGAGGACTCGACTAGCGTAATTAAATAGTTTGTGCAAATGATAGGCTTAATGTTTTCAAACAAACCTCGCTAAAAGTATATCTGCTAACGATTTTTGTGGAGAAAACTTTGCCAACTTTTTTTCATTATCGTTGGTTTATTTTATTTTATTTTATTTTTATTTATCTTAATTTATTTTATTCATTTATTTAGTTATTTGTAAATCATTTTTGCATATTCAAATTTAAATTGTAATTGTGAATTATTGCTTATTATGTATTTTTCTCTTTAAAGATGAATAGTTTATATTAATCGAAAAAAAAAAAAAAAAAAAAAAAAAAGCTGCATGGATCTATTTTATTTTTGGGTTATAAAAAGTTGAAACTTCATTCCATAAATTATATTATCAAATTAAATTTACTGAAATTCTTGAATATATATATATATTCATGTATACTGCTAAAAAAGAGGTGCACAAGGTTTTAGCAAAATTACGCAAATACTTATACTGACAACTAATGTCTAAAACATCCATAATTTAAAGCGTACGGCATGAGGTAATAAAATCATGGATGTTCTATTCGACATTAATTATTGGTATAAGTATTTGTGTAATTTCGTTAAAACCATATATGTTCCCCTAATTTTTTCGAGCAATATCTTTATCTACCTTAATACCTTTATCAGCAATTCACATGCATTAACATTACCGTTAACTTTTAAATGTGATTCTATTCTTGTCCAAAAATGCAAATTTTCCGTGATTATTGACCATACAGATGTAACTAGCAAAAATTAAAAGAAATTTTCGCTTTTCTAAAATATATTTCAACAGTGTTTATTAGTTTTTTTTTTTTTTTTTTTAATCTTACGAATCCAGAAAAATTGGCAAATATCACTTTTCTGCAGATGTAGACATCGTGTAAGATTGTTTCTTTTTCTATTAAGTTAGATTTCGATAGTCCTTTTCAAATCTACTTTTTTTTCGAACAGAAATTTTATTTAAATAGATGGTTCACATAATTTGCATTTGTGTTTTACGACATATACTTTATAATTTCTATATTAATTTTTTTCTGCAGTTCTTTTCTAAAAAATGCATTTTAACAATTTCTATTAGATTTTCTTATATCTTACAAATCCGTTAAAGTTTTGGTAGATATCCATTTTGCTGTAAATGTAT
Source organism: Salticus scenicus (assembly GCA_963930645.1). NCBI lineage: Eukaryota > Metazoa > Arthropoda > Arachnida > Araneae > Salticidae > Salticus > Salticus scenicus. The sequence goes on from OZ005659.1 coordinate 70,586,806, forward strand.
GCATCGTGTGGGATATTCCGTAATGTTCCTTTTACAACTAAGTGTATTTGGATGGTCCTTTCAAATCCACAAGTTTCTTTCACAGAAATTCCCATCATGCAGATGGTTCACATAATTTGCATTTGGGAATTTTCATTTCCTATAGGGTGTGATCGTAAACTTTATTTGGTAAAAATGTTTTCAACTTAAAAGTTTTTCCTTCGTTCGAATTGCACTGAAGCGTTAGAGAGATCTCAACCAATGTAATTCAATAGTCTGTGGTAGTTAATGTCTTAAAATAAACATGATTAAAACTGATCTGTGTTTAAAATTATATTAGTGGAGAAAGTTTTACTGAATTTATTCATATACTTATTCGCCAAGTATTCAACTCTGAATTAAAACTGTCATGTTCTCTTTATTATGTCCTTTATCCTCTGATGATGAACCTTTCATAAACACCTTAATAATGGGCGTGTATGTATGTGATCATAAACGTTTTTGTTAAAAATACTTTTTAAATGAAAAAATTTTGTTAAAAATTATTTTAAAATTATTAAAATTTTAAAATTATATTAGTGGATAAAGTTTTACTGAATTTATTCATATATTTATTTGCCAAGTATTCAACTCTAAATTATAGCTGTTAATTTCTCTTTATTATGTCCTTTATCTTCTGATGATGAATCTTTCATAAAAACTTTAATAATGAGCGTGTATGTATGTGATCATAAACTTTTTTGTTAAAAATATTTTTAAAGTGAAAAATTTTTTATAGTCCATTCTAATTGCTATAAAGCGTTATCGAGAACTAAACCAGTGTATTTTATTCACAGGTTTACTGTTTTGGAAACGAATCTAAATTAAGCGAAAAAGTTAAAATAAAAAATTATTGTTTTTAAATTTATTTTCCTGGAAAAAAGTTTCCTGATTCTTTTTTTTTTTTTTTTTACAAATAATTTTAATGTATTTTATTGTAATTATTGTAAATATTGTTTATTCTTTATTAGGTATTTTTCTCTGAAGATGAATATTTATAACAGTCATAAAAAGGGACTGTTTTGTTTATGGTGATATGTTTTGTTTATGCATTATAGAAAAAAAATTAAATTTCATTTTTTAAAACATATAATTTATTCAAATTTAATGGGCTCTTCCCACCTGATGTCAGAGATCACATGATAGGGGATAAACAAACAGCAGACGAAGTCTTCTATATCTATAGCGATTGCTGAAATAACATATTTTCTATTCTTATTTTTGATCAATCGTATTTAATCTGTGTTATTTTTTTATACATCATCATTTTTAATCCATTTTATATCATGATTCATCATCTTTTGTCTGCTGTATACATTTACAATCATCATTTAGTTTATATTTATTATTGATGTTCATGTTAAGTACTCTGATTTTTTGTACTTAAATCATTGGCAATGCAACATCGTACGGTGAAAAGCCATTTAGGTCAGTAACTAAGTTAATTAACTTGTTGTAACACCTTTATGCAATTAAATTTTATTGAAAACATTTTAAAATTTCAAATTATAATCCATAAACATTCCACAAGAACAAGCTATTATTTATTGCTAGATCAGTTAATATAACAGTTACACTACAACATACAAAAATCGATTCTTACAAGTAAAAATTAATAAACACATAAAGTGTTTATTTTTTTTATATATATATTTAATTGCATTCGATACTTGGAATTCGATTTTACGTTATTCAGACATCACGTGATTGAGCAGACGACGCTGGTAAGGGCCCATTGTAATTCTCAAAATTTTATTTATATTCTTTAATAGTAAATCAAATGCATTAACATTATCGTTTACTTTTGAGAGAATGGCAGATGTTATATTAGACATATGCATGTTACTATGTTAGAGTTGTAAAAATTTGAAACATATATATCGAAATATAACAATATTAAATATACTTTTTTTTTTTTTTCCGTTAGGAAAACTGTTTAAATAAAAATAAAATAAATATTCAATTATTATTATTATTATTATTTTAATATTGCATGATTAATATATATATTTATTTTTTATTTTTTCCCGGGCAGTGCATTATTTCAATATAATTGAAATATATTTGAGTATTACGTTATAGATTCATTAGTAAATTGATTTTTAATAAAATAAAATTTTATGCTTAGGTGCTGAAATTTATGCAATTTTTTATGGTCAAACATATTTTATTTTTATTTAAATTTTCAATAAATTCACAAAGCAACACCCATATGTGTTATGAATGTATTTTTAAGCAATAGTAACTTAAAAATCAAAGGGAAAAAAACTAAAATTTAGCTAGCAGTAAATATTTTTAAAATTAAAAAAAAAATTATAAATTTTCAGTTTTATTTTATTAAATTTAAACAATCTTCCAGAAACTTTTCTATAATTAATATTGTTAAATTTTAAAGCAAATTTGTGCGAATTTTTACAACTCTTTAAATAAAAAAAAAAAAAAAAAAAAAAAAAAAAAAAAAAAACATATATTGCGTTTATCAGTCCCTTAAGTTTTATTGGTTTTCTTCATTATCAAACTGCAGTTAAAGTTATAATTACTTTATAATCAGATGCCATTTTATAGCTGTCAACCATTCATATCTTTGTATGCTAGTATATTTTAATGGAAAATTTCACCTCATAGAAACCATCTTCAAAAACTTATAGAAAATTTCTATCAAAAGAAAGTGAGGGGAGGGGGGGATTAAAAATGTGAATGGTTAAAAGTTATGGTTTCAAAAATTCGCTTCAAATATTAAAATCATAATCGTTAAATAAAAAAAATTATATTCTTCATACTGAGAGGCTTAAAATAAATAGAGCAAAAATTTGACACACGTATTAATAAATACTACATCTACATAAAACAGTTATAATTTAGTAATTCAAAGTGATCTTAAAGAACTATGAGATAAAACCTACTAGAATTTTTTAAAATCTAATCTTGGTAATATCCTTTGGCAATTCAAACTTAGAACTGGCTTTTGTTAAAAAAAAGGAGGGAAAAAGAGAAATCTCTTTTTTTTTTTTTTTTTTTTTTTTTTTTCCACGTTGGGCTCATTTTTCTTGCAAATAGGTATTTTATTCTATTTCAGTATTGTGCTTTTTTATTATCTAACATGTCAAATCTTCAATGTTTCAACTTAATTTTTGCTCACTAATTAATATTTAAAAAATATTACAATCACTTTTTATATACAACTAAAAAAAAAAAAAAAATGCACTGTTATCTAAAAGATTTTAATTAAAATATACAGTTTGTGGCATTATTTCATTTGTTAGAAATTTTTTAAAGTTTTAGAATTATAAACTTTTATAATTTTTATTTAATTCCATTAATATATATATATATATATACTATAAATTTACTTTTAATTTCTTTTAAACTTTTAATAGTTTTACTAAAATACTTCATAAGCATCTTTCAGATCAAATTTATAAAAAAAAAAAAAAAAAAAAAAATGTGATATTTTTTTTTTTTTTTTTTTTTTTTTTTTTTTTTACTTGAGTTGTTAAGAGATTTTCTGCGCAGTTGTTTACATAAGGTAAATTTATCATTAAGATTTATGGTTATTATAATGTTAGCTATTTTTAAAGATATTCAAACTCTGTGAGAAATAACATGTGCATAAAGTTGTCTATCAATTTATGAAACACGCCACAAAACCTGCATTAATTTTAGCTACAGGATTTTATACAAATCCAACTAATAAACGGGTTTAATTATTTTTAATATTTCCGGTTTACGTACTGAGTTTGAAAAAAAATAATTTTTTTTCAAAGAATCGTTTTTTTTTTTTTTTCTCTTTAGTTAGAAAATTATGGTTTGGAATAAGCATTTATAACTAATATCTTTTCTTAAAAAGCATAATTGGTTTTAGAGAAATTATTAATGATATTTTCCATAATTATATTAAAGGCCCTCCAGCGGCCGACCGTTCTGCGTTCAAAGCTGGTAGATGAGAAGCGCCAGGTTCGATCCCAGGTCGCGCACATCGACCTAGCCGTTTTGAGTTTCAAATAGTTTATTCGAAACTCGCGTAAATACAGACTAGGACCAGGAAGGTATTCCACCTTTATGCCTAGGACTCTAGCGTAGTGAATTGGCCCTAAACTCCACAACCATCCAACCATTATTGTATTAAATATAAAATCGTTCAAACAACTATCTCACTTTTTTTTTTTCAAGTTATGAACTTAGATATGTTAAATAAAGTGAAACTGCGGATTTAGAAATTTATCTCGTATGCATTTAGTTGGATTTGTCTCGTATGCATTTTGTTGAATTCTCTGGTTAGGGTTGAACATAAGACAATACGCGCATACCCCTTACAGACCACTGTTTAATTTATTTAAAAAATTCGTATTAAAAGAAAAAAATAGGATGGTGAAATAATACATATATACTCTTTAGTTTAGGTTATTACAGACCAATTAGTTAATTGGTTTTTATAGATTCAAAATTGCAAGATTTTGTTGACATTTTCTATATTACACACTTATAATATTATTTAAACACTATTTTTCAGAACATAAAAAATCGCTGACTTGAATACCAGTTTAATAAAAATAATATTTTGAAATTTAGATGCATACATGAATTTCTTTACGACCATTTAATATACGTAGTCTATAAATCTTTTATTTTTTACAAAAAGAAACATTAATTGACAATTGAGTGAAGGTTTGACTTTCATTAATTTTACGATTAGTGTATATTTTTTTTTTCCGTATGTCAGTATTATTGAATTTGTTTTTTGTTTTAATATTGATTAAATACAGATTCTGTGTTTTAGGAATGAATGGGCAAATCATAGTAATAGTGATATAATTGAATAAATATGTACGTTTGCAAATGAAATTCATTAACAAAAGATGAATACAGATAATAAAAGCCTCAAACAATTATCACAAAAATTAACATTGTATCATATAGGTCATGTACTTTGCTAAAAAATTACTCTCATTAGAAATAATCCATGTAGTTCATATCGGTATATTACCAGAGGTTCAACAATATTTACAATTTGCCTCATCGTTATTTATCTCCTCCCGTCAAGGAAAAAAAAAAAATCTAGGACTCTCACCCATCTGGTCTGCATCTCCCGGTACATCGTTCATTTTTTCCGGTATCCTGTCCTGTGACCAGAACTATCCGGGGCCCCTGAAAAGAGTCGATACAGGCTGGCAAAAATCCAGGGGAGGTCGAGGGAACCAGAGATGCTGATCTTCGCCAGCTTTTGGCATCGCATCAAGAAATTAACGCCGGGGATAAGGAAAAACGGTGGAATACAAAAAATTACTAGAAAAAAATGCATATAAGCACATACATGTGAGCCCGGAGCAACGCTTTTTATATGCATCAGCTATTACCGGATCTGATAGTGAATACTGATAAATTTTAACATTTCGCGTTATCTGGCACGAGGACAGCTAATGAAGAGGGCTTCAGGAAAATGCGTTCCCAAATTAGTTTTGGATGTTTATTTGCATTTCATTATAATGATAAATTGAGCTTGTTTATGTGTTTATTTATTTATTTTTTTTTTCCCCTAAAACGTTTTACGTAAGCGATTTTGGAAAGGTAATATACAACTTGTGAATTTTGTGTTTTATATTAAAATGAGTTACAGAACATTTTGATTTATGGTAACATTCTAATCATCCTGAATATTGATAAATATTCTAGAAAATTTTTAACTAAATTTTTTTTATTTGTTTCTTATTTTTTATTTTTAAGAGCATTAAATTGTTTTAAAATATTATTCTGGCAAAAAAAAAAAAAAAAAAGACAGATTATTGATTTACTTAACTTGCATATGCACATAATAGTGCAAAAACGGCATTTTTAAACGTAGTAAAAGGCGATAAGAAATTTGTTTTAGATGTACAGTTGAATTTCATTAAAATGATAAATGGAATTTATCTTATACATTTTTTTTTTTTTTTTTACCACCTAAGATTAGTGGTTTTAAAATGGTATTAGACAACTTTCGATTACAGAACCTTTAAATTTATGATTGTGTGTTGATAAATACACTACGTACCAATAAGTATTTGTACAATTTCGAATTTAGACATTTTCTCAAATATCTAGAAAAGTTTTTTTGGAGTCATCTTGAAACTTTAATAGCGTAAAGAACACGTTATACCTCATATATTTCAGCAAATGTTGAGTCCTGAAAAGGAAAAGGGGACCAGTAAAAAAATAAAGAAAAATTAAAATGTTTTAGATCACCCTATAAAACGAAATCCATGAAATGTATTTTGGCTGTAGCACGTTATTAAAAGAGAAATTTTCTCATTATCTGTATAATTTTTTATGAGGCTACCACATATATTCATGGATATATAACTTTTCTTTTAAACATTGAAAAAAAAATTATAATAATATAAAAAAAAAAAAATCACTTTTTTAATTATAACACGTAGGGTACACTGTAAAAAATAGGTTCTTAAAAATAAGTATATATTGTCTCAAAATAGCTCCGAAATAATATATACTTAAATTTGAAAACCCATGTACTCATTTTTGAGTACACTGACATGCTCATAAATGAGGTTGACCAATAAGAATCCCAATATCCTCATGTTTCACATGTAAATGCACTCAAAAATGAGTACATCGGTTTTCAAATTTAAGTATATATTGTTTCGGGGCTATTTTGAGACAATACTTATTTTTAAAAACCTATTTTTTACAGTGTATTAGCCCAGAAGCAAAGACATTTTCAGAAAATTTGGCATACTTCATCAGACACATCATACTCGAACCAGAATGCAGAATTGCAAAATTGTTAAATATCTTACGAAATATGAGCATTCTTACTAAATAAATTTTATCTAAGCATGCTCTAGTTTTTAAAAAATTAATTTTCGTAATTTACTAGCCAAATGTGTTGAGCAACTTATATGAAAACTCCAAACAAATGTCGTGTAAACTTAAAGAGTTATGAGAGATAGAATAAACAAAATTTCTGTTCTCTCGAAATAAAAGCTAAACCTATAAGAGGTTTTACTCACATTTTTATTTTGATTCAATCAATGCCCAATGGCAATACAGTGTTCGCTGATTGTAAATAAAGCTTAATAAAAACCCATATCATCTCCTTTTTTTTTTCTTGAGAAGAACTGAAATTCTCTCTATATTATCATTATTACTATTATTATTTTATCCTCCTGTCAACATTTTTGTAACTGATTATTGTAGGTTATTTAAATTTTAACACATAAAGTGGCGTAATAAACAGTTTCATTTTTATTGAAAATAAACTATTTTTTTTTTTTAATTAATTCATAAACTGTATTTAAGAAGAAAAAATATAAGTCAATACCTTTTGTAGATTAACTTCATTTTATTTCATAATTAATATTTTTGTACTTTTATTCCGGTATGAATCTTAATGAACAATGTCCTTTCTATGGTAGATGATAATTTATTTTTTCTAAATATATAGACGGGCCTCTTGTAACTCTATCAAGAATTGATTTAAAGTATATAAATAGGACTTTTTCCCAACCATCTTGTTCTCAGAAATTTGAATACGATGTCAAAAATAGGGGTTTCCATGAAGTTGATGCATGTTTTAATATGTAGACGACCACTTAAGCAAAATCTCACTATACCATTATTACTAATTACGATTGACACCAGCCGCATATTTATAGGACAATTCGAAACGAAGTTAGTTGGGGGGGGGGGGGAGGCTTTCTTTTTTTTTTTTTTTTTTTCTTTTTTCTGACTGTACATTGGAACAAAAAAAAAAAAAAAAAAAAAAAAGAAGAAGAAGAAGAAAAAGAGAATAAAATATTATTTCTTATACCTGACATTTAACTTTTTTTAGCACTCTAAACTCAAAATTTATTATATATATATATGTATTTGTAAAGAAAAGAAAGATTAATGATAATTTTACTAAGAAAACTGTTTATTCAGCAGATCTTAAAATATCATGAGTGAAACAGATAATTATGAAAAATGTTTCAAACATAGTTCTTAATAATTTAAATCTTTCCCTCTAAGCACTTTTTAAAAAGAATATTCTTCTCTGAAATGGAATTCAAATATCATTATTATTATTTACGGATTTTTATTCGCGAACTCTTATTATTGTTTCAAACATTAATCAAATTCTTCACTAAGCATAATATCTTAAGAAAGGGATTTGAATCAATAAGTTTTTACGATAATGGTTTTCCAACTACTAAATCTTCATTATTAGTCACATTCAAAGAGGTCTTAGTAGTTTAATCTTTTTAAAATCTTTTCTTAAAAAGATTCATTTTTCTTCTAGTCTGATGTTTTTTTGTGTTATATGCGAGTACTTTCTCTCTTTTTAAGTGAGATAATCAAGAGATAGTTTTGGTTAAAGGGCTGTGCATGTAAAAAAGGGCTTAAAATACACAGGGTATTTGTACAATTTACGAAAATTTTCGAAAATATGTAGAGAGTCCAAATATTCCCGGACGGGATTCTCTGCTTGCGTTCCTCTATGTCAGGACAAGTGGTTTTTTAGACGGTCACCATAGCACGAACCCTATTGATTTTGGTTAATTTAGGACGTATAGCAGGGATACAAAGAAAATTTTTTAATCATTATGGCCTATGGGTCCAAATATTTTAAAGTGCGATAGCGTCTAAACACCTCATTTGTCTAAGCTGAAAATTTATACACATGTTAGAAGTCGCCGTCGCACAAACTGTATACATTTTAGTGAATCTCGCACTTATAGTTTTTTTTACTTTTCGCACTTATAGTTAGACACAAAGAAAAATTATTTATCGTTATGGCCTATGGGCCCAAACTTTTTAAAGTGCAATAGCGTCTAAACGCCTTAATTATCTGAGCTTTAAATTTATACACACGTCACCGTCGCATGAATTGAACATATTTTGGCCCTTATAAAATTTTACAGGGACACAACGAAAAATTTTTTATCATTATGATCTGTTGGGTTAAATTATTTAGAATGCAATAGCGTAAAATTAAACAATGAAGAAAAATACTCAACACCCTATTATAATTTTCCCATTTATTCATTTAACAACTTGTCTTACTTTAATTTGTTTGTACAAAAATTAATTAGTTAATATTCGGAAAGTCGAGTGGTGTCACTCCAGATTTTATTTATTTATTTATTTATTGTATAACATTATAGGGAATAAAAATTTTATATTGCCCTTTTTATTGGTCATATATCATTGAAATACCCGGTTAAAGTTTATTTTTAATTTAATTTTTTAAAATAAAAAACAATTATTGGACACCCATTACATTTTTGAGCAGATTTTCTAAATATGTTTAGTCCGACAGTGGTTTCTGTTGAAGTAAGATACCATTTCATATTTAAATGAAAGAAATTTCCGTAAAATTCAAAAATTGATTTTGCCTCACTCCGCCATCAAAATCGTTCAAAGTCGATCCAACATTTTCCGAAGCCGCTTATAGAGCTCTTATATTAAAAGTGAAAATGTACCGTTGAGGCCTTTTTGGAAGACTTTTGTGAAACACATTTAAAAGGAATAGTCTCGTGACCTCATTTAAAATTTTGTTTCTCGTTTTTCCAAATATAAAATAGATTTAGATTAAGGCAGTAGTACTAGTAACAAAGTAAATATTATTTGTGTGAGATTGTATTAAACACCTGTGTATTCCTTTAAAAACTGGTATAAACAAATTTGTATAGTGATTTTAGAGTGTTTTACTTTTTTATATTAAGCTTTACTTTATTAGCGAATCCATCAAACATCACAAATTATAAGAAATGTTTTGTCTTCGAACCAATATTCTTAGAAAGAACCCAACGGAGGGCATGGCTTCTTAGGCACAGGTCCTTAGAGAAGGTAATTCGCCTTATACCGAACAGCATTAAAACCGCACTGAGCCAGTAATTTAGGCATTTTGTTTCTTTTCTTTGATAATCCATCTTTTACCATTTCAGTGAGATAAATATTTACAAGCTTCATCAACTGTATTTACATATTTATTTTATGAAATTTAGTGAATTTGAATTACTTATAGCTTATTAATTAATTAAAAACTCAACTTAGAAACATTTCATATAATGTTACTTCTAACGATTTTTAATGTAACTTAAGGTTATTTTATCAGATATTATTTTTGCGTATGTTATAATAACAGAAATCCTTTTACCATTTTATAGTATTTTTTTATGATTCACATAAATCATTTTATGAGTTAGGAGTCACTGGAGCTATGTAATGAGCAATTGGTGAAGGTCTGGGATTCACCCCAGTGGGTGGTTCGGAAACATGACATGAAAATTACGATCCTCCACGTCGGTTTTCCCAATTCGGTAACCTTCAGAAGTGTTATTTTTACGGAATATGAAGGACCTAATTTGTTAAGTTAAAATAAGTAAATAACATCTTTAAAATCATACTGCATGAGGCGTTAAAACTTTTCTTTAAATGTAAGACTTTTCTTTATATATATATATATATATATATATATATATTATAATAGATTTTTATCAGTTAATAAAAAAAAAGTTTTAATAATAATAGTAATAATAATATACATAATAACAATATTCATAGAAACAATATAAATTAAAATTAACTTTTTTTTTTATCTTGGGAAATTGAAAAATCATGTAATAAACAACTAAAATATATAAGCAATTAAAAAAAAAATAATAATAACTCTAAAGAAAGTAACGTTATGAAACAATTTAAATGTCATTCAAGTATCATTCGAGGTTATTCTTCCAGGAACATTTCCTATTAGAGCAGATACTGAATGTAATTTTACCAATCATAATTCTTTCTGAAAGCAATTTAAATCAATCATATTTGATGTTAATGGAATTTCTACCATTTAATAAACGTTATTATTTGTGTATTGCTGGAGGTATAACAAATTTAAATTGTTTTAGATATGCTTAAAGGAATATTTTCTGTCTGAGTTTTTTTAACATTGTAATCTTTTTCTTTATGCTACATGCATCTCATGACAGTTAAATATATCCAAATAATATATGGTTGGGATACAAAATAACGTAATATATCTTTGTAATCAGTTAAAAAGACAAGTATTAGATTTGATTCAAATACTTTCAAAATGATTATTGTTTAGGATAGCTGATTTCAGTTATTTAATTTTTCATAGATAGTAATTATGTTAAAATGTTAATCTGATTTTGTAAAATTAAATAAATATTTTACAAAGGAAAAGAACTCAAATAAATATTTAAAACGTATATTTATCAAATAATAATAATAATAAAACAAAGTAAAATAAAACTATAAGGGGAAAAAGCTTTACAAATTTATTAGATAGTCATTTCCATGTAGTAATTTCTATATAATATTTATAATAGATAGTGATTTATTTAAAATTTTAATCTGATTTCGCAAAATTAAATAAATATTTTCCCAATAAAAAGGACTCAAATGAATAGTTTAAAATGTATATTCATTTAAAGCAAAACATGAATACTATAACGAAAAAATTCACAAATTTATTTTAGATAAATAGCAATTTCTGTATAATAATTTCTTTAAAATGTTAATCTAATTTCGCAATATGAAATATATATTTTACCAAGGAAACAAAAACCTCTGATGAATAATTTAAAACGTATATTCATTCAAAGCAAAATACTAGAAGTATAAGGAAAAAAGCTTCATAATTCTCTTTTTTTAGAAATAAATTACGTAATGCTGGCTGATCATTTTAATAAAATTCTCTAATGCTGCTGTATTAATTTTCGAAACAAAAACCCGAAACTATCATTGATTGAATCATTTATTCAATACTAATTCCTGGTGAAATACTTTATGAAGTTTAAATCGCTACTAATTTTATTAAAAAATCAATGTTACTAAATTTGTGACTAATCAATGATTAAATAATGTCGAATCTCCTTTATTCATTTGAAAATATCAAGTGTGCTGCATTCTGTGGTTAATTAGGTTCTCTTCTTCCAATATTTCAACCGACTATTATTGTATTTCAGATTATTAATATCGATTTTTATCAAAAACTTTAGTTTTATCGATTTAAAAAAAAATGGAAGCATGAAAAATGTTTTTTATTATTTTATTTTGTTCAAATCATATAATTTGATTCAGACTAATTAATAATTATCTACTTACAATTGTACATAATCTTTCTTTTTGTTGTTGTTGTTGTTGTTGGTAAAATGTTGGTAAAAGTAGGTTCTTTTTAAATTATTTTTCTTCAACTTGTCTTATTATTAAAATCATAGTGTACTTCTTGAACAGAAATAATTTTACTATTTTGCTCTTTCTTTTACTTTCTCCTCTATTTTTAAAAATAATTTCGAATAAAAAAAAAATATATTTACTTGCAAATCTTTGTGGATTTCACGTTAAAACATCATTGAGACTAAAATAGATAAACACAGAATTAAAATCTGTAACATATATATTAATCCTTTATCTTCTTTATTTATGTTTTAAAGAATTCGATATCTTTCCTGCAGTAATTTTATGCCGTAATCTTCTTTTTTTTTTTTTTTTTTTTTTTTTTTTTTTTAACAACTTGCCTGAAAACTATGTATAGCCATCCATGACCTGAAGTATACCCAACTTAATAGATCGTTTATCATGAAAACTCTGCTGATTCAATTTTGGTGTACGTTAAAGAGTATATATCGTTGATACAACGCACTTTTTGCGCTCTGTGTGTTAGCTATATAAATCCGAATCTATTAATGATGTACACAATACTTGATATGAAGGATGCTTTTCATAAATTCAATCAATATTGTTTTTACTTTCAACCATTTAACTAAGAGCTATGCCTTTTGTCAAGAAAATCATATACATCTTTCTATTTCTTGTGTAGAAATGCTGTAGATCTAATAAGCATGATGTTCTGAGATTAACATATTACTTCCATTACTCGACTACCATTGGTAATGAAAGTACTGTATTTGATCAAGAATTTCAATTTGAGTTTTCACTTGATTTACATAATTTAAGGTATACCGAGTCCAAAAAAAAGTTTTTTTTTCTGAGAGAGAGGGGCGATTGGTCAATGTATATGAGGTGATGGGAGCAGAGATTTTTTTTATTGTCATATTTTGAAAACAATGAAACTTTACAGAGTAACAAAACTTCGTAATTAATGCAGGTGGATGGAACAGGTGAGTGTTTAAAGTTATGGAGAAGATTAGAAATGTGGAATTGGGGCAGAAAGTCGGTATCGCCAAAAAGAGTTGGTAATGAGTGTAGTAATGTGAAATTATGTGTTGTTGTTGCACACCAGTTTTATTTTCCTAATAAAATATATGTAAATTATTTAAAAAAATAATAATAATAACATACTACTTTTTACTTTTTTTTTTTATAAAAATAATTATTTTTAATTTAGAAGAATTGTAAAAAGGAAAAAAAATAGCTTTACAGACTTTTTTACTTTCCGAACACTATAGTGAGGAAAGTATTGTAATCATGTCAAAAATCCGAATTGGAGATTTTGATGTTTCTATACGTTTCGAGGTCCCCTGAGTCCGTTTCCACTATTTTTGAGATGATGTATGTATGTGTGTGTGTATGTGTGTATGTGTGTATGTATGTGTGTATGTCTGTGAGTGAACACGCTAGCGTCTAAACGCTTTGTTCGAATAAGCTGAAAGTTGGTACGTATATCGTAAGTCACCATAGTACGAACCCTATAGATTTTGGTGAATCTAGCACTTATAGTTTTTTTACAGGGACACAAAGAAAAATTCTTTATCATTATGGCCTATGGGACCAAAATCTTAAAAGTGCGATAGCATCTAAACGCCTTATTCAATTGAGCAAAAACTTTATACACATATTATAGGTCACAGATACTCAATCTGTATAGATTTTGGAGAATCTAGCTCTTATAGTTTTTTTACAGGGACACAAAGAAAAATTCTTTATCATTATGGCCTATGGGGCCAAATTTTTAAAAGTGTGATAGCGTCTAAACGCCATATTAATCTGAGCAAAAAATTTGTACACATGTTATAGGTCGCATTTGCACCAACTGTATAGATTTTGGTGAATCTAGCACTTACAATTTTTTTACAGGGACACAAAGAAAAATTCTTTATCATTATGGCCTATGAGACCAAATTTTTAAAAGTGCGAAAGCATCTAAACACCTTATTCAATTGAGCTGAAAATTTGTATGAATATTATAAATCACTGTTGCACTAACTATAAGCATTTTGGTGAATCTAGCATTTATAGATTTTTACAGGGACACAACGAAAAATTCTTCATCATTATGATCTATGGACTCAAAGTTCAGTAGCGTTAAATAAAACCTCGTGTGATATATGGAGAAAAATACTCAAACACTCTATTATGGTTTTCTCTCTTTTGTTTGTTTAGCAAATCCTCTTTCTTTATTTTATCTACAAAACTGTTAGTTACTCAATGTTCGGAAAGTCGAGTGGAGTCACTCCAGATTTTTTTTCTTTACTTAATCACATCTCTTAAAACAAGGTATTCTTTTGAATTATATATTTTTTATATTTATTTATAAAATTATCTTTATATTGTTTTGTTATTTAAAGTTTTAACTTTATATTAGTTTTTAGTATAATAAGTTTCAGATATTTATAGAGCCTCATATGGAAACCACGTGTGTTTACTATTTTTGTGTGTAAATGAAGGAATTAAGAAAAAATAATTATATTTTAGTAAATCTTTACATGAAACATTCAGAAATCCTTAGATAAATGTATGACTACAGAAATTTATTAATATTCATAACTGGTTTTCAAGGTAAACAATGTATCTACTTTATTGTATACTAGTGTGGCTAGCGTCGCTTAAACCGAATTATTTGTAGTTTACATGTATTATTTGCTTTGTAAAGTGATCGCAAAGCATTTATTGAATATATGACAACAGAAGTATACTAATATTCTTTGTTAAATCAGATAAACAATTTACACACTATTTGTAACATTGCTATTTCATTAATGTTTCTAATATAAGCGTATATATTCTAATATAAGCGTGATAAATGCAGTAATGAAAAAGAATTAAAATTTTGTGTTTTAATAAACAGTTCTGGCTTCTTTATTTTATATTAATTAGTTTCAAATCGGCTTCTTATCTTAATTAAACTAAAAGATAATTTTTTTTTAAACATGAAAATTTTCAAATTTACCACATAGAAAATACTCATAAATATTTTTATCGAATTATCACTAATACATTAACACTCCCTACATACAAATTAACTCATGTTGGCAAACGATTTTATCTGTCTTTTATCATATTATGTCCTTTAATTATATTTGACTAAAATTAATAAATTGTAGCAAGAGTTTGGATAATTGTTGATAAATTAAACAACTATTTTTGTTCGGGTTGTGTTATCTATTTTTTGGGGACAATTATGTTTTCTGTCACTGTTTTTCTTTAAACTTTATAAGCGTGTTTTTATATTTTGTGTCCATAAATATGGCATCAGCTTCTAGCTGTTCTAGATTTATCTTTACTGCAAGCGCTGGTGTGTGAAAATGATAATTAAAATGGGTTTCGTTAATTTATTGTTCCTCCTAATTATCCAATTAAGTCCAGGCCGATGGCTTCCCAGTCTAATTATGTTTACATAAATGGACCTATTAATTCCGCTTTAATTAATCCAGAGCTAAGCAGTCGGGTTGTATAACAATTTTCTTCAAGCCGAGAAATAAAAGAATTTTATTTATTTGCAAAATAGGGAGTTTTGTATATCATACATTTTGTTTTTTACATAAGTGTATTTCTCTCTTTCGATTTGCATTTGTATTTTTTATGTTGAAGCATTCATAAAATTTTTATTTTTATTTTTTTCAAATTAAGTAAATATGAATTTTAAAGCATTTCTTTACAAATTAAAATTCATGTTCAAAAAAAGCATCTTAATATTTATAAAATTATTGTGTATATCTAAAACTGACATTTTTATTTTTATTTTATTTATTTATTTATTTTATTTTTATTTTTTTAAATACACTTCTATAGAATCTATATCACAATTTATAAATTTTATTATAAGATAAAATTTTAAAATTAGTATACTTTTACGGATAGTTGAAAGACCCTATACCGAACATGTTAAATTAAAGGCAGATATTCTTTAGTTAATTAAAAAAAAAATCTATAATAAAAACGACTTGTAAATAAGAAACTTCTTACGTTTTTCTTAAAAAAAAAAAAAAAAAAAAAAAAATTATAAAATTATTATTTCTTATGTTGTAACAACAATTCAGTTTCAATTTATCCAGTTTATATGCTGTAAAGCATTCAGATCAATAGACAATAATATGTAGTAGTTTCTGTAAAAATGTACATGGTAATTAAACAACACTTTGAAGTAATTGAGTTTAACATTTATAGAAACAGAAAAGCATACTTTAAACATCTCTGTTCAATATTATTTATTTTTGCCCTTTAAATATTATTAAAACAAGCCCATTGCACCGTAAACACCTTATTAAAAGCATTTAGGACGTGTAAATCCCTTTTTAAGTATACGAATTCAAATAGCATTATTTACTCTCCCATTTGGATTTTGGATGAAAATTGCTTTGAGACTCAGCTGCTAGCTAAGCTAGCGATAGCAGTAGATTTTATTTACATTTTTATATTTAAAATTGGTGTGGTTAATAAGTTAACGCGAAGTAAACAACGATATTTATTTATTTATTTATTTTTAATTAATTTCTTATTGCATTAAAAATAAAAGTAATTTATAATTTGAAAGTAGGGAAAATAAAGATTTCAGTATATATATATCTATATTTATTTACTATGATATACTACTATATATCAAATGGTCTTGTAGATGATTTGGAGAAAGTTGTACGCCCTACTATATTACTACTATATTACTATGATATCATATGGTCTTGTAGATGATTTGGAGAAAGTTGTACGCCCGAAGAATTTGTTTAATCAGCCTCATATTGCGGTTGTGATTTTGTGTGTTAAGGGGGATTGACTACGCAAGGATCCTAGGTCCATTGGTGGAATGCCCTCAGTGAGGGCCTTTCTAAGAGTTCTTAGCCCATATTTATGCGAGTTTCCGAGATAAAGCACTTAACCCGCTTCAGCAGTCTTAAGCCGTGGTAGCCTCTGCTACTTTTTATTCTCCTAATTATTATTTTATTTTATTTTATTTTCTATTATTCTTTGATCATATTTGTTATGTGATATAATTCACCAATGTTTTAGAAATAATTCATATTAACTTTATAAATGCATTTTGTCTTGTATAAGACTTCATTTCCATATGTGGTTCTTTGTTTATTAATTCACGACTTCTTTCCTGGTATTATTATATATTTCAAGTTTTCACCTTCTAATTGACCTCAAAACGCCTTTATAGTATTAATATTTACATTAAAAGGATATACGCATAGATAAAATGACGAAAATTAACGTTGCATTGACATACATTTTTTCACGATATAAATATTTGAAGAGAACAATGAATTAAAAATGAATATAGAGAAAGAGAGTATCTTAAAGGTCCAAAATAGAAACTAAACTCTAATAACAACAACAATTTCAATTCTTTGTCGTTAAAGTCCTTCATCTGAATTGCATTAACGGTAGTGGCTGTAATCAGAATGATGTAAAGGAAAAGAAAAATATCAAGACGTTACTGGCGTTGTGATTCGCAAACGAAAGATTTGCAAACTTAGGTAATATAAAATTTAGTTAAAGAAAGATTGCAGTATTAAACTTTAGGGGAGATGAGATAATTAAAATTATAGTAATTCTGTAACAACCTTTAAAGAAGTGATAAGAATTAAAACAACGTATTATTATTTTAAGAATGCATTGAATTGTTTTAAGCAAAATAGAAAATGATTATTCTAGACAATGTGTTAAATTTTAAGTGTATATAGTATACTTAGTTTAATAAAATAAAAGTTTTAATATATATATATATATATATATATATATATATATATATTGTGTGTGGGGGGGGGGCGTAATAAGTAAGTAATTTCTAAATTAAATAATGGTTTGCTTTTTTCAAATTCTGAGCTAAATTAAAATAAAATTAATATTAAGAAGCATCAATACTTCACACGACAAAATGAGTTAAACGTAATTTGCATCAAAAGTTGTTTTTATTTATTAAATGTATGTCCTGACAATCTGATGCTCAAAATATATACTATAACATTTTACACAAAGAAAAATATACACATCTAAAACACATGCTTGATATGAAAACATTTTCAACATATGAATAAAAATATTAAATTTTTACTAATTAGTCCGCTTGTTAGAATGAAATTATGTATATATATATATATATATATATATATATATATATACATACACTTACTCGCACATTATATGTAGATAATTATATATTTATTATTTCATGCCGTGCTATAATAATCTAAAACACTACAACATTAACATTTTATCTTATGTGTCATCTCTGCAATTATTCCTCTAAAAGAAAAGATTTCGTAAAACTATTACATTTTTAAGAGTTGAAAGCTTTTAGCTCTGAATACAGCTTATATTTTATACGGCAGTGACAACAGACAAGAATTTAAACGTGCTCTGTCTATTTAGAAAGCCATAAACCACCCACGATAAGCCATCCCATAAAATTTCTCGCTGGCAAAAAATGTTTTCTGTTTATTATTTGCATTACAAACAGAAAACAAATGAAATGCTACTCGTAAAATTCCATTTCTATTCCCACGTTACACATAAATATTACCCTTTCACTTCTCTCTACTTTCCTCTTTTTTTTTCTCCGCCCTCGCTTAGTATTTTACGTTAGTGTGTTGCTGTTGACTTGCTAATTCCCCCGTTTGCATCGGAAATAACACGGAAGTTTTAAAAAGGGGCCAAGGATCTAAAAATTCACAGACCTACAAGCTTTTTTGTCTGAGAGTTTTCACTTTCTTTCAACACGTCCCCTAGTATTTTTAGAATTCTCTCTAACCGTAACGGATGTCCTACAGACGGATATGTGGATTCGATTAGTTAACACTGAATGTTGTTGATATTGAAATTTATTTTAGGTACTTGAGAAGATAATGGTGTGTCTGATGTCGTATTTTTACTGAAACTGCTGTTTTTATTTTGATATTTTGTTATATTAAACATAAAACATTTATTGGTGTTGGTTTGGGTGAAGTTAAAAATGTGAACTGCTGTCAGTTAATTACTACGATTTTTCAATAATTAACCAGTAATTTTTAATAGATTTTTTTCTTTAGTTTTATAGCAGTTTCCTATTATTAAATAAGTCTAGAATCTTTACTCATAAAAAAATTATATTGAAAAATCGTAGTAGTTGGTTGGCGTGATATATGATATATAAAGAGAATTTTTTCAGTTACTCGAATTCCCATTAATGTAATTTATAATAGAATTTTCTATTAATATATTTGTCTAGTTAAATTATAGGAAAAATTCTTTATGTCTTGCTTTTATTGTATGTAAAATAATGGGAATTTAAGAGAGTATAAATATGGTTTATATATGTATATTAGGAATTACTATGTTCATGCGAGACTATCTCGCAACACATATACAGTAACTATATGTTTAATTAATAACTGTATTTCCACAATGCAAAAAACTAATTACCCATATTTTTTTTATTATTATTGTTATTTTTAGTAAAAGCATTTAACTATTTATATAATGTTAGGTTATAGTACTTTGACTTTGATAACTTATTTAAAAAAAAAAAAAAAAAAAAAAAAAAAAAAAAAAAAGGTTCAATAATAAAAGTCATGCATTATAAATATTTGTTCAACATCAACGCAATAAAAAACTATCGTTAATTCAACAAAAGGATAAATTTAATAGAATTGTAATAATAAGAACATAATCAATCAAATATTCATAACGAACTGGACAAAACATGGATATTATTTTTTCCCTTATTCACAAAAGTTTTGCTTCACATACTTGCATTTTTTATTGTGTCTGCATAGATAATTTATTAATTTTATTTAATTACTATTATTCCCATAGTATCTGTTTTTAGAAACATAATAAAGCTTAAATATATATTATGAGCTTTCCCATGAGTACACAATATTTCTAAAATTCTTAAATTCTAAGAATATTAATAGAACGAAAGTATTGTTTCACTAAAAATACATATTTTACTTAATGATTAGAAGTTAAATTAAGTAATATATATATATATATATATTTAATATAAGAACTGAAAACTGTGTGAAACAAAGTCAAAATCCAAAAAAATGAAAATGAAATAACATTAAAAAGGAACGGAGGCCACCACGGTTTAAGGAGGGGGGACGGTTTAAACCGGTTTGTCGGGCGCTCAGTTTTCCCCAAATTATCTGCAAGACTATATGGAAAAACAGACAAATAGAGATAAAGGTTAAAATAAAGATATTTTTATATTATTCTGAAAAACAACAAATTGTTATTTTATAATAATTTATATTTATAAACCAAATTTATAAAAACCAAACCAATATAATGAAGTAATAATAAAGACTTATCAAACATTTTTACAAAAAATTGTGATGTATAAATAACTTTAGAAACCTTAACCTCCTTAATCAAATTTTAAATAATAGGTAAGGGTATTTTTGAAGTAGTACGTGCTGTTGTAATTAAAATTTTCTGCTTACCCATTCAAGATATAATTTCTCAGTTATAGAAGAGCTGCGGAAAAGTACGAAAAACTATGTTGAAAATTTTAATGTCCCGTCATTTCAGGTATTGTAATTAAACGAAACTGAACTATTTAGCGCTAGCACTAGCACTATTCAGACTGAAAAAGATGTTTTAATATATTGTTAATTAATATCTATATACTATATTATTTGAAAAATAAAATAAAGATGGATAATCTTGGCTATATATACGAAACCATTCCATGGGTTATAATTTTTATTAAAGAAATAAATAAACATTTTCGAAAAATAATTATAACAGCTTCCAAAAATATTATAATTTGCAAATGTACAAATGGCTTGCTTAAAAAATGCTCATGTAACTTTTTTTCTCTATCATTCTTATTTCCATTATTATCAGTACAATATTACTATTATTGCTATTATTATTCAGTTAGTTAATTACCGCATTTTTAAATTCAATAATTTATTTTATGTGTGATTTAATTTTTAATTTCCAATGAAAACTTTATTCTTTTTTTTTTTTTTGCCGCATTTTCACACTGATTTGGTGCACTGTTATTTTCATACTGCGATCGTTTTTTTTTTTTGTTTTTTTTTCGGGGGGGGGGATTAACTAATTAACTAGATTTCAAATAAAGATAATTAATGCGTATTTATTTTGACCATATACAATTTTTGCGCGTTTAAGAAATGTTTGACGCTTGTTTATAGATATATTATTCTTCATTAATAATAGCTTGCTTCATTGAAGCAAGCTCTAATATTAATTCCTAATATAACGTGGCGTATTGGATTGACTTTTAATCTAAATAATTTATAACTTTAAAATAAAAAATAAAAACGCGTTTCCATTTCAAAAGTAATGAAATCTATGATTCAGCGGATGTGGATGATATACGTACAAAACTTCAACTCAATCGGATGGTAGAAAGTAGATTACAATAAAAAAAAAAAAAAAAAAAAAAAAAAAAAGAACTGAAGTAGGGAGTTCAAAAAGCATTACAAACAGAAAGGATTTTCCAGGCCCTCGGGCCCCACCAAAGTCTGTTACGGGTTGAGTAACGCATACATTGACGTCTGGATTATACATGTAAACAAAATTTCAGCTCAATCAGACGATATAGTAAGTTGATTAAAGTTTGAAAAATAAATAAATAAATAAATAAATATTGAACTTGAGTTGCAAGCCAAGGGTTCCCAGACTACACCCCTAAGTCCGTTACTACTTGAAAATGTATTAACATGGGAGTTATACATGTATAAAAAATTTGATCTCAATCGGACGATAGAAAATGTCTTAAAATTTGAAGTGAAATTTATAACAAGAATTGAAGGTCTAGGCCCTCCCCAAAATCTAATACTGCATGAGCATGTATTATTATCGTAGTTATATATGTATGTAAATTTTCAGTTCAATCGGATGATAGGAAGTGGATGAAAATTACAGTAATTATATATATATATATATATATATATACAGGGTGATCCTAAACTATATGTCAAAAATGTAAAGTCAGGTAGAGGGGACCTAAATAAGCAGATTTAGTACAGGAATGTGTGTGCGGTAATGCCGCCGTGAGAGCGCTGATGACTGTGGCGTATAAAAGCGCTTCGCTAGCTGATTCGTCCATTTCCTTGTGCTAATCCATTTCATTGTGCAGCCCCATACATGAAATGCATGTCGGCCATTTCCGCATTTGTAAAACGATGCATGCTGCTCGAGATCCGTGCGAGAAATGATGAATCTACCTAGTGAAGCGCTTTTACACGCCGCAATCACCAGCGTTCTCTACCGGCTCAAAGCGGCATTACCGCATACGCATTCCTATACAAAATCTCCTTTTTAGGTTCCCTCTAACTGCCTTTACATTTTTGACATACAGTTTAGGACCACCTAGTGTATATAAATATACAGAATTATTATTATTATTATTTCAAATTAAAATTATTAAAATTATTCATATTAATTAGTTACCAAATTGGCCTTTGTGGGTTTTTGGGGTGAATTATTCATGTGTTTATTTTTCGTTCTCATTCTTTTCATTATTCTCATTATATATAAAATTTTATTTATAATTTCATAAATTATTCATTTAAATAATTGATGAAATTATTTTTATTTTCATCCATTTATTACAACTGGGGTATTAAATTTCATTGTATTTCAAAATTTATCTAATTGTTATTCAAACATAAATTACATTTTGTTCCTTTATAAATATTTTAATTTGAATGGTATTATTTTATTTAATCTATTCAATAAATCTTTAAGATAATTTTTCATTAAATCAAAATATGATATTTAATTAATAAAGCTATTAAAAGAGTAATGAAATTAATATGTGTGTGATCACTTCCTTCACCACAATAACACTTACTTATTGATTAAATTAAGTATTGTGTCTATCCCATGTTGATTGTTGCAAAAATTTAATAAACGTCGCTTTAAGATAATTCTCTCTCTCTTTTCTTTTCTTTTCTTTTTTTTTTTTTTTTTTTTTTTTAGGGGGGGGGGGGATTATTCAAACGGAATGTATATAATATAGAATTAGATTATTATTTAGAAATTATATATGAAGAAAATCAGAAATAATATATGAAGTATGAAATGCTGCAAATTAAATGAACAGTTTCACAGATTGATTTTAATTCTGGTTCATCTATTAGAGAACGATGGTAACAAGCTTTTACCTTGTTTTGATGTTCCTATATTGAACCAAAACAACCAGTAGCGTATCACATATAATAATAATAATAGTGGTGAATTTATAGAGACTTTCATATTTGGAAAAGAAGCTCACCTTTTCATAAATACATGTTTTGATTATGTTATGAATTTCTTGTTTTGATGTTCCTATACTGAACCAAAGCAACCAACTGAGTATCACATATAATAATGATAATAATATAATAATAATAATAATAATAATAATCTGGTGAATTTACAGAGAATTTCGCATTTGGAAATGAAGCTAACCTTTAGATAAAAATTACATGTTTTGATTATGCTATGAATTTCTTGTTTTGATATTCCTATATTGAACCAAAGCAACCAGTTGCGTATCACATATAATAATAATAATAATAATAATAATAATAAACTGGTGAATTTATAGAGAATTTTGTATTTGAAAATGAAGATAACCTTTTGATATAAAATTAAAAATTTCAATATTCATTACGACTTGAATACACAATTATAACTATACCCCAAAAACTTTCAGCTACAAAAACGATTTAATATCTCATCAAGAAACACAAATATCTAATCTAAATTCACGTTTTAGTCAAATACACAAACGCTGCCGATAAAATCTACAGGCTTAAAAAAAACGATTCAATATCTGCGCAGATCCAGATTCATCGTTTATTAAAATACACATACGTCTATTGGCCGTTCAACAAACCTTGAGGGAAGTCAGGACAAGTCACCCAGCAAACAAATAAATACCCAAGCATCAAAAAGAAGAAAAATCTCCAGCAAAGAGTTTTTTAGATACGGAGAGAAGAGAGAGATCTCAAATCCCAGACGAAAATACTTTTCTTGGAGGCCCTGGCCTACGATTGATCATGCAGAGTTTGACAAGAAAAACAGATCGGTCGAAGTGAAGTGACTCGGGAATCATGAAAAGCGATTTCCTTGAATAAAAGCCGAGAAAGGTGGAAGCAGGGGTGGTTCTTTTATCGAGAGCGGCGTTCCCGATATTTCAATTAAAGTAAAAGGGATTGATGATGTCCATTTTGTAAATTAATTGAAAGATTCAATTTATATTATTGCACGTCTATTGATGAGAAAGTGCCTTTGATGAGAAAATTATAAAATGAATTCTTTTCCAAGAATAATGCTTTATTTTCCTAAGAACATTTCACTCTTAAAGAGTTTCAATAGAAATTGTTTTGCCGGAAATGCGTATAAAACTTTCGAAATACTGGTTTTGATTTTAATTTAAACTGCAACTACACTACTCTAAACAACTGGAAAACATTATGATTTTGGATATAAGCTGCGTAAAAAGAAGAATTTTGTTGACTGATTTATAATGTATAGGTGTTGTAAGAAATGAATAAAGAAAAAAGAAGCAATGAACAAGGAATAATTAAGTTTTATATACAATATTTCTCGTCAAACAAATAATGCACAATTTGTGTATATTATAGAAACAAACAAAAAATGAGATTTTTTAGAATGAAATGAGTTTCGTTGAAAAATATTATTTTCCCTGGTGAAAAGCAATATTGCACACCTACGATGCATGGAATGGACGAGGTTATCAATGAGGGACTGCGATATTCTCTCTCCCACACATGTAGAAGATAGCTTTCCAACTGCTGAATTGTTTCACCACGTGAGGAGCGACTACCAACCCTTCTACATAGCATGCCCGAAACATTTTCTATAGGGTACATATCTGGAAAACATGCTGGCCAGTTCATTCAAAGGTTTAATTCGTCGAAAAGGGAAGTTGTACACAAGGTAAGCACGATGTGGCCTGGTGTTATATTCCTTGAGAATGAATAAATCTCTATTGCTGCAGTGTGAAATATCACAATAGGTCAAAGGATCTCATCTCTATATTGCTAAGTAAAAAAAAAAAAAAAAAAAAAAAAGAAAAAAAAATGGAATCGCTCAAGTTGGACGCCCCTATAAGTTGAACACTTTTTCGCAGAACGGAATGTATCCATAGAATTAACACATTATGTCCAACCACTATAAGTTGGACATCCCTTTAACTTGGAAGTTTGACATTCAAATACTGCTCTAAAATGAACAATTTTACCCGATTATATAGAAAAAAATAAAAAGAAAAAAAAACCTCCATTTTCTCACTTTCTTTTAGAAATCTTACTGATTCCCCGAATAAATACCTGTATATATCTAAAAAGTAACATTTATTGTGGCATTGTAGTCACCACTTCTTTTCAGCATTTGAAATATTCACAAACTACTGCAATTTAAAACATGATGTTTTTTTTTTTTTTTTTTTTTTTTTTTTGAGTTTTTGTACGTTTTATCCTTGTTCTTTTCTTTTATCAGGATTTCAGAAAGTATCCAGCAAAGACAGTACTGGTATGATTTGATTTACACGGTTTTAAAATAGGCATTGGGTAATACATTTTGGTTGTCAGGGTTATTTTTCATTTGTAATTTGTCCCTTTTACTTTCCCAAGTTTATTTTAACCTCAGTATATAATTGTACTAAGCTTAATATGTGAGAGTTCCTTAGTGAAAAACGATGCTGATTCCATTTGAGTGAATATCAGCCGACAGATGGCGATGTTATTCTGAACTATATTTCAGTTTCCATAGCGAACAAATTCACCAAATTTTATGTAGGAGATAGCCATTAAGGAAAATTTGAATATTAGCTTAATTTGAATATGTATCAGCTGATAGGTTTTGCGATTTTTAATCCCATACTGCAATTTTCCATCTGACTACTATTTGGCCTCAGTATATTATATAATGCACTAAGCTTAATATATGAGAGTTCCGTAGTGAAAAACGATGCTGATTCCATTTGAGTGAATATCAGCCGACAGATGGCGATGTTATTCTGAACTATATTTCAGTTTCCATAGCAAACAAATTCACCAAATTTTATGTGGGAGATAGCCATTATGGAAAATTAATATTAGCTTAATTTGAATATTATCAGCTGACAGGTAGGGCGATTTTTAATCACATACTGCTATTTTCCATCTGATTATCTCAGCATATTTTAATTAAAATTGCACCGAAATACATACGTAAAGTCTTTGTTGTGAGAAGCTATGATGATTAAATTTTTGTGCATGTTAACTGATCGGTGGCGCTGTTTTATAAAAAAATTACAGAAGAGTGTATTGTAATGGCCACAACATACCAATTCAAAGTTGAATTTTCAATTGGTATATTATTTATTTTTTTGTACATAAGAAGTGAATACTTAATTGTTTTATATTTAAATGGGATTAAAAATTAAAACGCATGCACAGATACAGTTTAACTAAATTGAAAAATTTAAACAAATTTATAAGTTGGACACTTCTCTATTTTGAGTACTTTTTTTTTTTTTTTTTTTTTTTTGGAACCATAGGTATCCAACCCACACAGCCACTTACGTCTATAAGACATCTATAAGCACGTATAAACGTTTAAAAATGATCCACTAAACTTCTATAAATATCCTACAGATATCTAATAGCGCGACAAATGTCACTCTTTTTTTACATCCATTAAATGCCTGTTACATATCCGATAAATCTCCAAACATGCAATAATTGGACTTGTTAGATCTAATAGATATTTAAAATATTTATATCTTGTTTTAATCTAACATGTTACTTCTATTAGACATCGAAAAAGACACGTCTAAATTTCCTCTATATTTAAATATCTAATAGATATCTGTAATTAGTACAGGATATCCATGACTTTTAATGGATATTTTTTAGATATTTTCTACCTTTTATGGATCATTTGGATGTAGTTTAGATGTCTAATTGATATCAGTGAGAACTTCTGTATGGGAACTTACATAAGTTTCCCTGTATAATGATAAATAGTAAGAAAAGTATATATATTCTCAAACAGTAAGAAATTGGAAACAAAAACCTGAAAATAAAATTATAGAAAAGTTAGAATCCCTGAGGTGAATTCTTATATATATAAATTACGAAAAAGAAACACTCTTTCTCTTTACATGCATATTCAAAGTGAAAAAAAGTCTATAACTACTGGTACCTTTTACTAATTATTGATAAAATTGGTTAGGCCTAACGAAATTCCTATTATGCATGTTTTAACTAATGTATGTAACAAGTTACAAATTATAAATTTTGATAAAAGAAATTTTAAAAAACTATATATATCTTATTTTTATTTTATTTTTTTATTTTCAGATTAAATATTGCTGTAGTTATTTATTTATTTCAGAGAACATCTCTTTTTAAATTCACTTTTTAAGTGTGTCGAATTAATTTGAATAGATTGGTCTTAAAATAACATTTAAAAATTATAAAATTGTTACTCATTTACAAAAACGTTTCGACTGTCTTCCTTCAGTGTTTTTAATTCTGCATTTATTGGTAAAGTAATTAATATGAGAAAATTATCTTTATTGTTATTAAAATAGTTGCAACATTTTCATCCCTTAATTTTTATTGCAAAATAAATTTGGTTCTAACAATTTTGGAAACATTTCGGGAAAAAATTGTATACGTCATATATTTGACATGACATTAATAAAGTGAATGGGGAATATGTACACTTCATAAAGGAAATGGATGATTTACCTTCAACTTAATGGTAAAAACTTTTTTCTTTTTATGTATTGTACGTAATCCCGAGAAAAAGCAATAAGTTAAGTGGAGTGGGATAAATGGTACACGAGAGCACTCCGGGACACTCACATCTTCCGCTCGCGAAACGTACTTTAAGCTTTTTCTTAAAATATTCACGCGTTAAATTTTATGAATAAGAGAT
Organism: Salticus scenicus; assembly: GCA_963930645.1. Classification (NCBI taxonomy): domain Eukaryota; kingdom Metazoa; phylum Arthropoda; class Arachnida; order Araneae; family Salticidae; genus Salticus; species Salticus scenicus. The sequence goes on from OZ005659.1 coordinate 70,614,901, forward strand.
GCTGCACAGATGTTTAAAATTGCATCCGTCGCTTTGTGAAGTGTGAAAACGTTCTGAACATCTATGAAAGCTGCCTCATCATCTGTCCTCTTCAACCTCCTTTTTTGCAGCGAGCTTTATGTGTCGAACAATGTCACCCTGCTTTCATCCAAATGTAAGTTCCATAACACAAACATCTGCCAATATCGTCTGCTCTACTCATCCCAAAACTCACCCATAACCGTGAACTTTGTTTGCGAGGTCGAGAGCAACCCTCGGGCTTCCCTTTTTTGCGGGGTTGTCAGGTAATTTCCATGCTCTTCATTATTCTCTGTCGTCACCACCCTACGTGGAGGCACGTGCAGTTCACTGACTATCGTCTGGTAGCTGAAATAGCTGTCAAAGGAAAGCAGAGGATACCTTAGGCAGCGGTCCGTAACAAGTAACGGGTGGAGCTGGGTTACAATTTTTTTTTTTCTTTTTTGTTTTGTTTTCCTTTTCTTTGTTGTTGTTATTCGGACAACATGTGACTGTGCAATTCAAAATAACAGTGACGGAGTATTTCTATTTGTAACTGAGATAGTTTTATATTGCGTTAAGCACTAAAAAAAATGTTATATTTCCAATCCTGTTACAGTATAATACTCGTTTTTTAATCACGAAAAAATGTCGAAATTGACTTATTTGATGTGATCCATAGAAAAAATTATTACTCTATTGGAGCTTCGTGCAGGATTAAAATTGTGATGGTATGTTTCCGGACCACCTTTAAGGGTGCGTCCCAGACCATCGCCAATTACCCATAGCGCAGTGATTGTGGGACGTTAATTCCAACTACCGAACCAACTAACCACTACTATATTGAAGTACAATCTCTTGACGAAAAATCATCCTGCGGTAAAATATTACCAATAGCCAAAATAAGATATTCAGCCAAACACAACATTTACATTGCGGAATAGGTTAGTAAAAATTTAATGTCCGAAAATTGTGTCTAAAGTTCTAATCAACTAATAGCGTACTTTTCCCCCTTAAAATACTTTCGGTGTGGAAGAAATAGTATATTGTCGTTTTCCACCCCAAACGGCGGATAACACTATACAACATAAAAAATGTGCTTTAGGTGAAAATATGTTTCTTCTATTATTTTGACTGAAAATAACGAATCTATAATTATTTTTTGTTTGTCATGCACCATTTTACCAGAAATCCTCATTTTAGAAGATCTTGTTGGTGACATGGTGAAATTCTTTCCTGTTATAAGTTGCAATATGTCATAAACACTACACTTTTTTGACTCACATCAGCAGTTTTTATCTCAAAACCTTGTCACAATTAGTGATGGGTGTGAAAAAGTATTCACCAGTACATTTCTATGTTTGAAAAGCATTTCAGATGGCATGGCAATATGCTAGCTGAATATTGCTTGTCTCTGATCAGGGGCACACCAGCAGATGCAAAAGCTTAAAAAACACATTTTAGCGTTTATATTTTTTTATAATCAAGCCTCTGTTATATATATATATATATATACTTTTTTTTGTTATTAGTTTGGAACGTTTAAATTGGAACGTAGTGGGTCATTTTGGTTTTTACATATAAATCAAGCACCTTTTGTTTATAAAGAATCACATGATTTTCATATAAAAGCTAGAAAAAAAATTCAAATTTATTGTACAGTGTAATTAACAAGGGTAAAAAAAAAAAAAAAAGAAGGTGAGAGTGCTCTATGAAAGCTGCAACGGATAAACCCCAGAAAAAGGAGCAAGGTAATAAAATAAAATGTTTCATAAAAATACTGGTGTAGATTGGATTAACTAAATATTTAAAAAAATCTGGTGTGAAACAACCACACGACTTCCATTACCCGCTATTACATGTATTATATGCATTTTTGAGAGAGAATGTGATCAGAAAACATAAAAGTGACCAAAAAAGAAAATCGTTAGAGCCGTTTTTGAGATACCAACTTTCACAAAAAATCAATTATTGAGCGGAAAACAATAATTACATACAAAAGCATATTTAAAAGTGAGTTAAAATGGCAAGTTTGAAAAAAATCCGTACAACCATTTTTAAAGGAACGCCTTTGCGATGCCTGAAATTGAGCTATTTATACAGGACGCCTATCAATTTTCATGAACTAACCAACTATATCATTCGAAAGGATATCTGATAGAGTGTTTATATAGCAAGTTTGAAGAAAATCGTTAGAGCCGTTTTTGAGATACGGACTTACGGTCCCACTTCCGGTTTCCGATGTCCCATTTCCGGTTAAACTCAATTATTGACAGGAAAACAATAATTACATACAAAAGCATATTTAAAATTGAGTTAAAATGGCGAGTTTGAAAAAAATCCGTACAACCGATTTTAAAGGAACGCCCTTGGGAGGCCTGAAATTGAGCTATTTATACAGGACGCCTATCAATTTTCTTGAACTAACCAACTATATCATTCGAAAGGACATCTAATAGAGTGTTTATATAGCAAGTTTGAAGAAAATCGTTAGAGCCGTTTTTGAGATACGGACTTACGGTCCCACTTCCGGTTTCCGATGTCCCATTTCCGGTTAAACTCAACTATTGACAGGAAAACAATAATTACATACAAAAGCATATTTAAAATTGAGTTAAAATGGCGAGTTTGAAAAAAATCCGTACAACCGTTTTTAAAGGAACGCCCTTGGGAGGCCTGAAATTGAGCTATTTATACAGGACGCCTATCAATTTTCTTGAACTAACCAACTATATCATTCGAAAGGACATCTAATAGAGTGTTTATATAACAAGTTTGAAGAAAATCGTTAGAGCCGTTTTTGAGATACGGACTTACGGTCCAACTTCCGGTTTCCGATGTCCCACTTCCGGTTTTTCAATTTTCACCAAAATTTGGAAATTTCATCTGTAGGCCAGACGTATTTCAATTCTAAAGTTTCGTAGCTCTATCTTTATTAGTTTATGAGCTATAATAGCCAGAAGATTCTCCACATACATACATACACACACACACACACACACACACATACATACACACTGACCAATTGCCAAAAACCACTTTTTTGGACTCAGGGGACCTTAAAACGTGTAAATCAGGTGAAATCCCGATATCGAATTTTTGGACCGAATACAATACTTCCATTACCTACGGTAGTAGGGTAATGGAAGTAAAAAGAGGGGGGGGGGAGGAAATAATATAAAAGTGGAAGTTACCAAAACTCGATTTACTTGCAAACACCCTTTAATTACTGTAATTGCTAAGTAAGAAAAGAAAAAAATATTTAAAACTAAAAATTTGTAATTATAACACTAACACATTCTAATCATTAATGATAAAATATAAAGAATATTTTAGAGGATTACATAGTTTTGAATAATTATAGCACTTTAAATAATACATCAAAATACAAATATCAATACAGTCTTTTTCTTATTATTTTTTAATTATAGAACATTCTCTTTATAAAGACAGAATCTGATATTTTCTCTGAATGTTAATAATAATGATAAAAAATCGCAATTCATTTTGATTTTTCCGAAAATTGAACAAAAAATATTAACCAATACTAGTTTGTTTATCCAATATGGATATTTTATGAAAATATTTGAAACATTCAAGTATTATCACAAAAGTACTTGTTTTCTGTTTTGTGTAAAAATAGATAGAAACAAGCAGTTGATATTTACTAAATAACTTTAGTAGATTTCTAGATAAGCAGACTCTCTCTAAATATTTATAATGATCAGCTTGACTCTTATAAATTGGACTTAAGTGTTCAGACAATTTCTTTCTCAAAAATAACTTAGTCTTTATTATTGAAGAATTAATCAGATTTCAGCGTCGATATTTGTAAGCGAAGAAAGCGGATTTTCACCAGCTGCGTTTGAAACTTCTTAGTATGGAAGTGATTTGCAACAAACTAATCTCTTATAACAATGTCTGTTAATTTTTTTTTATAAATGACATTGAATTATGTAATGCTGCAAAATCCAACCATTGTTCTGAAGAGATTTAAGTGAAAATTATATTTGAAAAGATGTCTTAGCTTTCAAAACATTCTCCTAATAATTTCCATATGAAATGCATTATATCATTATAAAATATGCTTTGCAACAACTGTAATGAACTGAATAGGAGAGAAAGTATTTGATTAAGAAAAAAAGGGTTGGATTCGTAAAAATTTTTAACCTTCGGTTTTCAATGGATTTATACGTTTTGACATGACATCAACATGATTTGATCAGTTTTAGAAAATGTCTGTCTGTACGTGTATAAAAAATATTGCGGGCTAGGATAAAATTTCGTATACATTTACATAATAAAAAAACTTTTAATAAATGATTGTGAAATTAATTAATAAGATTTATTGATAATTGTACAGTCGGCAGCAAAGTTATTGAAGCGTTAGCAATAATTCCTCTTTTGAAGATGTGCACCTAATACTGTTTTGTTAAGTAAATATCTTTTATCAAGCCATGATCTTAATCTTATACTGTTTATAAAAAAGTAAGTTGATGATAAAAATTAGCGATCAAACTAAAGTAAAAAATATGAAAAGTGTGGATATGTGCTTCGATAATTTTGCTGCCGACTGTTGTATTAAATTAGGAAATGCATTTTTCAGAATTTATTGCAATATTATACGTAATACTTTTAAGATGAATGGTTGTACCATAGGTCTGTGATAATTTAAAACAAAGATATCTTTTTTTTTTTTTTTTTTTTTTTTTTTTTGTCATTGAAAAAAAAATCTTAGACGTTGGCATGATATTGGCTTTCTTTGAACATTTAGTGTTATGTTTCTCTGAGGTAAAAACATCTGCATGAATTTTGGAAACTAACTTTCATGAATAAAAATTTTAATAATTTGTACTGCGCGAATTTGTATAGGAAAATTTAGAATAAAATCTTGTGGTGACCACAACGTACTATATATATATATATATTTTTTTTTTTTTTTTTTGGATTAAAAAAAAAAAAATGTGAATATGCATTTTATATTCAGTTACATAAGCACAGTACAAACTTGATGGTTCGTTGTAAAATCCAAAAATTGTTAAATATTATCATTTTAAACAATATCTAGTTTTTAAACAAATCACAATTTTTTAAATGTCTTTTTTTTTTTTTTTTTTTTTTTTTTTTTGTTACAAATGTTCGCGTATTTTTTATTTAGGTATATAATTTAATTTTAGAATTATATAACTTTTAACAAATCAAGTCACACATCTTGGAAAATACATTATTTATTAAGAAAATACATTAACATTATTAATAAAAGTATTTTTTTAATTTACTTCCAAAAAATATGTATCATGTCAAATGTTTATATATACATGTATGTATATATGTATATATATACTATTTTGACAATATGTTTTATAAGAAACATTATAATTAGAAAAAAAAATACATTATGAATTCATGTGTCAGCTTGCTATGTTCTTTATCAATTTTTGAAATTTTTATTACTTAAAAGTTTACAGGTTTTTCTTTAGTCTTTAGTCAAATCTTTAAGCAACGAGCAAAATGCTTAGCTATGCACGAGAACTAACATGCAAAAATATAACTCTGCGACATCTAGAATAACTCAGTCCGCTAATACTTATTTCTTCTCAGAAATTTAAAATACAAACACTTTTACAGTACTGAATAAAATAAAAGTAATGAAAAAGAAAATCGAATAAAAATGTATTGAATTAATAAATTTTGCAGTGAATTAAACGTGACAATCTTTCATATATTATTTCTCTCTTTTGAGGGTAAATACCCCCAAAAATGCCCCCCTCTAATCCTATTGTGATTTATTTTATCTTTTGATCATGCAAAATATAAAAAAAAAGTAAATAAATAAAGAGTACCGATTTATAAAGGAAAATAAAATAAACCGGTGTCTGCATATTACGTATAAGTCACACGTGTGCATAGTGTTACATAAATGGATTTTCCAAACTTGGGGGGTGGTTGTACAATTCGAATTGGATTTTTTTCTCGATTTTTTTTCCCTGGATAGGGGAACACTTAATAGTTGGGAGAGGAGTAAGCTGGAGTTTGTTATTCCACCCACGCCTTTTGGCATATTGTGTGATTGTATGGGTTCATAATATTCATGGCCTGGGGTATCACAGCGATCTCGTGCTAGATTTCTGTGATGAATATGCAGATTAAAAAGAGACACAGAGAAAGGCGGTGCAATCTTCTTAATAGAACGAAAGTAACAGAAACGGAAGATGCAAAGTTACATATAGAAAGAAGAATGTCTTTAGGTGATTGAATAGGATATAAAAACTAGATAGATGCTAGATAAAGTAGGTAACGGTTTTTTCAATCAAAGTTGGACATTACGCTGTAACTGAAATCTTGAATGTAAATATATGTTTAATATTTTCAGTCGTATGCTGCATTTTAACTTGCTATACAGAAGGCGCATTTTTCAATCGTACCGCTGCTACTTTTTATTAAAAGAAAGTATTAAATAAATAAATAAATAAAATATATGTACATATTTAAGAACGACTATTAGCTATTAACAGATATTTCCTAAATTTGAATAGTAGCTGCACGTAATGAAGTGATCAGATTAACACCTACTTTAATACTGCTTTTTTTTTCTTCTCCTTTTAACATAGCTGCCAACATTTTAATTTATTTCGACGCATTTTTAACCCCGACTTTATTTTTGTACTACTTTATTTTTACACTATTTTTCTCCAATATATAAAAACGATAAAATAAGGAAAATTTACTCTGAAAAAAGGTGGTATGGAATAAAGGCGGGCTAAAAATGCTCCGGAATAAATTAAAATGTTGGCCACTCTGCTTTGAATATTGATTTCCGCAAGTTTAGGCTGACATTTACAAGTATTATTTTTATAAACTTATAACAAAATTGGTCATATGATACCTTAAAAGTAATTTTAATAAATTAAACATCAAAGGAACAAATGAACACATATTTATTTATTTTTCTTTCAGTAAATATGTATTATTATTATTATTATTAAGTCTTTCAATTAATGATCCGGGATGTTTCAGATTCAATGATACGAAAAGAATAGCACAGCAGAAATATCTTCCGGTTACAAAATCGCTGCTAAAACCACAGTTAATCAAAATGACGCTACCAATTCCCCAGAAATACGCTAAAAAATTGTGACGACAAAAATAATGATAGTTTGTCAGTGCTCCACCCCTATACTAGCATAAAAACGTATGCTAGTACATGAACAATAGTCTACCTCATTGTTGGAGTCAATTGGCCGTACTGGATCTAACGATATGCCATGGCTTTGTTGGCCAACGAGATCTCCTGATCTAATTCCTTGTGATTTTTATCATGTGAGGTTACGTTAAAGACAAAGTTTTCGTGCCTGCATTTTTCCAGGACTTACAGCAACTAATGCAACGTATAACTGAAATGATCGAATCATTAATAAAGTATAATCTATCTGGAGGGTGTGCCCGAATTGGAATACCGCATGATTTGCTATGTCACCGGAGGGACAAACATAGAGCATTTATAGAAACATAACTGTAATTTCCCTGTAAATTTGATTTATCAAAATAAAGTAATTACAATGCTCACAGGTAACCTTTCTTTTTTTGCCATTCAGTATGAAACACCCTGTATTTTACATTGAAAGTAATTATGATAAATTTTCAATAGTACCGTTCGCGCTTTTCATTATAAGGAAACATGGAAATTAAAATATTTTCGTTGGAATCGGATATTTTCTAAATCTGTACCGTAGTTGTACATCGTAAACACATCGAAACAAAATGTATTTTAATGTTGTAGATGTTTCTTTTTAACCTAGATTTTAATATGCTTCAAAAAAATATTTACAAATTTTATTGTCAAAAAAAAAAAAAAAAAAAAAAAAAAAAAACTTCTAAAACGCATTGCTAAGTGAAGTCAACGTACATGATTTTTATATATGCATAAAGAACTTCTATCAAAATTTTTCGTGTTTGTTATGGTCAATAGTTTGATCAATAACACCGATTTCCCAACTAGTGGACAAGATATTTTGATCTCGAAGCTAGTAGATGGAAAGTAACGAATTCGAGCCCAGGCCGCAATCGCACTTTGAACTCGGTCGAGCCTTTCACAGTTTTCTTAGCCGTTTCGAAAGCTCCATTTTTTTCTGAAAACTCTCCTGAGTACGGGATAGAACCCCTTGGAAAGATATCCACGGAGGACCAAGAACTACCGTATAGTCGGTCAGCTTTAATCTTACACCTACCTCTAATATATAAAAAGTTTCTGAAATTTTTTCTACGTAAAAAATAAATGAAAAAAATGAAGTTAAAAAATTAATTCTTGAAGTTTTTATGAAGTAAATTTTATAATTATTATAGTAAAAAAAATCATTATGCCTTATATAAATTTATCGTTAAATTTCTGTACATTTTAAATAATTTATTAATGATTTATTCCTAGTAAACGCAATTGTTTCCCTTTCGTAACGCAATAAAGACCGCATATACTTTTCTCTAAAATTTCTGGAGTGAGGATCTCACTCCTTAAAAAAGTGACCAATATTTTGACACCAATTAAAGTGAGAAAATACTTTTACCGCTCTTGAAAACATGATACTTCTCACTTTTCTTGATAGAGTGACGTGTAGTCACTCTGTCACAAAGAGTGAAGTCATCATCTATTGAAAGATCAACATTCTGAAAAGTAGAAAATTGCTGGTGCCATCTATTAACCATATTTCGAATGAAATATAAAAAACAATTTTTGGATGATCCAGTGTTGTCAGATTGGGGGCTTTTTTTATTCAACATTCACTGCTAAATTTGAATTGTAATGGTTCCCAAATCACTTCGAAGATTACTCGTTTATTGTGTATATCAAATATCACTTCTCAAAATTATTGGTGAAAGTTGAATAAAAAAAAGTCCGCAATCTGGCAACACTGAGATGATTCTCATGCATGTGATTTGTTCAACAGAACTTATTAAACGCATTTGAGAATAAAAAAGGAAAATAATTATGGTAAAATATATTTTGATAAATATAAATTTTATAAGTGTTATTAGTGAAGAATCGGAAATCATAATAAAGGTATCGAAATTCGTGATAGAAAACGAGGAGTTTTATTCAGAAATACATAAAGGCATGTTTATTTTGGCTGTTTAAGGAGTAATATGCCACTCTATTAAAATCAGATTTCATTCTTCATATTTTAGAGAGTTATTATATCGAATTTCCATAATGCAGAAATTTTTATTTTTCATTTCAATATGTAAAAAAATAAAAGTTTTCTTAAAATATTATGTAATTCTCTTATATTTTAATATCATTATTAACTACTTTTCATAAACGCTCACAACAAATTTAAAATATCCAAAAATACGCGGAAACATAATTTCTCGATACATTAAAGAAGTAATTTATATATATATCTTCATTTCGTTAGTCTCCCAGATATCCGCTATTGATTTGTTCTTTTTTAGTATAAAACCATCTCACTCATTTATAGTCCCCTTGGGTCGTATTTCGAGGTTTAGTTCACGTCTTGAGACACAGTTTTCAATTTGAAGAGGTTGGGAATGCACTCTTATTCAATTCCTCCGACAATTCGACTAATAAGAAACTGCTTCTTGTAAAGAAACACAGACCCTTATTTGGGATATTATTCTTTTCGAAATAAACCTTTACCTATAGATAAAAGTCTTATATACTTAAAGAGAAAAAAGCAATCTATTTACACCATTTTGTTATGTATTAACAAAATATTTCAGCTGAAGACATATATGCTTTTAGTGCCAGAAAAGTTGTTTATGTAACATTAATTCTAAATCCCAAATCTTCGCCATTTATATAAGAAATAGTCTTTCAAATAATACAGAGTAAATATTGATATTTGCTCAGTTTAGTTTCGTTTTACTTTACTCTGGATAAATATTTATATTTGCTCTGCATTATTTATAAGCTTTGGTTTTTATCTTCTCTGCATCTGTATTATTTGGAAAATATGTGGAAATCTTCATTGTTAGAAAAATATTTGCTGTACTCAATATCTTGAAATTAAAGCTGAGTATATCATGGATATATTTATTTGAGCGCAAATATTTTCTTTGAGTATCAGTTATAGGGGGGGAGGAATTGAAATTTATTTATGAATTTGTCTTTTAGTGAATAGAGTCGTAATTGACATATCATGTGTAGTCCAGAATTTTGATATTTGAATACAATTCGTCTTAAGAAAGCTTTAATCTAATTTACCAAAAATTTAATCAGCATAGCTTCTTGCAATAAAGGTTTTATATATACCATTTGGTATAATTTTAAGCAATAAGTGTTAAAATATAGCCATATGGACAATAAGAGTAGCGAATAATAACAGTGCTATCTATCGACAGACATACACCCAAATTAACCCAAAAGTTTTTTCATAATAGCTATCTCACATACAAGTTTGGTGCATTTAAATGCTTTAGAAGCTGAGATATAGCCTTCCCTCAGCCTTCCCGTACACGGAGAAAATTTCAGCATAGCAGCGCCACCTGTTGGGGATATGCATTAAAATCGCCACCAGTTTATGTCAAGATGCAGCTAAAAATATTTTTTATGAAATTCTTTTCTCTGTTTTGTGAGATCTGCAATAAAATTTTGGTTGGACTAACAAACGAATATTTCCTAAAAATGATCAAATCGTGTTCAGGATATTTAAAAACATGTAAATATATTGAAAAATGGAAGACAAAAATTTTTATGGAACCGAAACTTTATAATATAGAAGAAAGTAAAAGATATTGTAGAATTTTATAGTCCACACCGATTCTAGCGCAAATCTCACAATTTCAACGCATATTTTTTTGTGACTGAATATTATTTGTCTTCGGTTAAGCAGGGTTGTATGCAAATAAGAAAGCACCAGAGAATTGGCGTTGCAAAATAAATCCTTGTCGAATCCTGTTCTTAGACTGACTAAGAACAGGATTCGACAAGGATTTATTTAACAAAACCGCATGAAGTGTAATTTTTTACATAGGAACTTTTGCTAGTGTTCGGACACTTTTGTTACCGACTGTACACTATCTACCAATAAGTATTTGGACACTTTCGAATTTAAACGCTTTATGAAATATCTAAAAAAGTTATTTAGAAACCATATTGAAACACTGGTAGTGTAAAGAACATGGTATACCTCATACATTTCAGCAAAAGTTTTGTCCTGAAGAAGAAAAAGGGACCAGTAAAAAATTAAACAAAAATCAAAATGTTTTGGATTACCCTGTAAAACGTAACGATTGAAATACGTTTTGGCTGTAGCATGTGATTATGAGGATTTTTCTGTATAAATTTTTATGAAGCTACGACATATATTCATGGTTTCAAGATGATTTCTAAAGAACTTTTCTAGATATCTGACAAAACGTCTAAAGTAGAAAGTGTCCAAATACTTATTGGTAGATAGTGTATACAGTGAGTTTATTCTTCAACATTTATTTGATGTTTGAAAAATATATCATTTAAACTTTTAAAGATTTTCTTTTGGCTTTCTTCTTCCAAATCTTCTATCATTTTATTTTTGATCTTCTTAAAATACTGCAGCGGGCAATTTCACCGACCACATCATATTTCACCCAAAATTCACCGTTCATTTCTCTTTTACCTGATATATTTTCTAGAGGTATAAGTTATTTTCTTTTTGTATTTTATCCACTTTCTTATTGATGACAAAGCATTGAAGTTCTCGACCAGCCGAAATACCTACAATAAAACTGCATCCGTATTGCAACCGCTTTTGATTTATTTATTGACCGATATTGTTAAATTTACGTCGTTCCTAACGTAGGTTTCGGAGTTTTCTTTAAATATTATTTAATGATAACTGAAAATAATTGATGATAAATTTTTAATGATAATATTTTAATATAATCTTGATACATAGTACAGTACAAAATAACTTCTCAATTTTATGACCTATTTTATATTTAACAAAAGTGTTTATCAAACTTTACAAAAAATTACTTTAGAAATTACTGTCTTAGAATTGTGAAAATACGCAAACATATGCATTGGAATATAGTAGGGTTAAGTATATAACAATTTCTAAAGCTATTCAAATTAAAATCACTAAAAACTGTAAATGTAAAAAAAAAAAAAAATATCCTTTGCTACCTAATTTGTGATTTTTTTTACCGTTTTACATAATTACATTTTAACAATATAGTCACAATTTGGGTATTACTTTAGAGATTAATAGATATGTAATTTTTTTTTAATATTTTTTTTTTTTTCTAAGTAGTCAAATTTGCTGCTCCTTTTTTTTTTCTTTACGTTTAAAAATAAAAATATATTTTCTAAATTAATTTATGATGAATTAATTTATGATGATTAATTTATGGTGAATCCATAAAATAATACCGAGATATATTTAGAATATACTGCTAAACCATACTAAAATCGAAAGCAAAAAATAAAAAATTAGATAAACATTTAAATTCTTAAATTTAAAATTTAAATACTTTTCTGGAAATTTTACTTATAATTGTATCTTTCAATGAAGATATGTGCAAATTTCTACTTGAGATATTAATTTATTTAAAAAAAAAAAAGAAAGAAAGAAAATTATGACTCCACCACCCCCTTAAAATTTTTCAACAAAAGCATTTTCCTTTTCCTTTTGATAGAGTGCTGCAAAGGGTAATTAAACCCACCACACTGTATTTTTCAAATAATTTAATATTATTATTTTTTTTTTTTCACTTAACATATATTCCATCGTTCTGTCAAATATAAAAACAGTTTTCTAATTGTTTTCCATTTCATCTATCATTTTATTGTTGACAAAGTACTAAGATTTCTTTTCTCGACCCAAACTTAAAAACAACCAAGCATTAAACATATCCATGTAGAATCCACTTTTCATACATGCATTGACAAGTATGGATAAGAAGTTACATAGTCTCCTAGGGTGGGGAGGGGGGGGGGGTAGTTTACACTACAGAGTTATTCTACATCTTATACAAAAATTTTATTATTATTACTTAAGTGCCAAGTCTCCGTTATTTTCAACAGAGACTTCACACCGGAAAATTTTTATAAATATTTTCTGTTAATCTATTTAATTTATTTGCTAGAAATGTGTATGACAGATTCCTTTAAAAAAAAATTGCGAGAAATCATCTTTAAAAATTCGCATTTTTGGAAGCTATATTATTATTATTATTATATTTTTACTTTTATCTATTATTTTATCAGGAATGGGAATTCGGTACAGAACTTGTACCAGTATTTGTTTGGGAAACATTATGCCTATATCACGTTGGATTAAGAAGAAGAAAATTTTTTTTCATAAATAGTGCTATAAATTCTACGCCAGTGTCCCATCCCTGATTTTATCTGAAAGTAATAAAATTTAAACATAATGTTCATACATGATGTAATATAAGTTATTCACCAACTTGTCAATTGTTTAATATCACACAGAAAAAATTCTATATTTTTCAAGATTTTTAGTACTTTTTTTTTAAACTTTTTCAACAAAAATCGCTTTTCTTTCCATCTTTATAGATAACTACAAATTGTAATTCCACCGATCTCATCATATTTTAACATTCATTATTATTTCACCTTACATGCATTATATCACTCGGTCAAATATAATATATATACTGTTTTTGTATTTAATCAATCATTTCATTGATGACGGAAGGCAAAATTTTCTCTGCTCCTCTCAAACATCAAAACATCCATAAACAAAACCACATCCACTTCGTACTCACGTTTTATACGTGTATTCACAATTACTAATAACTTATATATAGTTGTATCCGTTTCTTTGAATTCTACATCTTCTTTTAAAATTGCAATTATTTATTTATATGTCTTCATGAGTTTTATTATTATTATTATTATTATTATTATTATTATTTAATTAAATAGTAATAAATTACAAAAACGTAAACGCAATAAAAATACATTACACAATATCAGATATTTCAACAACTTATCATCTATTTACACTGTAAAAAATTTCAACACAAATCTACTGGTAATCATTTACCTTAAGTCGCATGTAAAATTACAGAGAAAAATAAATGGACATGTTGAAAAATCTATTTTATATATGGTTTTTACTGACTAATATTAATTTCATTACTTATTAGTGAGAATATATTTGTAACTTATCACACTTTTCCTAAAGTGAAAACATTCGTTTTTAATTCTTATTAAAAAATTAAAAATTAAAAATAGATATAAATACACTGTTAAAAAATTCTGTAAATTTAATGTAAACATTTATCCAATCTCTGTAAATTTACAGCAATTCATAGTTAAAAGTGAATAATCGAGATTCTCAATCTTTATTCTGTATTTTTACTTAATTTTATTATTTAATTATTTAATTAAAATTAAAAATGACTGTTTCTACTTTAGAAAAAGCATTTTATGTCCGAAATATGTTCTCACCAATAATTGATTAAATTAACATTAGTTATTAAAACGAATGCATAAAATGAGTTTTTTAACATCTCCGTTTATTTTTCTCTGTAATTTTACGTAAGACTTAAGATAATAGATTACACAGAGTTTTCTATTGAAATTTTTAGCAGTGTATAGAAGATTGAGAATCTCTATTATTTACTTTTAACTAAGAATCACTGTAAATTCACAGTATTTCTAGATAAACATTTCAGTAAATTTACAGAATTTTTTTACAATGTAATGTACAACAAAAGATTTATTCAAACTTTTCAAGATTTTCAATTCTTCTAAATTTTTTTCAACAAAGATCATTTTTCTTTTCATCTTCATAGACTGCTTGCTATAAAAGGCAATTTTATCGACCACATCATATTTTACCCGAATTTAACGTTCATTTCTCTTTTACCTTACATATATTCTATCGCTCTGTCAAATATAAAAAAAAATTTCTAAATTTTTGTATTTTATCCACCATTTTATTGATGACAGGGTGTAGAAGTTTTTTCTTCCCAACCTCAACATCAAAACCACCATAACAAAACCACATCTCCGTCGAACCCACTTTTGATATATGTATTGACAGATATTGATAAGTTCTATGAAGTTTCCTGTGTGGGTTTCTACAGCTGGACATAAGGTGGAATATGAAGGAAATAATTCACTACATGTGTCGAATCCGAACTAGCTGATTTGATGATTCGGCGAAATTTTTGCCTCGGAGAGATGATTTTCCTGGACTATACAGCTCAGGAAAAAGAAAGATTAGATTTCACCAATTTGTTAGCCGAGTTTTATATATTTTCATATATGTGTATTGTTCATGAATCGAAGGCATTGTTTCAATGGAAGAAAACTGTTTTTTGTTGTTGTTGTTGTTGTTGTTGTTGTTGTTGTTGTTGTTTTTCTTTTTTTCGATTAAAGAAATTTTTTACTCTTACATTTTTTTTTCAATTTTAGGCGATTGCTGTACCTTTATGTTAAACTTAATATTCTAATAACATTTTCTTTCATGGACTGTGAATATTATTATTATTAAGGATATCAGATAATTGTAACTGGAAAAAAAAATCAATATTTTCTTAAAGGAAGTGTAGAACTGTTCAACGTGAAGCATGCTATTTATTGGACAAAAAACATCATCTAAGTGTTTCATTGCAATTTTATGTTTTGATATAGGGAATGTATTAATTAGTTTTGATTTTTTTTTTTTTTTTTTTTTTTTTTTGCCCTAACTCGTGTACTAAGTGACTAATAATTGATTTTTTTAAAGTTTGATTTATCAATTTACTTCAAACCACAAAAACGGGAAAAGCCTATACTTCCATCAAACGTAAACAAACAATAATGAAATTACAACATATAAACATTAAATTAATACAAGATCATCAAGAAATAACGAACAATATTGCCATAATTGATTAAAATTAAATTAAATCATAGGAACAGCAGAGTTAATGAAAAATGGCAAATTTTCAGTACACAAATTTATTTTTATACTAAAAATTTATTTTTATATTGTATTTGAAAATAAATTTTTAAATCCATTTTCAATTCAAATTCATTTCTCACTTATTTATTATTCCATAAATATCCATTTTAACAAAATACTCGTATTTCCGGCTCTATTGTTATACAGTATATCTCTTTTAATACACTACTATTAGAATCTAAATGATGGTTAAATCCCCATGACTTCCGGGTAGCTCCTCCATATGTATTTGAAATTTTCTCTCTCTTTCCATTCTCTCTTTCTTATTTGAAACAGAGTTTCCCCTCATGTGATTCGTTTTCTTTCTTTACTAAATGGATTGTGTCCGGCTGTCTTTCTTGTGATAATTCATGGAGAAAATCAGAAATTCGAATGACCACAACCTCGGAACAAAAAGCCCTCTAGAGAATTCACAATGCGTGTCCTAAAATTTGCTATTTCGATTAGATAAACGAATTGGAGATAGTCGCCTGCCTCTGGATATAAAAAAGGCCATATTTTAGCTGGATTTCAACGGGTTTTCTGTTTTTACTTAATATAAATGTAAAATAAATGTATTTGTATCGGGTTAATATAAATTTTGTCGTATTAGGAATGCTAACTTTATTTGGTTTGCGGTGAAATAGGTATTACAAATATTTATTTAATGAATAAAATATACTAAATGGTGTCTTCTAGTGATTTATTATTAGAAATATAAAAAAATATATAGTTCACTTATTCTTTTTCTTTTTTTTTTGAAAAGAGCTTTTTGTTTGTTTAATGTAGTGTTTTATGCGAAAAAAAAGTAACTTTAATATTTCATTGTTACAAATAAAAACTGGGTTTGTTCATAAAACAAATAATACATTAGTGTAAAAAAACATTTTTTTTTTTCTAATAGCGTTCTATTATGTAAATACATCAGATAGAAATTAAGTTATATATATATATATATATATATATATATATATATATATATATATATATATATATTAAGACAAATTTTATGTTAATCATAGTAAACTATTTAAAAATCACTTGAGACTAATCATACCTGCCAACCTTCTAATTAATATTCCGTACTATTGTTAGTAGTACTTGTCTCTTTTTTCACACTAGTATTCTTTTGGAGATTTTTTTTTTTTTATCGCAATTGCATTTAATATATATATATATATATATACACACACACACTCTAAAAATAAAATGGCTTGAAAAAAAGTGGTAGGTACTAACAATACTACAGAATATTACTGAATATGTTGGCACTTATAACGTGTACACTTATTAATATTATATATATATTAAGACGTAATAAAAGGTCAGTATTTGTAACCATAGCAGAAAAATTGTTTTTCATTATATTAAATCATGAGCCTGGAATGAGTTTAATCTATATATATATATATATAAAGAAAAGATAAATCATATAGAAAGAGCCAGTTTCTCATTCAGAAGCCGAAAAGAAAAATTGTAAAGATCTTCACAATCTTTATAAAACAACGTGTCGGCAGATTTCTGAATTTCAGTAACAAAGGATTTTCGTTTTGGCTTTTTTTTTTCATTTAAAATATCCATCTAAACAACCCTTTATCCTTCGTTTTTTGTAATATTCAAAGAACGGGTTTTTGCTGACCACTTATTGCAGTTTAGAAGTAGGTTGTGTGATACCCATAAAAAAAGGTGTTTTTGAGAAATATACCCTAAAATCAAGAATTGTATATTATTGAGAAAAATGAAAGAGTACATTGACTTCCACTTGACTTTTAAGAATGTGTTTGACCTTCTGACTGTTACACCTTTTTTTTTTTTTTTTTTTTTGGCAGGAGAGGATTAGCAGTAGAAACACGTAAAGTTGAATAATAATTATTTTCTGCAAATAAAACTACTTTTTCATATTTTTCTTCTAATCTTATATTTGCACTGTAAAGAGATAACACAAAAATGGGCGCTGAAATAAACAGGAAAAATATATAATTAGTGCTGTAGGAAATAGCATATTTTAAACAGGAAAAAATAAATGAAGCATAAAATATTTAAATTCGTTCTAACACAATGAATTGTTTTCTAAAGTATAAAATTATTTATTATTACGGAGAGACTTTTTTATAATGCATTTTGGATTATATATATAAAAATCCCATTGAATTAAAAATAGATCTCCTACATGATAATTTCACATTATTATTTCTTAAGTATTTGTTCCATAAGTACCCCTTATTGAAAGAAAGAAAAAAAATACGTATGCAAAAAATGTTTTATTACCATAATTATTGATTTATTTTTCTCGTATTTATTTTTGTACCCTTTCTTCTTCTTAGAAATTCACATAATAATTTTTGAGTTTACATATTAGCTTTTGCATATACTAGATTATGCGTGTAGTATGTAGTATATTTCAATGCATTGTAATAGTATTTCAGATATTTATCGATGTCCTCCACCCTAGCGCCGTCTTTGTTGGAATTAAAAAAATAAATGAACTAGTTTTGTTTATGCATAATATATCCGTATATCTAGTATTCTACATTTTTTTTTTTTTTTTTTTTTTTTAACCGACCGGGCATGTTTATTGCCGAAATCTTAGCTGCAATGCTTTACATGTTCCATAAAATAACACCTTTGGGGTTACCGAAGCTAGGAACCATCCCCCTTGCCTTGTGGAAGATAAAAAATGTGATGGCATGTTTACGGACCACTCCCTAGAGGAATATCCCAGACCATCGGTATTGGTCCACAGTATAATTCTAGTGCACTATACGACTCATTCGTCCCCAACCTTAACCAATTACCAAAACTGTATAATCTTAAATAAGTCAAATATCGATGTTTTGACTAGAATTCTTCTTATAACTTCCTTATCCTAATTAAACCGTATATTTGATATTTTTACATCTTTAAAATTTTAGCATCCATAAAGTTTAGTACAGTAAAACTTTATTTATACGTCTTTGAAGGAATGACTTAAAACAACGTCTAAAAGAAAAGATTTGTAATAGAATTTTTAATAAACAGCTTTGATTCTTCAAATTAAACCGTTTATTCGATGTTTTTACATCTTTAAAATTTTAGCATCCACAAATTTTAGTACAGTAAAACTTTATTTATACGTCTTTGAAGGAATGACTTAAAACAACGTCTAAAAGAAAAGATTTGTAATAGAATTTTTAATAAACAACTTTGATTCTTCAAATTAAACCGTTTATTCGATATTTTTACATCTTTAAAATTTTAGCATCCATAAAGTTTAGTACAGTAAAACTTTATTTATACGTCTTTGAAGGAATGACTTAAAACAACGTCTAAAAGAAAAGATTTGTAATAGAATTTTTAATAAACAGCTTTGATTCTTCAAATTAAACCGTTTATTCGATGTTTTTACATCTTTAAAATTTTAGCATCCACAAATTTTAGTACAGTAAAACTTTATTTATACGTCTTTGAAGGAATGACTTAAAACAACGTCTTAATGAAAAGATTTGTAATAGAATTTTTAATAAACAGCTTTGATTCTTCAAATTAAACCGTTTATTCGATGTTTTTACATCTTTAAAATTTTCGCATCCACAAATTTTAGTACAGTAAAACTTTATTTATACGTCTTTGAAGGAATGACTTAAAACAACGTCTAAAAGAAAAGATTTGTAATAGAATTTTTAATAAACAACTTTGATTCTTCAAATTAAACCGTTTATTCGATATTTTTACATCTTTAAAATTTTAGCATCCATAAATTTTAGTACAGTAAAACTTTATTTATACGTCTTTGAAGGAATGACTTAAAACAACGTCTTAATGAAAAGATTTGTAATAGAATTTTTAATAAACAGCTTTGATTCTTCAAATTAAACCGTTTATTCGATGTTTTTACATCTTTAAAATTTTAGCATCCACAAATTTTAGTACAGTAAAACTTTATTTATACGTCTTTGAAGGAATGACTTAAAACAACGTCTAAATGAAAAGATTTGTAATAGAATTTTTAATAAACAACTTTGATTCTTCAAATTTAAATGTATATTCAAATTTTACATAAAAATAACAGTTTCGATTTTTTTTTTTTTTTTCTTTTCTTGATATTGTTTAATATTTTGCAGTAGTAAGGCATTTAATTACTAAAGATCTTCAATAATCATCTGATTACTTAATAATGTTAAATGTAACACTATGAAGCTTATTTTATTTATTTATTTATTTTGGAAAATTAATAAAGAAAGAACACAGAAATAATAATTGAAGTAGAGAATTCGCAAATTTTAAAAAGATGAAAAAGACTTATAATTGATATTTATGTCATAAACGAAGCATTTTTGTATTAAAATTTAAAAGGATGAATTGGGACTATAATAAATTGACGTATAATCACGTATAACCAATGCTTTACTTTATATTGAAAGTATTCAGACTCTCTGCCCCTAGTATGAATTTTCCCTTCTTCCCTCAGGCCACTGGCGGGAGGAAAAAATTGTGTATGACAGAGAAAAACGTATCTATTTGCCCCATAGTTTCCCTCCATAATATAAACTTTTTGTTCTTTAGCATATGTTTCGCAAGTGTTCCAAATGTGCTATTATTTCCGGTACCATATTTTTCCGTGTCCATTTTCCCATGTTATTTTTTTCCGGTATTCAATTCAATACATATACGAATTGGAAACTACTTTTTTCTATTTCATATATTTTTCTTTTCAGTAGATCAGCATTACTTTACACTTAATATCAAAGTTCCCTTATTTGACACGAAAAATAATTAGCTTGCAGTTATTTTTTTTTTCCTTTTAATTTTTTTTTAGTTTAAATAATCTTTAATCATATGCGTTTTAATGGCATCTGGAAATTTTTATGCTGTCGTCAGAATGTTTATATCTGAATCCTGAGGGTTTTTTTTTTTTTTTTTCCTTTGAGATAAAGTAAAATTTTTTTAATTTGTTCTATTACTTTAACACGTATTATTTTTAATATTTCAAAGATTACATGTTTTTATAATTATTTTATTACAACAGTGTTTCAATTTTTTGCATTCCACTTAATGTTATTTAATATCAGTATTTTCTCATACTGAATTTTTTCTTTTTTAGGTAAGTGTCTTTCCTTATTCTGAAATAAAGAAATATAGTGCTTCAGGTAATTTGAATCATTTTTTAACATAATTAGGTATGTTTGGACCTAAATTTTATTAATAATTTATTGCAAAAATATATACAATGTGTAATAATTTTGAAATAATACAGTTGCTAGTGGTGCAATACTTAAAAATACAATTTTTTATAAAACTTTATAATATTGTATTTGTATTTTTCGAAGGAAAAAAAAAACATAGCATTTATAATTTGTGTCTTGTTACTGACCATTTTATTTAATTAGTAATTTAATTAGCTTAATTCAAAATTTTAGCTTTATTTTACTTTTAAATACTCCTTTACTTAATTTTACCTTTTTTAAATTATTTATTCTACATTACTTAATCAACTCTTTCTTAAATTCTTATTAATTAATTATAAACATCTTTTATGACCATAAAACATAAAAGAAATGTGATTTAGAGAATTGTAATAACAAGAATTTTTTTCGAAATTAGTTTTTCAATGCATTATTTAAGTAAGTGTTTTTGGAAAGACGATATCTCTAGAAACTGGAAATTATATAGTTCAAAATTAATTCGAGTGATTGTTATAATGGTAGTACTGACACAAGGTTTTTAACAATACGTATATTAAACCATTTTATGCTTTAAATATTTAATTACATAAGAACTCCGAATCAATCTGTTTAGAGAAGTTTGTTTTAACCAATTAAAGTTTGTTTAAACCAAACATTTGAATTCCTTCAAGTGATTGTAACAGTGGTGGTACTGACACAAGGTTTTTAGAATAACGTATTTTAAATCATTTTATACTTTAAATATTTAAATACATAAGAACACGGAATCAATCTGTTTAAAGAAGGTTGTTTCAACTCATTAAAGATTGTTTAAACTAAAATATTTGAATTTCACCAAGTGACAGTTATAGTGGTGGTACTGACACACAAATTTTAGCAAAACGTACTTTAAATCGCAAGAAATAAAAAACTTCTTCACACACCAATTTTTTTTTTTTTTTTTTTTTCAGTCTTGCTTTTGCCTCCAAGGCAGTTGCACGTGTTTGCTCCTGATGAAGAAAGGCTACGTCCTTTCGAAACCGGTTGTGCTAATTAAAAAAAAAAAAAAAAAATTATGGTGTGTGAAGAAGTTTTTTATTTCTTGCTATTGTCTGTACGCCAGTTTTTGAATTTATTTTTGGTGTATTTTAAATCATTTTATATTTTAAATACTTAATTACATAAGAACATTGAATCAATCTGTTTAGAGAAGGTTGTTTCAATCAATTAAAGGTTATTTAAACCAAAATATTTGAATTCCTTCGAGTGATTGTTATAGTGGTGGTACTGACACAAGGTTTTTAGCAAAACATATTTTAAATCATTCTATACTTTGAATATTCAATTACATAAGAACACTGAATCAATCTGTTTAGAGAAGTTTGTTTCAATCCATTAAAGGTTGTTTAAACCAAAGTATTTGAATTCCTCCAAGGGACTGTTATAGTGGTGGTACTGACACAAGGATTTTAGCAAAACGTATTTTAAATCATTTTATACTTTAAATACTCAATTACATAAGAACACTGAATCAATCTGTTTAGAGAAGGTTGTTTCAATCAATTAAAGGTTATTTAAACCAAAATATTTGAATTCCTTCGAGTGATTGCTATAGTGGTGGTACTGAACAAGGATTTTAGCAAAACCTATTTTAAATCATTTTATACTTTAATACTTAATTACATAAGAACACTGAATCAATCTGTTTAAAGAAGGTTGTTTCAATCCAATAAAGTTTGTTTAAACCAAAATATTTGAATTATATCGTAAGTATTTTAAATTAAACAACCTTTATATATTTTTTATTTTTTTATTTTTTATTTTATTTATTTATTTATTTTATTTTATTTATTTATTTATTTTTATTTTATTTTTATTTTTTTTTTTTTTTTGGGGGGGGGGGGGGAGGATTGGAGGCTTTATTCTACTAAACGCACATTCTTCATTTCTTAAAAGATTTATTCTGCGTTTTAAGTACAACCTAGCAATTCAAATATTTAGAAATGCTGATTTATGTGAAAAATAATTAAAATTTAAAATAAGTAGATTTAACAATAATAACGATGTAATTTGATAATTGGGTTGAACTCAAACTGTATTTTTATTTATTCTTTAAAAGATAAGAAATATCTCCAATTATTTGGCGATGAATTAAGAAAATAGATAAATACTTAATTTAAAAGTCTTTTCTTTGATTTCAGAAGCCGTATAGAAGATGAATTATTTATATTCAGAGCAAACGTGAGTAATTAGGGAATGTTATTAGACAAGTGATATTCTGTTTACATTACCTAAAGCAATTCTTTGGTGGAACAATCATTGCTAATAATTGTAATTAGAACTTTTGTTCAAATTACATTTTGTGCTCAAAGGCGTTTGCTTAGCTTTTTTGTTTTTGCTTATTATATATACAACGCAAAGCTTTCTTTGCATTGTATATATAGACAATGTTAAAGTTTAATAAATTACATTCTAGGCAAAAGTGTATGCGATATTTTAAAAGAAAAAGAAATTCCTCTATTTGGTACATGAAAAAATTGTTTGTTTCAAAAAGTATCATATATTTATTTTAAAACAAATATTTTTGAATTGTAAAAAAATATTAGTTTAATATTTTAATTATGAAGATCATCTATATAAAATTTCTCTAACGTGGACCAGTTACGATTATATTTTGTAGAAACGATACGATGGTAACAATAAAATACGTGAGGGTAAAAAATATTACACAAGTAATATTTAAGCACGTGGACTCAGTTCAGTGATATAATTAAAAAATAATAAATAAATAAATAAATAAAAATAAAAATGACAACATTTTTCTGATTAGATCATTTTATAGAAAAAAATTGTTTTTAAAAGGTGCATCTTTACAATCCTTGCAAGCGTCATTTTAAACCCAGCAATACTTTGAAGATATAAACAAAATATGAACTTTTTCATAAATTGACTGAAAAACGCTATAATAAAAAGTATAATCAAAATAGGTACTACGTGTTTTTTAACGAAAAATTATGCCAAAATGAATAAGTAATAATAAAATAAAATAGAAGGGATCTCGCCAACATGGCGGTAAAATTTTAAAAGTCGCCATAGGGTTCCTTTATTAACGCCGTCTTGCCTGGGGAAATATGAAAACCGGGTCGTCAAACATGAATTTTATTTTGAAACTTTTCTTTGAATGATTTGGTTTAACTACCATTAGCGTTTCATCTCACAAAAACTAATAATAATTTGGCTTATGGTGAATCAAAATTTTAATTGGATAGTGAAATTCGTATAAGACTTATAAATTTCAAATTTTAAAGATAAATAAAAAAAAGAAAGAAACTGCGAAAATGTGTGTTATAGATCTCTCTTTACACAGCCAATGAACAAGCGATGTGCTGAAAAAACAAAACTATTTGTTTAAATCAACAAAATAACTCTGTAGATTGGTTGAATCAGCAGTACTATTTGAATAAAATAAAAATATAATTTGATCTGGTAGGAAAACATTTAAGGCTATATAAAGATTCTTTAAAAAAAAAAAAAAAAAAAAAAAAAATGTTTCAACAAAACATACATTTCTAAGGAAAAAAAATTGTTGTTTCAGCAAAAAATGCAGTCCTAAGGAGAAAACAAATTAGTATTAAAAAAGCCTTATTACAACAGTATTTAAAAAAATGCAGCAAAACACAACTTTTTTTAAAAATAAAATTACTTAATATTATTTTGGAATGTGTATATAATAGTTCTTTAAGATAAGGAAAAAAAATAGTCTTACATTCTATGAAGATATAGTGTCTTTATTTAGGAAAAAACGAGTCTTGAATCCAGATAGCACTTGAGTACTTGAAGCCGGTTAATATATATCTAGCGTGAGACACAATACTCGGGGGCCTATTGTTTCTTATTTGTGGTATCCTCCCTGAGGTCTATATGTAATGGAAAATTAGCTTCTCTGCCATTAGCCTGTAACAGAAGAGTTTATATAAAAGAATACGATAGACTCTTTAGTTTTTTCAACTTTTTCTGATTTTCTTTTGGTTTTCTAGAAAAAGTTGGATCTTTCTTTTTTGCTTTATCAATATTTCTTTAATTTAATAGGGTTTTGAAAAGGAAATTAGCTTTATTTTTATTTATAATATTGGATTTTTTTACAATTTTACAAAAATGTATGTAAATAAATAAATAAATATATATATATATATATATATATATAGGGGAGGTGCTCCAGTGGTTGGCATGCTTCAGTAATTGATATATATCCCGAAATAATTAATAAGAAAAATAATAAAATCATACATTTTTCATATAAGAATTTTAACATTTTATGTCAAACACTGGAGCATAGAGTGCTAATAACTGGTAAAACGAATAACTAGCAGTGTCAAACACTGGAACATAGGGTGCCAATTACTGATAAAATGAAAAACTGGTAGTGTCAATTACTGGAACATTGAGTGGGTGTCAAATAAAAATTCATTAAAAAAAATAATTGTTATCAAATGTATATATTTTAACATATATGTGGTTCTGAATGCCTTTCATACCATATGTACTAACTTGAGATTTCTAAAAATATTTTCTGATGACAAGAACATTAAAAACATCAGAGATTTTCTAAAAATGTCAATCACTGGTGCACTTACCCTATATATTTCAAAAACTAAAAAAAAAAAAAAAAAAAAAAATTGCTGTTAAAAATATTGAGACTTTAGAAATAATTAATATAGAGAGATTTAATACAAAAGAACTGTTATTTAAATATATTTGATAAAAATATAGGTAAAAAAAAATATTAATATTAATTGTTATTTTTATGGATTTAGAAATTGATGATTAACTTATGATACTTAATAATAACAATAATAATAATAATAATAATGAGTTTAAGATTCAGTAAAATACATAAAATGAAACTATTACAGACCAACAAAAGTAAAACAAATTTATAACAAGTTTTCGTTTTTTAGGTATGTATCATAAGTGAAAATGTATATATATATATATGAGCTTCTTTTTTACTGAGAATAACATATTGATTGTTTACTGTAATGTTTTATTTTAAAAACCAAAACAAGAAATTTTACTGGATTTCCTACCTCTTGTTTATATTTTTTAGTTATTCAATGGATGATTGAATATATATGTCATAAACAGAAGTGATTAATATGTTTGTCATACTTGTACATGTGTGCAATAATTATTTAAGTACAAAAAGTTTCTTTTGGTATAAAATAAAGGATCTCTCAAGCTGTCCTCGCAGATAAAACCGTTAACATCCCTGAAGTCAGATTTTTTTTTAAGTAATATTTTAAAGCCAGTTTAAAACCTTACTTATTGCTTTGATAGAGTCCTTTCGGCTAGGGCCCTGGAGTTCATCTGTAGCTCCTTCTATGAAGTGTTTTGACGAGACTAACGCTGTTGTCTTCAAGACTGAGAAGAAGAAAACAACAGAATTAGTTTCGTGAGTATTTAATTAGAGGATTTACTACAGAAATACATTAATAAACAGAAAGTAGTATTATTTAAACAAACTCGGGTGTATTTCTGATGATGAATATTTGCTGTCCAAAAGATGAAATCATTGCGTTGGCAACTGCAGTATAAGTTGTAAAAAAGGTCAAGTTACAAATTAATTATAGATGAAATGACACCACCCAAGAATGGATCCATGAGGCAATATATTGGTTCAGTAGTTCAGGTAACATCAGGTTCATTATTCCAAAGACGATAATTTGTGGCGCGGCCATATTTGACAATAACAGTATGGAGTGAGGGAAAAGCACCGGGCACGAGGCCCAAAACCTTCTCTTGCTACATCACAATCGTAAGTGCCGTCCAACGCTGAAGCGAAAAATGACATTGCTTCTGGAGTTTAATTTTATTTACGCCAAGTTCAAAGTTTAAAACAGAGAATAGTTGAGATAATCGTTACAAATATTTTTATGTAATTTTTTGAAAAGGCAACCAGTATTTCAATGGCCGTTGTTAACGAATATTGGCATGATTTCACCAAGTTTTTATTTGCTGTTAAATAACCAGCTAAGCAAATATTTTGTCTAGCTGATGAGGAAAATTAGGTGACAAGAGGGCACTTGAGTTATATTTCGATGTAAGATTAAAAGAAGTCGAATTGATTATTATGTGGTTTCACAAAACAAAAGGAAGAAATGAGTCAAAATAATATCATTTACAGAGCGAAAAGAATTTTCATTATGTTAGAATTGTTAAATGAATACTTGGAATCGATCAAAGATTTTGTTTCAGTTACATTGAAAAAGATATGAAAGGGAACGTATAAAAAATAGAAAAAATATATTGCAAATTTATTATTTATAAGTTAAAAATAGTTATATCGTTATGTTTTAAACAGCTGTTTAAGATTAAATAATTTTATTTATAATTTTATTTATTTAGAGAATTTACCTATCTTTTAAAGCGAAAACAAATTTTATAATATGTAATAATTTACATCATAGTATTCGATACTTTTATTTGAATGAGCTTTCTTTAAAATAACTTCAGTTAGAAAAATGATACTTATGTTTATTTACTTTAATGAAGTCAAATGTGTTTGGGAGGGAGTTTTTTAATAACCAATCGACATTTTGCATAGTACTAACTTTGATGAGCAGAAAGAGTGATAAATAAAATACACATATTTTATTAAAGTATTACGTATCCATGAGAGAAAAAAAATACTGAATAAGTACTAAATACAAATTTCTATATCGTTATAAAAATTGATGATGTTACTTAAGATTTGATCATAAAACTTGTCATAAAAATGTGAATTGGGATAATATTCTTGTGAAGTAATTTTTCGTCCTTCAATTCCAACACCAATTTTATTAACTGAAAGGGAGTTTTTAATATATTTAAAAATTAAATATATTTGTTTTTCATCGAGGAATTATTATCATACTGATTAACTGACGCGATAATTACACCTGAAATATCCCTTTAGAATAGTGATAAACTCCTATTGAATTGAAATCTGCATTACAGTGTTTGAAATTTCTAAACACTCCATTATTACTGCTAGAATACATTTTAAACCTTCATGGAAATACATATCTGGATTATTAAATACCTAATAGTAAGAGTGTTGCAAATTAAACAACTCTTATTTGAAATATCTACCTCAAACTTTATGTATACTTCGTCTCAGATGTAATAACTATTGGCTTGTAATGGCGGCATACAAAGCAATCATTCGATTCTTAATCTCTTTCTATCGATGGATACTTTACTGAATAAAAGGTGTAATGGAAACATGGGTCATTGCAATTCCATCTGTTCCACGTGAAAGACATGTGTGGTGAAATTTATTACCATTCATTTATCTCTCTGGTACTCAGAATGGTTCAGTTAATAGGGCGTAGACCATTAGTCAGCGGCTTTGTGATTCTTAATCTGAGGGCCTAGACATGCCAAATGCAATGATAGTTTAATAATATTAAATGGTACATCGTTTAACTAAAGATAATATAAAATAAGATTATCATCTAGTTAATAAATTTTTGATTCTTACTGCAGAATCTTTTTCGTTTATTTTAATTAATAGCGACAAATTATTTGTTAGTTTCTCTTGTTGAAAAAAAAAAAAATACTAAAATTATAGAAAGAGACAATTATATGAAATTCTATTATTTGAATATATTTTTACTGTCTTCTATGTTTATATAAGAAAAAGGTATTGGATTTGTGGAAATTTTCAACCTCCGACTCTCGGTGGATTGACTTGTTTTGTGATGACCTGAACACGATTTGACGTTTTTCAAAAAATGTATGTCCGTCTGTGTGTATTAGAAATAAACCCAAATTGGTTCTGATTACATTTGGAGATCAATCGCTGACGCAAGTGGCGTTGTCAATCCAAAATTTTTAATACGACAGTATAGGACAAATTTTCGTATAAATGTGCATAATGAAAATATTTTTAACGAATGTTTGAGAAATTAATGATAAATGTGCATAATAGTAATAGTAAACTAGGAAAAAAATTGTGTGTATGTCGAGGCACTGCTCCCCCTCCCCTCCCCTAGGGGAGAAGTACTCCCAGGGCTTTGTAAATTTTCAGTATGAGTATATTTCAAAATAGCTCGCCAATACTTTTAAAATGAAGGGTTGAACGGTAGATTTGTGATAATTTAATACATAGTTGTCGATTAAAAAAAAAAATAAATAAATAAAAAAAAAAATAAATCAGATATTGGCTTAAAATTTGTTTTCTTTGGACATTAAAGGTTATACTTCTCTGAGATGAAAGCCGTCTGAATTCATCACGGAAAATAATTTTAATAAATATAAAAAATAATGAATAATTCATACTACATAAATTTATAAAGGAAAATATTGAAAAAAGTCATGTGGTGGCCACAACATACTAGTTATTAATGGTATAGTTCCTTTTCTTTCTTTCTTTTTCTTTCTTTTTAAGACATTAGTAAAATGATTATTGGATGATTCCATGGTAAATGTAGTGTCATTCTCACAGAGGGATATTTCTGCTTCCACCACTATTTTTTAAGAATAACTACTATCCTATTTAATCACGAGAAACTGTTGTTAAAATACGATGAAGATTTTTGTTTCGTAATAGCGGTAGAAACAAAAGCTGAAGTCTCGTCCTCCTGGGTGACTTACAATGTCGTATGGAATTAACTTTTTTAATTTTAACGTACCTTTTCTATGTAGTATTGGAAAGTTTATTTTCAGCATATATGTTTTGTAGGCATATATTTTATGTATGTTGTAGATTGTATGGACTTCATTATTGTGTATAGAAGATAGGTACTGTATGACGTACATGTATTAGATGGAAGTTTAAGTGTATTCTTTAACTGATAAATATCGGATATATGAATGGAATAAATGGCGATTTTATGAATGAATAAAAATGTTTGTAAAACAAACCCCAAAGATATATATACGTATACATATACAGATTCACGATCCTTCAAATAGCGAAATAAAAGTAGGCATGTATACAGAATAAAAACCACAACTCACAAAACCGAAAAAAAAAAAAAAAAGATGAGATTAAATAAATCGAAGAGAATTACATAAAGATTTAATGTAACTTTTTTTTTTTTTTTTTTTTTTTTTTTTTTTTTTGAGAAATCATTTCTATTTCTTTAATATCATCAATTATTTTGGCTTCGTACTCTGTTACTATTATTATTATTATTATTTTGTCCCGATGAAGGGTCCTGCTATTATTATATTCGAGATTTTGTTATTTAAGGTGTTTGCTTACACAGTTTTTTATTTAATACTTTTCAATACTAAATTTTTGATGCATATTATTGCTATTTGGCATTTTGACTCGTTGATACCTTTTTAAATGCATTATATTCTCGTTCAAAAATAAAATGTCTTAACAAGATAGTTTTGTTTTGCTTTATGTTTTCTTTTTTTTTTTTTCCCTGTAAGATAAGAGTTTTTGCTGTGTTCATATGATAAAAATAATGAAAGTCATGCACTAACCTAATTATCAAATTATTTTGAAAGTTTTTGTACTATTTAAATCATTTGTTAATAAATTAAGTATAAGATACATTTTTAAAACACATTTATTCACTTCAAAAATTTTAAAAAAATGCAAAAATACCATTTTTTCTATCTGTTCTTTTTTTTTTTTTTTTCACCTTGTTCTAACAAAATATACAAACAACAGTAATACATACATTCATTTAGAAAAAGATATTATATTTAGGGACAATTTTAGGCATAAGAATTATGCTGTCTGTACTCGGAAAAAAAAAAAAAAAATATCAACCAAATTAAATTTTCCAAGAAACTTGTTATTGTAAATAAAACAAATTATGAGTAATTATTTCTTGTACCAGACTAATTAATTTTGGTGAACTTACTGCATAAACAAAATATCATAGCAAAACAAAATGACAAAACGTTATTTTACCAAAACAGAAAACTGCATGATACTGGAAGTTAACAAAATAATTTTAGCTTCGTAGGATATATTAATAATTAATTATCAACAATTTCGTTAGTAATTAGTATTGCTGTATTGAACACTTAAATAATTACTTTAGCTAAAATATAATATTCCGTGAAAGAAAGAAACTAAGTTAACCAAGCGTATTTTGTAAATAACACTATATGTACAAAACTAGTCATGGAGTGTTTAAATGTAATAATTTATTTTTCTTTTCTTTTTTTATGTTATTGAAAAATTTCAACGTCAAACTGCAAATCGAAAATTTAAATAAACAAGGATCATGATAAGTTTAAATATTGTAATTTATATCTGAACTCATATTAAAAAATAATTTTATACATATAAAAATAAAGGTTAAATAAATATAAATTACACAATTGATATAATAATAGTTTTTCATAACTATAGTTATTGTAGTCAAGTATGTTAAAATCTGCTTCAAAAAACGGTAAAAAATATTAAGCAGTACACGTTTTGAAAAAATGTATATTTCTATATTTCGTGCATAAGAAAATTTGTAATTCGTTTATTCACAACGACTAATTGTTATTCTGATAATAAGAAAAACTTATAATAAGAAAAACTTATATGAAGCACAACACGGTTCGAAAAAAGCGTATCTTTCTTTATCACGTGTATCTTTCTTCAAAAAAGCTCACACTTGAGTTATTTACAACAACTTATTATTATTTTAATAAGAAGAAATACTTCATTTTAAATGTAACTCTTAGCAAACTTCTATGTTGAATTACATCATTTTAATGGATAGGGTACTTTTTTTTATACATGAGAAATGCAGAGGGTATCAATCAGAGGGTATAAATTAGTATCAATTGTTTTTTATAATAAGTTGCATAATATTACTTTTAGAGAATGAAAACATATCTGTATATATATATAAATTACGTGTCACGATGTTTGTCCGGGGTAAACTCCTAAACTAAGGAACCGATTTTAATGAAATTTTGCACACTGTGTGCAGTTTGATCCAACTTGAGAGATAGGATAGTTTTTATCTCAATTTATTGTCACAATATTGTTTTATTGCAATTATTTGTTAATTATAGACCTTTATTAAAGTTGCTCCAAAATATCTGTGAGTTCCATTAATTTAATTGTTGCCAAAAAAAAAAAAATAATACGAGTTCATTTTCTTTCGACATAAAAATAAATACATTTAATCAAACGTGAACGTTAAAAAATTATAAAAAGTTAAATTATGCATCTCACGAAAATTGACGTCATAATCAATTTAAAGATTTTATATACATTGATAAAGTGCTAATGCAGTTCTATCATAGATATAGTAATATATATAGATCTCTCATCCCCATGTTATCGTACAAAGATTTTTGATGCCGAAAAAAAAAAAATAATAAAAGCTTTGGAAACAGCCATTAAGTGGTATTGAAAGTGGTATTGAAAAAAAAAAAAAAAAGAAAAGAAAAGAAAGAAATATGAATTTGAAACTGTATCTGGAGTCTTCCATTCCCCTTTAGCAAATAAATTATTCATAAATTTTATTTGCTAAAATATTAATATGTATTCCCGTGTGTATTCACTCGGGGAAAGACGGCCATATTTTGGTAAAAACGTCGTCTTTTCCCAAATGAAAAGGAATAACTTTTTTCTCCCCAATGATCACTCTATTCTATATATGCTATACTATATCTATGAGTTCTATACGCAAGCGAAGTGTGACTCACTGACCGTCTGTGCAGCCAAGAAAAAGATTTCCTATGTTAATTGCCCACTGGATTTTTTGTAAGAAATTATTAAAAATCGAGGAAATTTATTTCCCGATTTTAATCCTTATATTTGGGTATAGATATGTATTAGTTATCGCGGGTGTTAGATTGAATTATTTTGCTGTCAAATTGACAAAATTTTAATTTTAAATTTCAAAACTCTGTCGCCCTTGGCTTTTTTTTTATTATTATTATTATTATTTGGCGATCAAAAGCGTAACACGAAAATATACATGCCAGATGTATGCATTGTACGAAATGTAATATGTATTATTCATTGTACGTATGTATGACATGTAATATGTATTGTACGAAATATTGTTTCATATTATTCATTACTCTTTTAATATAAGTTGTTAAAATAACCATGATTTTTGAAAGGAATTAAATATTTTCGCCAGATAATTTGGTGATATTCTTTTTTTTTCGCCAAGGATGACAGAAATGAAATCTATTCCGCTGCAAAATATTAGTATCTTACATCAGATATTTTATTTAGACATTTGAAAACAAATTTGACTTCAAACTATGATAGAATATTTATCATTTTCCTTTTAATTAGTATATTATTAGTATATTAAAATTTAAAAGCATGGTATATAAAAAGTTTTTTTTTTTTTTTTTTTAATCTTATAATTATTCTTATCTTAATCCTCAATGTTTCCCATCTTTATTAACTTGAATTTACTATTAAAATTTTAACATACTCAAAAACTTCTCATCACTTCGTTAAAATACACTAAACTTTTCCAAAATCTTTTTCTATTTAAAATGATACATGTATTTACTTTAAATGTCCAATATTTCATAAGATTTCCAATTTTAAAGTTTTAAAATATTTATCAAATTTACTTATTTTTCTGGTTTAGTCTTATTGTTTTCCTTTTTATAACTACAGCTGTTGCCCTCTTTAAAATATTTAAAATGATGAGGTCATTTTATAGTAAAATTATCCATTATAGCATATATTATATTTCACTCCTCCATAAAAATTGATTTTAAAATCGTCTGTTTCTTTTATACTTTTATTTTAATAGAATTTTAATAGAATTTAATTTATATATTAGTCATTTTAGCAATTTTATCCAAAGTAGCATTAGAAATAATATATATCACTTCTCCATTAAAATTTATAGGACCCTACAATAAAATTAATTTGTGCTTAATATCAACACTACGAAAATTTTTATCAATCGCTTCCAAATTTTGACCTAAGTTTCAAATCTCAACCCTGTGGGTTTTTACATCGGCTACAACGTTTTCGTCTTTGTTCGTAAATAATAATTTGACTGTACTAAATAGTTTACAGCCGTATAATTCAACGTATAACTTAGTCACAGCAACGTGTGGCCGGGTCTGCTAGTATATATATATATATTTCCACGTACTCAGTACCCATGCATCTTTATGTTATATTATTTTTAGAAGACGACGGCTTTTTTTTCATACATGAGCGATGTTAAGTAAAATTATTCAGTATCCATAGCTTTTTATAGTAAATTTCGCCTTATGATTTTTAGAGGATGGTGATTTTATGTCACCATTTTCAGCTTTTATCAATACACTGAAGGATGAAGGCCTCTCCTAGGTTATTTCAACCTACCCTGTTTTCTGAAATTCTCCATTATGTTCTTACTTATTACTTTTATACCATACAGATAACATGAACAATTTTTTTATCATATATATATATATATGGAAAATGTGTGTGTGCAAGGTGAAATAATTCATTATCCATGGTTTTCATGTTGAATCACTTTTATGGAACGTTTAATAATTATATTTCCTTTACTCTAAAAAAATTACTCTTCGCAAACTTTGATGTTAAATTACGTTATATTACTTTTAAAGAATGGGGCTTTATATATAGATATAAATAAATAAATAAATATATATATATATATATATATATATATATATATATATATATATATATATATATATATATATATATATATACATTACGTTGAATTGCATTATATCACTTTTAAAAGATAAGGTCCTTTTTTCTTTCATTAATTGTAAATGAAAAGTGAAATAATACACTATAGGTCTTTTAATATATGTATATATATTAAGTTATAAAATATTACTTTTATAGGCTGGGGAATTTATTTTTCATATATGGAAAATGCAAATTATATAATTCAGTAACCTTGAATATTGTAACTTTGAATTAGATCACATTACATTTACATTATATGGATTTGTTTTAATACGGGAGAAATGTAAAATGTAATAAAATGTAATAATTAATTGATTAATTAAATTAATTAATTTCTTATTAATTAATTGTGTCAAAAATTAATTATTTTTGCCATAAGTAATTAATTAATTTTTTTTATTATTTAAAACTCCCTAAACTGTCTAAAATTACTGTTTCATTATAATGTTAATTTAATCAATTTTCAATAAAACTGAATGAAAAATTAAAGCGTCATTTTACAAAATACTTCAAAAATATTTTTTTTACCAATTTTAATTACGATTCATAAATAATAATAATAATAATAATGAAAACATAAAAGCATGTTTGTTTGTTTTTTATTACTCTATTTTTAGTTTGCTTAAAATATTAAGAAAGAACTGAATGCATATGCAGAAATAAAAATGTAAATTGAAAATTTGCGCTTAGTTATTTTAAACAGAAAAATTATACCATTTAATTTTGAGTTTAAAATTACAGGTTTATAAATTATGATTTATGTACATAGTCTTCATTTAAATGCCACAAATTATTTTCCTAAAACTATAAGAAATTCCAGTTTAAATTATTCAATTTATAATTTTTGAAAAGCTGGTAGTTTTGACAATTCTACTAATAATGAACGTTTCTATAACTATTTTAATTTTCTTACTATTTTAAATATCAGAAATTTTCAAATTAATACTTCTGTAATTTAAAAAAAAAAAAGTTTAACGTATAAATTCTTTATATGTTAAACTTTTTCTGTGGGGATTTAGTTTTTCTCAAATCATATTACCAGGATCTGTTTTTAAATTGGTTGTTCATAGCTACAAATAACTATACAATTTTTTATTTTATTTTATTTTTACCGAGTAAAACATTTTTTAATAATTAGTAATCGCTATAGTAAATTATTAAAAAAAAAATCTGTAAAAGTTAGTAACAGCTGAAAATCATAGGAACTGTAAGTTGAGATTTTGATTTTTTTTTTTTTTTTTCTTACTGTGGTGTATGTTTGATTCGAGATTTCTATTTTAAATGGTTAAATTTTTCACACACACACACACACACAAAATAATAATAAATAAATAAAATTAAAAAAAAAAGAAGAAGAAGAAGAAGAAGACAGTAGCACAAAATAAAAAATCTAATAATGTTTCTTCAAAATAATAATAATAATAATAATAAATAAATAAAATAAATATAAATATAAATATAAATATAAAAAAGAAGAAGAAGACAGTAGCACAAAATAAAAAATCTAATAATGTTTCTTCTAAATAAACCTCTTTTACTGTCATCACTTCATAATAAAACAGTACAGAACTTGATTCGAATTCATGTAAATCTAAATTTTAATATAGTTTTTTATGCTGCAAATCTACACAAATTATGATTCATTCATATATTATTTAATTACGTACATATAACTAGTTGTTTCGAAAAATAATAAGAAATTTATTTTCTTAAAATGATGATTTAGCAGTTAATATTTTAATTTTTATTATTATGTTAATGATGAAGGCTTACAATATAAATCTGATTAACTATTATTTTGTAAGACTATTTTCACTTGCTATCAAAAACACCGGAAATTTTAAAATGGATTTTTTTTTATAATTAAATAAAATACATCTAGACGTCTTTTGTACCTTTAAATGGGCTCTTCCCACCTGACGTCAGAGGTCACATGATAGAGAAAAAACAAATAGCAGACGATGTCTTGTTTATCTATAGCCATTACTGAAATAACATATTTTCTATTCTTATTTTTCATCAATCGTATTTAATCTGTGTTAATTTTTTTATACTTCATCATTTTTAATCCATTTTATATCATTATTCATCATCTTTTGTTTGCTGTATACATTTACAGCCATCATTTAGTTTATATTTGTTATTGATGTTCATGAAGAACATGTTAAATACTCTGATTTTGGTACTTAAATCATTGACAGCTCAATATCGTACTGCGTAAGTCCATTTAGACCAGTATCTAAGTTAATTAGCTTGTTGCAACACCTTTATGCGATTAAATTAAATGAAAAACTTTTAAAATTTTAAATTATAATCCATAAACATTCCACAAGAACAAACTATTATTTATTGCTAGATCAGTAAATGTAACAGTTACATTAGAACATACAAAAATCGATTCTTACAGTTAAAAATAAATAAACACATAAAGTGTTTTTAAATAATTATTAAATTTACAAATACAAATATTCTACTGTTCACAAATACACAATTAATACAAATATTACTTTTATTTTATTTTATTTTAAATAGTAACTTTTTTGTTCTTAAGAACAATATTTAATTGAATTCGATTCTCCGAATTCGATTATTCGTTTTCCTCTATCACATGATTGAGCAGACGAAACTGGGAAGAGTCCATTGAAGAAAACAAAAACAAAACAAACAACAACAAAAAAAAAAAGAACAGAAGACTGTGGCACAAAATCGAAATCCAGGAATGTTTCTCCAAAATAAACCACGATCTATTGTCAACACCTCGTAATAAAACAGTAAATGAGAAGTCCGGTCGGGTGGAATTCCAAATAGGTGCGATGCCTGGAAGCTGATTTCCTGATTCTTGTTTAGGAAACTCGATTACTTGATTCGAAATCCGGACAACTGGCTTTTCTGAGCTTAATATAGATAAAAGCAACCTCTGTGGTGACGTTTGGAATGAAAAAGCTGTTATGTTAAGTTTATTTTAGATCAGTGTATTTTTCTTAAACGTGTTCGTGAAAGTCTGATATGTCTTAAATAAAATTTTCTTACTACACATTTTTAACGGAAGTTTCAATAAAAAATATTTAAAAAAATAAATAAATAAATAAAACAATATTCTCAGCAAAATACTTTTATTATAAAATTGTAAGAGTCCAATGTTGGGTATTAGTAATGCTCAACATTGGACTCTTACAATTTTAGGTCCGAAAATCTCCGGAAAAGGCAGATTTGCAAAGCAAAAAAAACAGGATTAAAAAAAAAATTGTTTACAATTGGTTTTTTAATAGTATATATCTTTATTATACATATTTGTAAATTAAAATTCCCACTTTAAATAATAGTTAAGACTCTAAAACTAAATTTTATTCATCTAAAAGTAATTAAAACTAATAATTATAATAAGAAGGAGATTTTTTAGCTTTTTTGTGTATTTTAATTCTTCTTGTTCTTCTCTTT
The DNA here is from genome assembly GCA_963930645.1 of Salticus scenicus. Classification (NCBI taxonomy): domain Eukaryota; kingdom Metazoa; phylum Arthropoda; class Arachnida; order Araneae; family Salticidae; genus Salticus; species Salticus scenicus. The sequence goes on from OZ005659.1 coordinate 70,653,024, forward strand.
TTTTTTTTTTTTTTTTTTTTTTTTTTTTTTGTAATAAAGTACATTACAAATAACAAAACGTATGCTTTGTAAAATTCAAATTTGTACTTTCTGATAGGAAGTTTTCTTATATAATCTAATTAAATTAAGATTTTATATATCCATTTTAGTGAAAACAATCAGTTGTTCTTTTTTTATAGATTAACAATAAAGCATTTATTTATTTCTGTAATATAAAAATTTTGCCGTCTGAAATCTTTTATTTTGTGCTTAATGTTTATTTTTAATTTTTTCCCCCTTTTGTCAATCTTAACCTTGAATAAATAACAGTTATATAAAAGTGCATTCGATTTTATTACAATTGAAATGTTTTATATTCAAAACTTTTTAAAATATGGAATGATTTTCGCCTTAGATTTTCACTTTATCTCCCATTGCTCACCTTAGAACTTTCATTTACCTTGTTGAATAAAGCGCAGACTTTTAAAAATCATATATTAAAAATAATATTCTCCAAAAATATAATTTGGGGCCCCCTTAAAGTGGGCCTCTTAAAGCAACCGGGGCAACTGCCCCGGTTGCTTTTGCGGTAATTAGGTTCTGAGTATTACATACAATTTTGTTCCGCTATCTTCTATTGATTTCACACTGAATAAAATAATAATAACTGTAATAATCTTTTGAATCAACAGAAACAAATCTGTGACATTAAGTCAATAAGCATTGCAATACAATTAATAGTATATCTTATAACGAAACAATATTGCCCTAATTTTCGCCAATTCGAATTAAAGATTGAAATAATTAATTATTTCAATTAACCTTTTAAAAAAATGTCGCACGCTTGAAATGTTTCAAATTAAAAAATTTTATATGAAGACTGTTTCAAACTTTGAAAAAGTATACACCTATCACAAATGCTTTTACATATCTACGCTGTTAAAAATTTCAGTTAAAACTTGAACCGCTATATGAAGTAAAGTTATAAGGAATACCATAATATGATTCAACCTCACTTTTAAATTTTCTACTTCTTGCGATTGAATTTAAGTTGCACCGAAACTCAGAGTCACCGTACATCCACTCACAAGGAAAGTTTGAATCCTTAAAATTCTCATTGAAAACAAACCAAGCTTAAATTCAAGAGCGTGGTCGAAAATATAGGGTAAAGTGCAAATTTTGTGCAACAACTCACCCATGGGCCAAGATTAGACCCTAGAAAAATGAGCCACTTTTATCAAAATCAACGAAACAGAAGTGGGAGAGAAACCGTGGCACAATGCCAGATGTGTTTGACTTATGAAAAGAAAGTCTTCAGTTCGATCCCCGTCTCTGTCAAATTTTGATTTTTTTTTTATATATAATGCTTATATTTGGTTCAATATAGAATTACCAAATCATGGTAAAAGGTTAAACCATCAGGTGGTTGCAGCTACTTCATTACCAAGTTTTGGCTCAAACGAACACCATATTTTTTTTCTCAAAATGCAAGTTTGACTGCGCCAGTAATATTTTTCCGACGTCATCAATAGATTATCTGGCGGTAAAACAATATTGATTCAATATTCAGCCAACCTACTATTCTAAATAATTTCACTTAGCAATTAAAAAAATATAGACTTATAAATATTTAAAATACCATTCTAATACAATACAAAATTTAAGAACTGATGTGCAATCATTATACTATTCTAATATTTTTAATTTTATCAAAAATTTTTTTCGAAACTATAAATTTTTATTAAAAGTGGGAAAGTAATTGTATCCCGCAAAATAAAATAAGTAATGAATCCGATATTGAAAAGTAAAAACAACCAAACATCCCTCCCTTCTAAATATTCTTTAAAACTAAAAATATTAAAATTGCAGAAAATATATTCTTCACACCAACAGATTCTAGTATCTAAATTTATCCGGTAAAAAAAAAAAAAAAAAAAAAAAAAAATCTACAGAAAAAAATCAATTTCTTAATAATGATTTTATATATATTGATCCAATTTTAATATAAAAAAATATGTTTTGATTTCATTATTTATTTTTGGAATGTCAGATGCAAACTTTTTCATCACCTTCCTTTATACCCTAAAGGAAATGAAGCAGTCTGCTGAACTAGGAGCCTTTGCCCAAGGATGAAGCTGACAAAAACTCTATTGAGAAGTTCCTATATTCCCTGGGGAACTGAGAACTGGATCTTTTCCTCGTCTTATCATTTCTGAATTGACATATAAATCCAAAACTGTTTCTGTCATAATGTTGCTCATGATAGTTCCCTTGCGCATGATATTGTACCTTTGTATACTTATCTATTTTTGTCACGAGGATCACTAAGGTGTTTTGTCAAGGATTTTTTGGCTTTGATGGAGATTTAGGACGAGAGAAAATATTTAGTTCAACGAGAAAATCTTATATGTGGGATAAAAGACTTACTTATTTATATCTTAATTTTTTATAGCTTTAGAAAACGTATTCCAATTTGTTCAATTTGTAGGTTTTTATATTGATAATAATATTCTTATACTTATGTCATTCATGAGAATTTTCCGCTTTTTTGGCTACCACTGTTTCTGCATAGACATCGTTATCGCCTTTTTGAGCAACTTTTTGTAATTAAATACACTGTAAAAATTTTTTACTAGATTGAACCAAAACATGGTACATAGTAACTGCAAACATGTAATGATGAAACTTTTTACCATGATTTGGTTGAACTAAAACTTGGTATACAGTAGCTGCAACCATAACATGGGGGCGCCTTCTACTATGATTTGGTGCTTTTTTTCAACAAGAAGTAGATCATAAACATATCATGGTAGATGATTTCATCATCAAATGGTTGTAGCTAGTGTGGTGCTAAGTTTGGGGTACACTGTAAAATATATGTCCTAATTGTTGCCAGAAGTTCTCTGTAATTTGAGAAAATACGTTCTGACAACGTAATTTTTTCGTAAATTACGCGTATTTTCTCAAATTACAGAGAACTTCTGGCAGCAAATAGGACATATTTTTTACATGTATATTGAAGCTGCTGTGGTATCAAGTTTTGGTTCAACGTAGAGCCGAAACTTTTAACAGTGTAGAATAAATATTACTATATATAAAAATAGTAGTAGTAAAAACTGCGGAATTTATCCTCCTTGACTTGTGTCAAGAAATGCAAAATTAATTAAATAACCGAACTTTTCAGTATTTTATAAATCAAAATCTTTCATTGTGAAAAGAACTCATGAATAAACATTTACGAATGATAAATCCGTGCATAAGCAACAATTTTATTAAACTCTTAATAATTAGAATGGAGATTTTGCACATTTTCTTATCATAAAAACCTTTTTATATTTAAAATGCACCGGAGGACTGGGTGTTTAAAAGTAATAAGTTAAAAACTTTAAATACCGCTTTGTTTGCAGTACTCGTGCCTAATTTGTTCTCCTGACGAAAGGCCGTGTTTTATTTCACCTAGAAACAATTATAACGAGTTTTTTGCGTTTTAAGATGCGTATTAAATTTTTTAACATTATTTTACCTACATTCCATTTTTGCATCTGTATTAATTGTAAATTTTTCTAACCACCAAGGTAAAAGTGATTTATAAACTAGAGAAGTAAAACTTTACTTTATAAAATTTATAAAGCAGAATTATAGCAAGTTAAAGCGTGTAATAATAAAGGATATTTTCCTTTCAATTTAATAATAATAATAATAGTAAAAGTGCTTAACTATCAGACAAAACCGTTGCTGGGTGATGAAGAGCAATGTTGCCGATCATAGGTAAAGAACATGAAATATTTAACACGTAAAATACTATATGCGAGGTATTATTATTTACATTTGCAACAACTGTGCTATGTAAGTATAAAAGTAGATGCTCATTAACTTTAATATCAATGTCAGTATTTTTCTGTGAAACGCTGCACACGAGATGATACTGGTCATTACTATTTACATTTGCAACAACTGTGTTATGTAAGTGTAAAAGTAGATGCTCATTAACTTTAATATCAATGTCACCATTTTTCTGTGAAACGCTGCACACGAGATGATACTGGTCATGCCTTTACTGACATGTAAATAATAACCCTCGCATGTAAATAATTATTCACTATTGGATTCTACCGATATAGTGTATCTTACAATGAATTTTCACTTTCGTGATTTTAAAGAAACTAGCCTTTCTCAAGCAGAACACTTTCATGATAGTTTCTGCACGCGTAATATGATTTTTAGAAAACACTGAAAAATAATCGCTGATAAATAACACTGATAATCCTCTCTGAATTTTTTTTTTTTTTTTTTTTTTTTTTAATAAAAGAGATTTAAATCTTTTATATTTGCTTCATAATTTAAATTTTAGTACTTTTTTTTCCACTGCCAAGTTAAAAATTCTTAGAATTGAATTAAATTGTTATATTAAAAATGTATCTGAATATGATGATTTTAATTTCGATGGCGCCACCATCGTCCTGCTGAACAAAATGCGAGGATTAACTGGCTATAAATTTTTCTAAATATACTTCTGAATACGAGATTTTGAGCATATGTTTAAACACAAAATATTAATATTTTTTCAATTTCTTTAAGAAAATGGCCATTTCAAGTATATTAGATTATTTTTTGTAGCCCGAATCTGCGTCAACCGAATTTATGACTTAATCAATCCGATCTAGGTTTACCACTCGCACAACAGCTTACGCCACTATCGTATCATTTCGAAAAAAATTTAATTGCAACTGGTTCATATTAGATAAATATTATATAGATATTTGTAAAAGAAGTAAAAATTATTACAAAAAAAAAATTTTTACACACCCATGCAAAAAAAAAAAAAAAAAAAAAAAAAAAAAAGTGAAATTTAAGGTAAGTAAAATTATTTTTCGGTATGTACTAAATTAGTTCAAATCAACATAGCCTAAATTCTGTGTAATTTTTAGAAAATTTGAAAAATACATTTTCCAGTTTGCCTAACGTCATATTCCTTAAACACTCTTTGATTTCTTTTCATTGTAATTTTTTATTTTTAATTCTACTTTAAACTTACATATAAAACAATCATAAATCAACATTTTTAACTTTTGCACATTTTTATGATACATTGCTTTCGTTCTTGCAAACGACATTTTATATATATTTGCTCTTTCGAGAATATCCTTAAAAATGGCAAAAAATATTAATATAGATTTATCAGAAAACCATTTTCATAGTTTTGATAAATAAGTCTCATTTGGAATGACATCATGAAACATCATTTTTCAATTAATTTCACGAACTCATATTTCCTGATTTCTTTTGTTTCAAAGAAATATCGTTGCAGAATTTATCATGATATCTGACGGAAATTATTACTCCTCTCTCATGTATAAATAAATATGTATATCTCGGCATATCCTATAATTATTTACTTAGAAAATAATTTATCAAAACTGACAGCATGTACTTATTTATGCCAAAAGACCAATCACGATCCAGTAGTCATGTAATCACAGATTCCAATTTGCAAATAAAATTACATTTGTCTTATCAAAACCACTCCGTGTAACCTAACTAATATTCCTATCAGATATTTTCCTAGAACGTTCTTGCTAGCCTCCTGGACGTTGTCCAGTGTATCAGTCTGGTGGAAAATGGTAATTCGAAAACACTCGAAATCTAGCTTATAGGCGCCTGGGGAGTATTACTAAAGTTCGAATTCGGAAAATTCGTTTGTTCGATTTGTAGTCCACATTCAGGATTGTGTCGTTTGCTACTCAGAGTGTATGTGAGGGTGTTTGTGGGGGGAATGAGCAGATGTGATGATTGCAATTTTGTATGTTCTAAGGCAAAGAGAGAGTTGCTCGCAAAGTAGAATTTCGTTGGTTTGCATTAGTTGCCGCTTTGATGAAACCAGATTCGAATGTTCAATTTGAGGTTTTCCATTTGGTTTGCAAATTCTGTTCTCTTGGGTGGCAATGCTCATTTGCGTGAGAGCTTCGGAAGAAATTGAATTTGAGTTGGATTTCGTGAGATTCTGTTTCAAACACGTTATTGTTAAAGAGGAATAACATTTTAATTATAGTACTTCCGTGTGAATTTAGTTTAGAAAATTAGCTGCCACATTAGATTTTCGGAATGTTTGTTTGTTGAAACTCATTAAGAGATAATTAATTGTTATGTAATTGTTATTTATTTAGAGTTATTTAATTGTTCGTAAATTTAAAATAAATTTACTGCTCTAATTAGTGTGTGTCAAAAAGAAACTTCCTCATATTATTATTATTATTTACTTTTATTTATTTACTGTATGTAACTACTTAAAATGTAAACAAAAATTGTCTTTAAAAACATTATCATGATAAATTCATGTGTTGAAAAGAAAAGAATATTAATTCTATTGAATGTCTGTAAAAATAAAAATATGCTACGACGCACCTTAAAAAAAGCATAATTTCTATAATCTCATGTTTATAATCATGATAATTAAAATTGTTTTTAAAAACATTATCATGATAAATTCATTTATTGAAAAGAAATGAATATTAATTCTGATGAATGTCTGTAAAAATAAAAACATACTACGACGCACCATTAAAAAAAAAAAAAAAAAAAAAAAAGCATAATTGCTATAATTTCATGTTTACAATCATGATAATTATTTGTGATCAATAATATATATTAAATTTATTCTTTAAGATTGTGTTTAAAGAAAACTTTTTATACCATTTTAGCTCAAAAATTAAGGGCAAGGACTTTTTTTTTTTTAATCTAAAAAAGAAAGGCCACGTTCTTTTGAAACCGATAGTGCTTGTATTGATTTTATATAATGTGTATAGAAATTTTAAGTTTAATTTTTTTTTTTTTTTTTTTCATTTGTTGCTGTCATTGTTTAAAATATTTATTTATTTATTTATTTATTTATTTATTATTATGATGAATTGTTAATCAAAATTTTAAACTCAATTAACTTTCTTAAAAGAAAACTGTTTTACTCAATACCTTTTTCTTTCTATGTAACAAGCGGGAAATTAACCAGCATTGTTCTTTTGTAAGTATAATCAAACGGCTATTATACAGAAAAAGTTCTTTTCAGATGTTAAATGGAAATTAAATATTGATAATTTACGTTTATTTATTTTATCCTTAATTTAAAATAATTTATTTTGGAAATATATCGGATGTCTTACAAGTTTGTAGATATTTTAAAAAATTATAAAAATTCGAGGAATCGGTAGAATTGAACGCGGTTTGCTAAAAAAGAGATATTCTTGTGAAGAGTTTTTTCTTTCTTTTTTTAAGAAAAAAAAAAGTTAAAATTTTCGTCGATAGAGGGCGCTGCATATGCAGTAACAAGAAATATGCACATCAGAGTTCCATAAATTTCAGGGTTTCTACATTAACAGCTTATTTCTGATTTTTCTTTTTACTTACTCGATCACGAAATTTTAGTTTAACCCATCTTCTTTGGTACAATTAAAGGATGCCATTCCTCATGAAATCTCTTGCATCGAACCAGATATACTATATAAGAACTTTTTGCCGCGTTTTTTTTTTTTTTTTTTTTTTTTTTTTCACAAACTGCCTTTAAGGGTACGGTGGACTTTCAAAATCAATTTTTTAAATAACCAATGAATTTTTTTTCAAATTTGCAGGAAATGTGTGATGTGTTTACCGATATCAATGTACAAAATTTATTGAAAATATCTTTAATGGTTTCTGAGATATTCAAATGTTTAATTTTAATTGTACCGAATAATTAATACATTTCTAAATGCTTCATGCGCAACCAGATTCAGTTTACACTGTCAATATTATCTTATAATGTTCATTTTAAACATAAAAATAAAACTTAGTGAGATCTTATTATTATTATTATTATTATTATTTATGTTGAAATCATCAGTTTTTCCCTTAAAATCTAACTAAAATGTTTATATTATTTTGTTTTTACTATTTCCCCTACCCTTAAATAATAAAAAACATTCTCTAGCATATATTTATACATATTTGTGCAAATTGTTACTTGGGAAAAACGTATTGCGCAGGGAACATATTAAAGTTATTGAAACGACAAAACTTCCCTTACATGAAGATTTTTATGTACATGATGATTCCTCAACCACATTTGATAAAAGCAATTATTGCTATAATTAAGGGATAACACCATATTATTTACATGTTATAAACTGATTTTCTTTGTGTTGTTATAATAAAGCGAGAAATCGAAAATTTGATCGATTTTTACCAATTTGAATGTTCACTGTACCTTTAATTCTACCAATCCCTTCAATTTTTATGAATTTTTAAAATACCTATTGACTTACGGTATATTGTAAAAGTTACAGTTACAATTAATTTACATTTAATATATTATTGCTGCATAGTTAATCTTATATGCTACCTCCTATATTTAATCAAAATTTTATCAAGATACAAATCATTTAAAATAACTTATCTCCAATTACCACGAGAAACAAATACATTTAAAACTTTTCCACAATAAAGCCATTTAAATCATCCGACTTTAAGGATTTAACTTAAGTAATGCCAGAATTCTTGTTAAAAAGTATCGAGATTAAAAGATTTAAGACACTTCCGCTACAGTAGAAAATTCTACCGATAAAGAAAGTTAAATTTGCCCTTGGGGTAAATGACTTTCACAAAGACTATAAATGGTAGTTACGATACTTTTTTACGCATTGTTCGAAGTGAAAATAAACAATGAACTGCCTTTGTTCTTAAATGTATAATCTCGCACCGGGAAACAACATTTACGTAGTAAAAGAAAAGTAAACCAATAAATATAAACTGCTTTAGATTTGAAGTTATTTTTCTTTACTTATTTATCTAAAGATAGAAGTGACTTAAACATCTTTTATTGTTGGTATATATTCAAGTCGACTAGACTTTTCTGGGTCAGTTACTTTTGTCTCTAGTACTGCTGTGGTATTGTTTTGCAATTGACTATTGGGTAAATATCTTGTCGAGACTTAGACATATGGGAGAACATGTAAAAAGAACAGACCGATGTAATTTCCCTCAGTATCTGTTATTTTTATTTATGGTAAAAGAAATGAATGGTCCTAAAGATTAATATGTTTCTCTGCATAGGGAATATCTATATTTTGGACTAGATTGTTTGTGTAATGTTCTCCATAAATAAAAATGTGAGCATCATTTTATGGCTTTATTTTTCTGGGTATGTTTGTTCTAGTCATATCAATATATTGAATATTGAACTTATTTTTATGTTCCATATTTTGGTATGTTTGAAGTTGTAAGCACTCTTCAGGATTGGTGTAATATGAAGCAGCTCAAAATAAAATGGGAGAAAAATATAAAATTATATATATATATAACGTTTAACACGTGGAATGCTTAAATTACTTATTCCTTGTTTAAATTTTCGTTTGTGTTATTGAAAAATTTAAATTCCTTTTATAATTTAATTCAATTTTCTTTTTTTTATTTTTGATTTGTTGCAAGATGGAGACTTCAGCTGTAAATTGCTGGAATTAGCTATACAGTTTTACGAAATCTTGCATGTGCTGATAGAAATGCAAGTTTCCTGAAGAGTACATTTCTATTTTGAGCATTTAAAATTCCAATTTTCAATTCATGAATTCCATTTTTTTCTTCCTTTGAACGGAACTCTTTGGTGATTTTATCCTTTCTCTTTTCTCTCAAATGTTGACTGTTACTAATAATTCAAAGATTTTACAAATTCTCTCATCGTTAGGCTTATGTGTTATGTTAGTGTCATTTCTCTTCTGAGTAAGTACTTTAACTTGCTTTTACTAATCATTGGTACACAAATTAAATTAATACTGTGACTATTGTAATCAATCTAAATCTCAATTAAAACTAATTTTATGTTGGTATCTTCATCTACCTTTTGTCTGCTGATAGTTACAACGGTACTAAACAATTCAAATTATATATTTTTATTTTTTTTTTTCCTCTCTCTCTCTGAATATATTTCTAGAAAATCCTTAAAAAAAAAAAAAAAATCAACGTTTCATTTTTGGTGTAAGCGGGACTTAATGAGTGCTTCACTTTTGTAAGGAGCTACTTGAGGAAGAAAAAAATTTCATTTTTAAGAAGTTTGAACATGTATATGTATACACACACACATATATATCGGGTAATCCAAAAGACACAGAAAAAATAAAAGATATAATTTTCAAAAAATATCGAACGTAGCACTATGCGGTTTTCACTGAAATGTACAGAAAAGCATGGGTTTTTTTAGGTAACAAAAAATTTATTAGCAAATTAGTTTAAATTTTTTTCATCAGGTAGCGCGCTAATTATAAAATTACTTTTTTATAGTGTTGCAGCACATTCGACAACGTAATTAAGACTTTAAATGCTCAAAGTGACGACTGTCATTTACTAAAATGGACATCAGACATTGTGCATTAGAAATTCTCCTGAAAAAAAGCTTCAGTTTTCCCAAAATTTCGTCATTTGATCAGGTGGATTTGTTTAAAATGTGAGAGGATACAGTGAATACAGCGCGATATGCTGTAGAAAAATTTAACTAATATTTTTTCTCATATACTTAAAATAATCCCATACTTTTCTGTACATTGTAGCGAAAACTGCATAGAGCTACTGTTGGGTACATTTTGCATAATGTATATTTTATTTTTTTCTGTGACTTTTAGATTACCTGGTATGTATCATCATCAGTTTAAGCCTTCATTAGTCCACTGCAGGATAAAAGCCTCGGTTAGCTGATTCCAATCAGCCCTGTTTTCTACGATTTTTCTCCATTCCGTTCTTCCAGACTTGACGAACTCATCTCTCGAACAGCACTGTGGTCTCTACCTTGATTTTTTCTTATCTTTCAGTATTCAAAATAGAGCTTTGGTGGTCCATCTACCATCGTTTCTTTTAGTAAGGTGCTCATTCTAGCTCTCTTTTGACTTTTTTAGTTTACATATGACATCCATAGCTTTAGTTTGCCCCCTAATCCATGTGTTTCGCTTTCTCTCTCTTCGGTGTGTAGCCCACCAGCGGCCGAGTGGTTCGGCGCTCAAAGCTAGTAGATGGGAAGTGCCGGCTTTGGTCCCAGTTCGCGCCTATTGAATTAGCCGTTCAGAGTTTTCCGTGTTTTTCTCCGAAACTCGCATAAATACGGGCTGGAACCCCTTTAAAAGCCCCCCCATGAGGATATTCCACCTGTAGGCCTAGGGTCCTAACGTAGTCAATCGGCCTTAAATCCAACAACCCAACCCAACTCTTTAGTGTGTATATCTGTGTGTATACATATGCATATAGTTGCTACAAATAATTTACTTATTTGAAAGTGATTTTTTATTTAATATTTTATCTAATATTACAATTAAAAAGGATAAACTTTCGAATTAATATTTTGTAATTCAAAAATAAAATGAGAAATAAGAAACATGAATGATAATAAAGTAATTAAAATGAACCCAAAAAATACACTGAGCATTTTAATAATTGATATTTATATTATTATTACTAAAATTAAAAGTAAGAAATAAATAAAAATAAAGTGCATTTGGAAGGCTATCAAATATAATTAATACTTTTTAATCATAAATTGTGTATTCAAAGTAATAATGATAATTACTAACAAATTATAGAAAATCGCTTTGTTAATTTTTACAATAAAATGCTATAGTGATTAATATATTTTCCAAATAGAGAATAAAAAATAAATAATGAATAATTAACAATTTAAAAAGTCAAATATCAATCGTACAGTACATTAAAAAACAAATATTTTCCTTACCTTGAAGGAAAAAAATAAAATAAATAAAGTTACAATACAGAAATAATCAAAAAAACTAAGTAAGCAACATTGATACAATATAATATATAATTATAAAAAAATATATTGCTAAAAGTTTATATGTGCATAAGAAACGATAGAAAAAAAATCTACTTAATTTCTGAAGTATACAAATAATAAATTTAATAAAAGTAACTGAAATCATATAAATACAGACAATAATAAAAGTACATTAAAAAATTGAACAGAAAATAGGAAATATAATTTTCAAAATCCCATACTAGAAGGATGATTAAAATTTAGCTACTTAATCAAAAATTCACATTTAATTCTATACAAATTATTATTAATTTTATTCATTATTTAAATTATTAATAGATAATAATATAACTTAAACTTTTTTATTGCAGAAACAAATGTGAATATTTTACAAGAAGTGATTAACAAAATCTTTTAAAGTGGTTAAAGAAAAATATTAAAAAAAAAAAAAAACTTTTCCTATAATAATTGGTATCGTTATTCAATTGCACTGAGTAGATTAAACAAATATAATATATAATAACAAAACGTAAAAAAATAGAAAATAAAGAGAATAGAAAATAAAGAGACTAATAGAAATTAAAGACAAAATAGAAAATAGAAAATAGAAAATATAATTGTCAAATCTACATACTATAAGGGGGATCGAAATTTAGATAATTAATCTGTCACAGGTATTTAAAAAAGAAAAAAAAATATTGCTAAGTTTTCTCTCTAATTAAATTATTAAAAAACTACTGATGTAACTCAAACTTTTACATTATACAAATAATTGTCAATATATTCAAAATCTGCAAAATTGGGGGAAAATAAACCTATTCTAAAATAATTTTTATGATTATACGGTTGCTGTCTTTGATCTGCAGAAAATGTAAACAAAAATACGATATGATATTAAAAAATAATATTTACGGAAGTGCTTTTGGATACAAAAAATTCTTCGCCGTAATTCCTGTAATTTTTCCTAAGTCTTATTTTACGACGAAAATTATCGCAATGTTTCTAAACATTAATCCCTTATATTAACGTTATTTAATATATCCAATAAGCGATTCAAGTTCCCGAGGTCCTTAGACAAAGTCTCATAAAAATCTCATTTGACTTCGGAAACAGGATATGCTGAGTAGATTATAGAAATATAAGCGATATTCAATTTCCAATAATTTACAGAACAAGGTATAGAACCAATTATGTTAACGATATGCGCGCTTAAAGTTTTCTGCCCATATCGTGTGCAGAAAGAGGGAACCAAATTAATCATGCGACTAATGCGTTTGGGATAAATAGGTTTTTAATTAAAAAAGTACTTAAAGTTTCCTTAAAGGAATTTTTTAAGATAAGAAGAAAAATTAATAAAATCATCAAGTGATTAAAACCGTTTGGTTCGAAGATTTATGAGAAAATGTGAGATTTTTTTTTTTTTTTTTTTTTTTTTTTTTTTATAATAATACTTTTTAATTAAAAAGTAAGGCAGTAAAGTATACTACACATAGATCATTGATTTTTGTTGAAGGTTTTCTCTTAGTTATTTGGTACAATGTGATATGTTGTAAATTTATCGATGATTATGGGGATTAAGTGCTTTAATTTTGATATAATAATTAATGAGCTAATGCATTTTATGTAAATCTTAAAAATGTATATATGCTGTAATCGTACTGACATTTTAATGGCTATTTTCGTTTCTATCAAAAGTACTTTTTTTTATGCTTTTAATCATAACGATTAAAATAAATAAAAAGACATTTTTTAATATATAACTAAATTTATGTAATTAATAATTAAATTTGAATAATTATAATATGTTTGCAGTTGTAATTGAGAATTATTGAAAAATAGGCTTGATGGGCCAAAAATGATGAGATAGAACTAAGATACATCATACCAATTATAATAGTTTTATTTTTTAATTCGTTGTATTGTTTATTTAGTTTAGTGTTTTAGTTTATTGTATTGTTTATTAAGTTTAACGCTTTAATTTACTGTATCTATATATATTCATATACTACTTTTATCAATATATTTTAAGTTATATAATGTATCTATATATATTTGTATATGCATTTGTTATGCGTTTATTGGTTTATAAACTACTTCAGATCGGCATGTTAATTCATACTATTGTGTTAAATTATAATATTTATGTCACACACACTATTGTATCGTTTTAAATGGAAAAGTTTTCATATGTTTGATTTATTAAGTTATTTAAATTTCTAAAATTCTTATGTGTGCAGATTCAGACAAGATACGACCATTAAAAATTGCAATCTAATGATAAAAATATAAATTAATTAATTATACACATATTTAAAGAAACCAAATTTATTAATTAACAGCCTTCAAAACAAACGAAACAATAAACTAACTCAACAAAATCTTAACAGAAAATCTTAATCTGAAACGAAATTTATGAAAAAATAATTTAAGAAACTTAAGAAAGGAAGGAAGGAGGCATATATATATATATCATTAACGTTGATAGAAAAATAATTTAAGAAAGTTCATATAATATAAAATGTTGAAAATATAATATGCGAATATTTAACAATCGAAAGGGGGTAAAAAATAAAAGAAATAATAATACAATAAAAGCTACAGAAAAACAGAGGGGGAGAAATTGTGTAATTCTTATTCTTGAACTTTGTTATCTATGCTACAATGTGCGCTACTAAATACACTAGTAGTTATTAATTTGTTTAAAATATGAAATTATAAATTAAATGTTAGAAATTGCTCATTTTAATTATATAAGTTGAAAAATAAATATTTACAAATTTACAACATAATTCTGAAACTAGTCAGCTGCTAAATTTATCGAATTTTTATTTAATGCAGCCGCATAAATTGCTTTCAGTTCTAATTGTTATTAAGATTTGAAGCATTAAAGTGTGGAACTTCAACAAATCAAAATAAGTTATTTTTGTATTGGGAGAGATTGTAGATAATCGTGTAATAGTGTTCGTAAAATAACAATGACAATCAAAGCGATAGGAAGTTGATTGATATTTGTAACAATACAACGAACAATAGACACTTTATATTTTGATTGATGGAAAAGTTCTCGCGTAAAAAACTTTGAAGTGATGAAATAATTGGTTTAGCTAGCATAAACCAATTCTGCAGATAATTTAGAATTCAATTTTAACAGTTTTATTTGAGACGTCATTTTTCAAAGGCATTTGTGCATTGAATTTCTTGATTATTTTTAGAAGTAGATTACTTATGAATAATTCTACGGTAAATGTATTGTTGGTCACACACAAGGATATTTCTGCTTCCACTGCTGTTTTCTAACAATAAACATTATCTTATGTAATCACAAAAAAATATGCTGTAAAAATGTGATAATGATTTTTTGTACACTAAGCTAAAAAAGAGGAAATTGCGTCCTTCTCTGTGACTGGCATACCATGTATCATTAAGCAACCACACTACCATGTGCCACGTAGCAATCACACTACCATGTGCCATATAGCAATCATATAGAAGTAGTCACACTGTCATGTGCTATGTAGTTACATATGAGCACTATGCCATGTAGTAGTCCCATAAAAATCAGTCACTCTACCATGTGTCATATACCAGTCACACATAAGCTGACACATGGCAATTAAAATATATTTTTCCACTGCTTAAAAAAGTAAAGTACTTTTTTTTTCCCCGTAAGAAATCAAATACATTTATTTGGAGAAGAATAACAAATTCGTGAACAAAAACAATAAGTACAAATATACGCTACTATTATTTCAAGCTCAAATATTTAAGTGCAATCTCCTTCAAGTGAGGTAATTTTTAGAACAGCGTGAAAGCAGCAATGCAAAGAACATAATATTTTTACATTTGTTTGTTCGTTTATATTTTAAAAATTCATTATATTTGATAGTCAGTTTATTGAAAGCTCCCACACTTGATGTTTAAAAATCATACTTTAGACAAAAGTGTAAAATCATACAATTTTCATTAATATCTATATAGGTTGTGACTACCATTCATCTTAAATTCGAATTTAACATCTTATTATTTTTTCTAATGAAATTTTATTAACTTAAAGAATAATATAATTGAATTTTAAAATAACACAATCCGTAACTGATTTGAAACTGTAATTATATTTTAAATGATAGATTTTAGAGTGGTATTCTTTATATACTAAGAAAACTATCAAAATTAAATTTAGGATTAAAAACCCTCGTTCTAGAATTGAAATTATTCAATTTTTATGCAGGTTTCCTCTGATTTACATGATTAATCATCAACATTCTTTTTCAATCGTGTGGCTTTGTAGTTATACGTACTCTAGGGACCTAAGAAAATTAAAAACGTATAAATAAATAAAATGTTGCATTATCAGTTTAAAGTTCAAAAGTGCCTAAAAAGATCATGCTTAATTCTTAACTGTAAAAATATTTCGCTCCGTCTGCAACTATTTTTTTATGATTTTATTGGAATTAGCTAAATTTTAATATAGCTAATTTTAATATATAAATTCTTCTTAAATATATAAAACTGCCTTTTTACATCTTCTATATATAGAAGAAAAAGTATTGGATTCAGAAAAATTATTGACCTATGGTTTTTGAGGGATTTACACATTTTCAGTCTCATGATCACGATTTGATCATTTTTAGAAAAAGTCTGTCTGCATAAAAATTTTTGTGACTATAGCCTTCCCTTAAGTGGAGTAAAATTCAGCAACTAGCAGCGCTCTCTATCAGCCGTCAAGCACCAAAAGTTGATGGGCATGTCAAGGTATAACTAAATATAAAATTTCATAAAATTCTATTCATGATCTAGTGCTGCCACAAAATTTTTTCGCACATTTACGCAAACAGACAGACATTTTCTAAAAATGTATTCAGTGCATCTCTAAAAATAAAAATCCATCTGAAAAAGTAATTTAAAATTTTTATGAATCCAATATTTTCTT
The DNA here is from genome assembly GCA_963930645.1 of Salticus scenicus. Lineage (NCBI taxonomy): Eukaryota > Metazoa > Arthropoda > Arachnida > Araneae > Salticidae > Salticus > Salticus scenicus. The sequence goes on from OZ005659.1 coordinate 70,669,706, forward strand.
CTTATAAATGTAAAAGAAAACAGAAACTAAAAATTTCATTAAATTTAATAAAATAATATATTAAATTTGTAAAATAAATCTTATAGCCTTCCCTTAAGTAGAGTAAAATTCAGCAACTAGCAGCGCTGTCTATCAGCCGTCAAGCACCAAAAGTTGATGGGCATGTCAAGGTATAACTAAATATAAAATTTCATAAAATTCTATTCATGATCTAGTGCTGCCACAAAATTTTTTCGCACATTTACGCAAACAGACAGACATTTTCTAAAAATGTATTCAGTACACCTCTAAAAATAAAAATCAATCTGAAAAAGTTATTTTATATTTTTTATGAATCCAATATTTTCTTCTTATTGGAAGAAGAAAATTGTGTAAAAGAAAAAGAAATTTATTGTGTAAAAGAAAACAGAAACTAAAAATTCCATTAAATTTAATAAAATAATATATTAAATTTATAAAATAAATCTTATTTAAATTGATTACATTTTTCTATGGTAACTCTTAATCATATAACCTTCGTTTAATAGTCATTAATTTAATTTTAATTCTAAAATTATTGCATGTAATTTTAAACATGTAAAAAGGAAAAATAAACGACAGAATAAAAATCTGCAACTTTTATGTTCGCCGAATATCACGCTCTACATTACAACAACTGGACGTAAATAGCTTCATAAAGTTTGCTAGGAAATGTAATTAAGAGGATTTGTGGAAATTAGATTCTGAATAAATGCTTGAAAATTTTTTATTCAGTTGACATTAAACAGTTTTAAAATACTCTTGCTTTATCTCCCGCAGGCAATAACTTTATTTTCAAAATGCCTGCACTTTTTTTTTTCTTTTCATTTAGAAGTGCTCTTAATTAAAGAGGTTACTTTATAGACGGAACAACTGATATGAATATTGTTCTTTCAAAAGCAAAGTTGAATGTTACATGCAAGTAATGTTACTTTTCGAATAAAATGTTACTGAAGTAGAATTATTACTTTTTTAGAAAAAATATATCTCATATAGAGACACTTTTAAAAACACGTGTAACGTTTTAAATTAATAAATAAAACACTTTAAAACACGTATATAAGTTTTAAAAACATATATTTAATTAAAAGACGTATATTTCAAAGCTTTTCGCCCTGAAAAGCAGGGCATCATCAGGGAGTCTACATGGTTTTACACAATGTGCAGCTGTGTTACAAATATATATACCATAAATCAGGTTTACATCGCTACTTTAATACAAAAAATTTTTTAGTTCATTGGTTGGAGCCATTCTACATTAACACTGAGGCAACACTTAATTACTGCAACTTGCATTGGAAAAGTCAGTTTTGGAGGGCTATTAAAAAGGCTGGCGTGGTGGTAACATCAAGGTGAAAAAACTTGTCGAGCAGTGGTAGTGAAGTCATTCACTAGTCATTCACAGTTGTTCACGCCAGTCCAGTGTTTCAGCTCCCATCCATTGACTCCTCCAAAAGAATGACTTCCATTCACTACCACTGCTCGACAAGTTTTTTCACCTTGATGTTACCACCACGCACCACGCCAGCCTTTCCAATAGCCCTCCAAAACTGACTTTTCCAACGCAAGTTGCAGTAATCAAGTATTGCCTGAGTGTTAATGTAGAATGGCTCCAACCAATGAACTAAAAATTTTTTTGTATTAAAGTAACGATGTAACTGTAGCTTTAACCTGATTTATGGTATATATATTTGTAACACAGCTGCACATTGTGTAAAACCCAGTAGACTTCCTGATGATGCCCAGCTTTTCAGGGCGAAAAGCTTTGAAATATACGTCTTTTAATTAAATATATGCTTTTCAAACTTATATACGTGTTTTAAAGTGTTTTATTTATTAATTTATTACTTTTTAATTTTACAAATTGTTCATCAAACAAAATTATAAATTTATGAGTCTTCAAATTTAGCTACTAAAATGTGTATAAGATTATAATAATGGTACAAGGAAAATCTGCATTTGACTATTTTACGCTTGCTTGTATATTATTTAAATTTCTTTATAATCGCTGCACTTTATGCTCTTTTTTCTTAAAATAAGATACTGAATTTGAGAGATTTTACTCAAGTAGCATATAATTATAGGCCAATAACAAAATTATTGGGTAATCCATATTCCTAAGAATGTCAGCAGCCATTATTTTGAATACCGCTTTATAAATATATATAAAGCAATTTTTATATTATTTTTCCAAAGACATGTGCGATATAAGGATTACTATGAAAAAAAAAAAAAGTAGTATTCAAAATAGTGAGCACTGAGAACCCTGTAATCCAAAGTGGTTTAATCATATAATGATAGGCCAGTAACAAAATTATTGATTAATCCATATCCCTAAGGACGTCAGCAGTCATTATTTTGAATATCGCCTTTTTTTTATATAAAGATATCTTTGTATTATTTTTCCAAAGACATGTACGACAAGCTATTTATAAAGATTACTATGGGGGAAAAAAAGTAGTTTTCAAAATAGGGAGCACTGAGAGCCCTGTAATCCAAAGCGGTTTAATCGTTTAATAATAGGCCAGCAACAAAATTATTGATTAATCCATATTCCTAAGGATGTCAGCAGTCATTATCTTGAATATCACTTTTTTTTTTAATATATATATATATATACATAAAGCAATCTTTGTATTATTTTTCCAAAGACATGTACGATAAGCTATTTATAAGGATTACTATGAAAAAAAAGAAAAAGAAAAAAAGAAAGAAAAAAGTAGTATTCAAAATAGTGAGCACTGAAAACCCTGTAATCCAAAGCGGTTTAATCATATAATGATAGGCCAGTAACAAAATTATTGGTTAATTCATATTCCTAAGGATGTCAGCAGTCATTATTTTGAATATCACTTTTTTTTTTATAAATCAATCTTTGTACTATTTTTCCAAAGACATGTACGACAAGCTATTTATAAAGATTACTATGAAAAAAAAAAGTATTATTCAAAATAGTGACCTTTGAGAATCCTGTAATCCAAAATATTTTCTGCGTCAACAATTAGTCAACGTTCACCTTCTCAACAAAGGTCTAATTTCTTGTATATAAAAGTTATTACTGTTTAAAAATTAATTAAAAGGATCATTTTTAGTCGATCCAACATTGCTTTGAATCTGGAGGATTATAGTAGGTTAATTCATTCCACAATATACCTGAACTTTTCTAAATATTCCCCAGTTGCCAACAATAATTGAAATAATTATAAGATAAAACATTTTTTATAAACCATGTTTTTAAATTTTCTGTTGAATCATATAAACGCTACTGAAGGCAGCCGGAACCCCAGCCGGACCTGAAACAGTTGACTAAAAGTATTTTAAAAAATGTTTATTGTCACCGTGTTGTGAGCTGTCCTGAAAATTTCAAATGTCTAGCTAGTCGGGAAGTTAGTTAAAAATCGATTGCAAAATTTGTACTGATAACGCTGCCGAAGGCAGCAGGAACCCGAAACAGTTGGCTAAAGGTATTAAGAAAATGCATTTTCACCGTGTTCAGAACTATTCTGAAAGTTTCAAATGTCTAGCTAGTCGGGAAGTTAGTTAAATAAATTTTCTGTTGAATCATATAAGCGCTGCCGAAGGCAGCGGGACTTGAAATAGTTGACTAAAATTATTAGAAAAATGTATTGTCACCGCGTTGTGAGCTGTCCTGAAAATTTCAAATATCTAGCTAGTCGGGAAGTTAGTTAAAAATCGATTGCAAGATTTGTCCCTGACAAACACATAAACAAACCCACAAACAAACAAGAATCGAAGTTAATAAAAACATGGTAAAATATGTGCTAATTAGGTAGTTTAATAAAAATACCAGTAAGAACCGCTATCGGTAAAAATGTAAACCATTAAAAATTTCTGCATTTATACTTTTACGAAATAAGTTTGAAAAATAATTCACAAAAATAAAGATACATATTCTATCATTTTTGACATTGTATGCAGGGGTCGACCCAGACAAATATTGGGGCCGTTTTGTTGCCCCTTCACAAAAATCTACAACATAAAAAGGACTCATTCACAAAATGCAAATCTGTAAAATGGGCTCGTTAACAAAATTCAAATCCATGAAAAGAGATCTTTCATAAGATTTCGTTTTATAAAAATTATCCTTTTCTAGAATTTTTCTATGTTTTAAATATTATTTCAAAAATGGTGTATTCTTTCTTCAATGAAATACCATTAACTTTATATTAAGCCTCATACAGAGTAATGGTTAAAATAGAAGGGTTTTACACAATATTCTTTTTTTCACATAATTAAATCAAACGTTACAAAAAATATTCTGTTTTTACAAAAATGAACCACAAACATTAAAGCATGGATCGACCCCTGGTATGTAAAAACTATAATTGTGGCAAGTAGTTGCAACGAAAATATCTTACTGCATGATTTGTAAAAATCAGACAATCTCTCAAAATAAAATGCTTATAAAAAATAAATTTAATAACTATAAGCAAAATTATTCCATACTGTTATCCTACGGAATTAATAAAAATTTGTCAATATCCGAATTTATTTTTTCAGAAGACATTTAGATGAATTTTCATACATCTGTGCTAACTCTTTAACAAATAGCACTTTCTATGGGCTTTTAAAAAATAAAATTGTGATATAAAGCAAAAATACATTAAATATATGTCCTTTTCTGACATTTAACCTCAAATATTGCTTACAAAGTTTCTGTTATTACTGTGAAACAAAATTGGCATAGTACGAGAGTAAAGAAAAAAATTAAAATAAAATTGCATGAAGCTGACTTAAAAACCAAAGGTAACAAATTAAACATTATATGAAAAAAGTGATTTTATTATTAAACATTAGTATATAGTATTAATTAATATTTTTTATAAACAAAAAATTTAATATGCATTTATAAACACCATTTATAGAGGTAGTGCAAAATATAATTTAAAAATAAGTTTTTGCAGTATAAAAAGCTTATCATATGAGAACCATTGCTAAGATACATTAAAAAAGTAAAAGTTATTTTTCTAATAAATAAAAAAAATGCACTGTTTCCGTAGAGGTTTTAAAGCAGATAATAAAATATCTGTCAAAAGTGAGAACACGTCACTTTTAATTTCTAAAGGCGAAAATTCCTCGAAACACATGCCGAAGATATAGAATTACTAAAATTAGAATACAATGATAACTTATTTTGATGAAGTTTTCACGTGCATAGAAATCAATTTTCTTACGTAACATGTACAAAAGAAAAAGCATTATTTTTATGTTTTTATTGTTTTTATAGAAAGAATATTAGAACTCTTTGAAGAAGCCATGAATTCAATATATCTGGAATTTTCTCCTGTAGTGAATTAATGTATAATTATAAGATTCTTAAGTTATTTTTTTAACATGTAAAAGAAATTATTAATCTTTCAGCATTTCTGCTCCAGTTGTTAAGTAAGCTAAGAGGAAGAATATTTATCAAAAAACTTTAACTCAATAGCAGATAAACCAGTTAGAAATGAAGGAATAAATCTATTATTTTCCTAAAACTTTTGTTTTTGAAGATTACCTTACGCTATTAATGTAAGGAAGTTGATATTATTTATTTACGTAATTTTGATTAACATAATCATTTTTTTAATGGATTTTTTTTTTTTTTGTAATTTTTTAGAGGTAACATGAGTATTTTTTCAAGAAAATGTAAACAAAAATGAAATTTTAAAAAATGGTTGGTTTGTTGGGTTTTACGTCGCACTAGGGCTTCGCAATGGGCAATTCGCGACGGTCCAGGACTTCCCTTAGAGGTGGTCCGGAGACATACCATCACAATTTTGATCCTCCATGGAGGGGAGTAATAAAATAAAATAAAAAACTATAAAAACTGCTTTTAAAAAATTATTTTTATTTAAACAAAATTATCGATTTAATGGTGTTATAAACAAAGTGAAGCGAATGATTTATCTTTTTCATTAATTTTTCAACGTCAATTAATTTTTATTGATGAAAATGTAGATGTATATATATATATGGTGTTTTCTTTCTTATAATTATTCATGTTCCGAACCTTCCACGTCCCCTTCTTTGCCTCAAGAAAAAATAATTAAATTAAATCTAGTTAAATAATCTTATGCTCCTCTAAATCTTTTAATTCACAGAGAAACTTTTGTATTAAAAGCAGAATAAAAACTTGTTTTCGAAGCCAAATATATCAATTCTTTATCATTACTCAAAAATAATTCAGGTTGATTAATTTACTTAAAAACTTTAGAAACTAACCAGGCCATCTTATTCATTCAAATTTTAACACTTATCAAACAAATTATCCAACGCTTATCAAGTAATTACAACAGATGATTACCATTTTTAATAAGATTTTCTCTGCATATCCAGTAAACCCTCTGCAAACCTAAAAATATCCACTCGCTATTCTCACATGGCAACTTAAAAAAATCAAACAATTCTAAAAAAAAATTTTCTCCCAAAACAGTTCAGCATATCGCAACTAACAAAAAACAATATCACTTTTTATTTGCTAATTGGCCACAAAAAAGCAAATTTCATGAACTGTCTATAAAAATATGACATTTTTATTAGTCTCTCTTGGAAAAATACCAATCTGAAAAGGAGCTCTTCACAAAAATCGACGATCTTAAAATGGGCTTTTTTACAAAAAACAGAGACAGTAAAACAGACCATTCGAAAAAATCGACGAACGTAAATCGAACTCTTCAAAAAATTGGGGAACTTAAAACGAACTTTTCACATAAGTTTCCTTAAAACCTCTTGACAAGAAAATTGTTTATTTTAGTAATTAGATGAAAAATTTGCGAAAAAAATATAGAGCAAGCAAAAAGTATCTACCAGTCACTGGCAAATGACAATTTTAATAATATAATAATTTATTTCATATTCTTCAATTTCTATTAATTTCTGTTTCTTGGATATAGACTGATATTACATTCAATTGTTTAATACCAGTGGAAATTTTTCATATAATTAAATAATTTTATAATTACCCTTTATCATAATTACCAACTACTTAAAAGAAAGTCTTTGATCAAAAGAAAAAAAATGGTGATATTAATTGTATACATTTCACTACAATCGTTCTTGAATATATAAATATACGGCCGATTTTCAAATGCTTCAAAATCTGATTTCAAATTCCTTAATTTCTAATAATTCTTGTTTCGTTGATAGAATTATATTGCTTTCAACTGTTTAATATTAACCCTTTGAGTACTGAATTATTTGAAGATTTTTATGTCCAAGGGACGGATTTCATTTGTCGCTATATGGAATGATTTTGAATTTTTGACAGTAAGGTCCGCCTGCGGGCGTTATTCTCCCATATTACAATATTTCAGAAAAAAAATTTCTGTATTCACATTTATATTAAAAATGGATATACATTATAATTTTATTCTTTCTAATCAAAGTATTTGTATCCATAGTATATTTCATTGGAAAATTGTGAATATTAATTATATATTTAAGAAAAAAATAGCATACAAATTGCAAAAGAAACGCCCACTGGTGGAGTTACAGATTTTCAAATGATTTGAATCTACGTCAGCGGTCGCGAACGTGTTAATATGTAAAAGTAATACATTTTATTTGGAATATAGTTATATTGATGATATAACTATGGTTGTAAGATATCATAAAAAACGCCAGGAAAGTGTTTGCGATCAACGCCCACTGGCGGGGATGCCGCAAACATTAACGCCTACTTCTTAAATTCAGATGACGAGTCAGACTCGTCCACCGTAACTTCGCCCAAGTAAGCACATGACGAGTCTCACTCGTCAAATGTACCCAAAGGGTTAATGACAGTTTTTCGTGAAATGTTATAGTTTTATAATTGCTTTTAATCATAATTACCAACTACTTAAAAGAAATTCCTTGATTTAGAAAAAAAAAAATAGAGAAAGAAAGAAATGTGGCGACATTAATTGCTTTATATTTCACTACAATCATCCTTGAATATATAAAATACGGCCGATTTTTCGAGTGCTTTAAAATCTGATTTCAAATTCCCTACGTGCTTCCCTTTTAACGAGGTAAGCTTATCCACATCTAACGACTGAACCAGGAAGAGAACTCCCATTTACGCCCGTTCCTTGGTAAATTCTTTTGCGCCTCAGCTCGTACTCCCTTCTTCTCAACACTTCACGGCCCATCAATTTGCTTCAGACGTTTATGGGATCCTCTTCTTTCCATCTTAATAATAAAAAAAATATAAAAATGTAAAAAAAAATAAAAGTTATCTTTTAAAGATGGAAGCTTGATTCAACGATAGTTTCTTCTTTTTTCCTTTCTTTTTTTAAAAAGTTTTTCTCCTTTTTTTCCCCTTCGCTTCTTAATTAAGTTGGAAATGAATCCAAGTGACCTAGAGCTGATAGCTGCAGTTTATGCATGAAACATTCGGGAAATTTTATCAAGAACAGATTGTCGATAAGTATTTTTGGAAATAAGATGCAAGGCAACCATTAAAAGTGACGGGGATAGATGACGTTGAACGGTTTAAAAATAAACTTCATTTCTTGTGATTTTTTCTTGATTAGAAAATTTTGATAAAAACTCTCAATGGAAGACAAAATGTCCGTAAAAACATTTCGCTAAGCTTTCTCGTCAAATATTTTTAGAAAATTTGTGTGATATTTCCAGATGTATTTGATTAAAGAAAACATGGACTACATTTTGAAAAACATTATTTATGGTGTAGCTGTATTTTACCTAATTACGATATTAAAAGAAAAATATACAGGGTGGACAAAAGTCCCTGATATATTTTAAACTTTAATATAAAATCAAGTAAATGGCGCACAAGTATGCGGTTTACATTACAATGCATCATACAGTGAAAAGTTTTGTTTAGGTAACTAAAAAAATAGTTCAAAACTTATTTCTGAGATGGATCTACTTGGCCCTAAGTTTTGTTATAGAATGTTTCATATTGCAGACTCGCCTCGATCTTCAGACTCAAAACCTCTTTTTTTTTTTTTTCTTTGTCGGACTATTTAGGGAACAAAGTGTATATTTTCCCTATGGCTAATATTAAAATTAAAGGGCAACATATTGAAAAATTGGAATGAAATTCATAAAAGAAATGCAGTTTAATTGCTTGTCTTGTATTTTTTATGTTTATACTTGCGGTTTTTGAAATACAGCACAATCTATGAGCAAAATTTGGAAAAAATATTTTTCGTTTTCTTAAACGAAACTTTTCATTGTAAAAGGCATTGTAGGAAAAATCCATAATTAATGAAAATTTTATAATGATGGTTTTAATAATCATTTTTCTAGTTTAAGAATAAAAATATTGGACCTTTCCACGAAATGTCACACACATTAAAAACCTTTAAAAAACAATTTTATAAAATTAATCTCTAGAATAATTTTGCTATTGTTGGAATAAAACGTTGGAGGCTAAGGTATTATATTAAAACAATAACAGAATAATTCTAATATTTAATTTTCGAAAATATTTTTTTAAGATTTTATGACATATGCACGACATTAGAAATTCTCTTTGTAATGAAAATAATAATAATAATAATAATAATCGCAATAACCATGGAACAATTGTTTTCGGCTATCAAATTTATTGTCAGATACTTTTAGAAAATTTTATGTGATATCTCCACATGTATCTGATTAAAAGAAACATTAACTATATCTTGAAAAACGTTATATGTATATATATATACTGGTGATTTATTTTTTCGAATTGCAGTATTAAACTAAAATTATATGGAAATAGTTTTAACAATATTTTTTTTCTCTCTTTTGAGAATAAAAATATTAGATAATTCCCTGACTTTTCATATCTGTCTCAAAATTGAATATATATATATATATATATATATATTATTTATTTATTTCGAAAATTAAATCATAGAATTGTTTTGCTATTTCTTTGAAATAGCAAAACAATTCTACGAATGTAATGTAGAAGGTTAAGGTTATAAGCAAAAGAAAAACAGTTCTATTATTTTATTTTCAAAAATCAGTTTTTTTTAAGTTGTGACGAGTGTCACATGTGTTCTTCATGTGTTACTTGTGCTTGCTTTTTTTCACCTATGAAATTTCGTACTCAATTATTTAGAAATGAAACAATTTTTTCTCAATTTTCTAATTTATGGTATTATCGTATCCTGTTAAAAAGTTTAATGTTTTAATGAACCAGAACATGATACTGCAATGGTGAAGATATTCTAGGTTAAACAAAACTTGGTACTACCATAGCTAAAATATACTAGATTTAACCAAAACTTGGTACTTCAGTAGCTAAAATATACTAAACTGAACCAAAACTTAGTACGATAGTAGCTAAAATATACTAGGTTGAACCAAAATTTCGTATTACAGTTGTTGAAAAACATGCTGAAATCATCTACCACGATTTAGAGATTCTTGTTGAAATAAGACAGAAACGAAAACATGCTCTTATTTCCAAATGTATACTAAAACTCCAATTCAGTGGATGTGGATTAAAATTCGAAAACAAATTTTAAACTGGCTTTGGTATTTCATAGGCATTCAGCCCTCCGTAAGTCTGTTAGTACTTGACAATGCATTCATGCACTGTAAAAAAAAAATTCAGTATTTTACAACAAAAGGTGCTGGCACCGCGGCTGTCAACACAGTTGCTGTAAAATTTACAAGCTGCTGTTTTTTTATGGTGCTGTAAAATTTACTGCACTTTGCTGTGAATTTTACAAGATGCTGTTTTTAGTAGTGCTATAAAATTAACTGCATTTTGTTGTGAATTTTACAAGATGCTGTTTTAAAAAGTGTTGTAAAATTTACAGCAAAGTTTAGTTAATTTTACAACACTTTTTAAAACTGCATCTTGTAAAATACACAGCAAAGTGCTGTTAATTTTACAGCACTACTAAAAACAACATCTTGTAAAATTCACAGCAAAGTGCAGTAAATTTTACAGCACCATAAAAAAACAGCCACTTGCAAATTTGCAAGTGGCTGTTGGCAGCCGCGGTGCCAGCACCCGGTACAGGTCAGTTCGACGCCAACGTTTCGACGCGGGGGCAGTTCGACACCAGGTCGTTTCGACGCGGGGTCAGTTCGACGCCATACTTTTTTTTCGTACTTTTATTTATTTTTAGAATAAGTTTGCATCATCATTCAAATAAATGCGAAATGCCTGATATACTATATATATTTCATATGTTATATATATGAAGCGTGATTCAAATACCGATGCTAATTTTGCTCTCTATGCACGTATGATTCCTGCGTTAAGTTTTGTGCCTTTCGAAGAACTTGAAAATGTTTTAGAAGTTTTGACTGAGAATTTACCTAATCAGTTAACCCCAATTTTTGATTACTTTGAAGATAATTATGTTGGAAGGATTCAGAGAAATAATCGTCGCCGTCGTCCTACTTTTAAAGCAGAAATGTGGTCAAGTTATGCTAGAACCTTAAATAACGAAGGACGCACCAATAATTTCGCGGAAGCAGCGCACAGGCGTCTGCAGGCCGAATTTGGTGTTTCACACCCCACATTATGGAAATTCATAGATGGTCTCAGACGTGTTCAAAAAACAATTAATCAATGTTATGAACAATTTGTAAGAGGAGATGAACCGCCGCACAAACGGAATAAGTATCTGCGAGTTGATATGAGGAATAAAGTAATAGTTGAAGATTTTGAAAATCGAGAAATAATGGAATACCTGAAAGGTGTGGCGCATAATTTTGCAATGGATTAGTATAATAACAGTTCTGTGTTGTAATCTTATTTATGTGTAACCTTATTTAACTGTAATCTTATTTATGTGTAATCTTATTTATCTGTAATTATATTTGTCTGCAATATAACTTCTTTGTAACCGTGTGTTTATTTACCATTTCCGTATTTTGCTGATGCTGTTTTGCGAAAAAAAAAAGCCTCCCTCATGTCCCGGGGCCTTGAAGTTGGTGTGGGGGCTTCTCACTAACCTGGGACACAAAAAAAAAAAAAAAAAAAAAAAAAATCTAGAAAACTTTTACATATATACACATATATTTATTTCAGATATGCATGCAAACAATCGCTAATTCAATAAATAAAAATCAATCATATTACTTATTTATTTGAATCACGCTTCATATATATAATATATAAAATATATATATTATATCAGGCATATTGCATATTTATTCTAAAAATAAATAAAAATACGAAAAAAAAATGTGGCGTCGAACTGACCCCACGTCGAAACGTACGGCGTCGAACTGACCCCGCGTCGAAACGTTGGCGTCGAACCGTCGGCGTCGAAACGACCTGCTTCGGCCAGCACCTTCTGTTGTAAAATACTGATCTTTTTTTTTTTTTTTTTTTTTTTTTTTTCAGTGTAGGCAGTGATGCCAGATTGGGGATTTTCGAGGCTTCTGGGGACAATGGGGAATTCTAAAATTTTTGGGGATAAATCAGGGGAGTTCTTCAACTTTCTGTCAATGTTGGCAACGTAATGATTTATCCCTACGACTAGAGACTTTCTGTAGCTTTATTGTTATTTGGGGATTTTTTTCAAAAATTGCCTTCATTTGGGGAAAAATCTGAGCTTAAATCATAGAAAAATCGGCTTGATATATATATATATATATATATATATATATATATATATATTTAAGAAATTTTTATTTTTTATTTTTAGTAGAAATCAAGCTGGGGATTTTTTCGAAAAAAAAAAAAAAAAACTCTGATTTGGGAAAGTTTGAAGACCTGTTTGGGGAGAAAATTTTCGACCATCTGGCATCACTGAGTGTAGGCGCCGCACGCCATCAAACACAGAAAGATCAAAAGAGAAAGAGAGAAAAGACGTTTGTTGTAAAAAATTTCATGTGTAAAAAATTTCAGCTCAGTCAAACGATAGGAAGTAGGTTAATATTCAAATCTAAAATTTTACCCCTACATCTGTTTTACACATAAACTTCGTACCAAGTGATATAAAATCATGTAAAAAAGCAACAAATGACAGCGAAGATTTTATTGTCTTGTGGTTGCACCTTCTCTAGTACCAAGATTTTGTTTAACGAAGCAATAAATCAGGGTTAACAGTTTTATTATCTTATAATTGCCGCTTCTATAGTACCAAGGTTTGGTTTAACCAAGCACTAAATCAGGATAAATGGTTTTACTATGGTATGATTACCACTTTTTATGGTTGCAAGGTTTGGTTCAACATCGTATACATTTTTTAGCAGTATTCATCGGTATTTCATCATTCAGTACCGATTTCTCAGTGCATTTTACATTAAAAGCAAAAATATTTATGATTCAAAATCTAATATAGATTATACCGTCAAAAGCTGTAGCATTTTTTGTTCAAAAGCTAAAGTAGTTTTCGTTCAAAAGCTAAAGAATTTTAAGTCAAAACCTAAAGCATTTATCGTTCAAAAACTAAAGTATTTTATGTCAAAATTTAAAACATTTTATGGTAAAAGCTAAAGTATTTTACGTGAAAAGCTATAGCGTTTCTGGTTCAATCTAGGTCTTGATAATCACTAAGAACAATGATTAGTGATGCACCCATTTAAGAATGATTTTTGAAGATAAAAATTGCGAAGAAAAATATTCGTAATGAATTCCAACTTATCTTTATTCTTGAATGGATCTTCTTCTCTGATAACACCTCCGCATTCTTTTAAGGCATAAAATGAAGCAAGTAATTAAAAAGAAGAGATGCTACTGCGCATTTGGAAAATGAAATACGATATGTGATTCACTGAAAGACATTTTTGTATGATAAGATGCAGATAACTTCTTTTTCATATTTGTATGTTGAAAGTCTATCCAAATGACCTACTCGTGTCGCCAAGTAGTAAATATCATTCATGATTCATAATCGAGAACGGTTCGTTTATTTTTTAAATCATGTACTTAGAATTTTATAAGTGATTTGATATTATAGGTTAAAATTTGTGTTAATGTTATTTAATTATGCTTTTTTCTTTTTAATATAAGCTTTTACAATAGTATTGATTATAAATTTTGATAATGAAATGCAGCATTTATTTTACAAATTCAAAATAAAACATGAGAACAAATAACCCACCATACAAACTTCATAACAAAAAAATATCCTCGAACCTAAAATTATTCATTAATTTTAATGAAAATTTCGATCATAGTATTTTTTGATGAAAAGGCCAGATAAATTTTTCCAAGAGCGAAAAGAAAAATAACTAAATCGATCTCAAGTGTTTAAAGTAGCTAGGAATTGAAGTCTGAGGTCTAATTTTCTAGAGTTCTACCAACTGACATACCTGTTTGAAATTTGACCTCTACTAATCGTTCATATGAAGAACCGAATTTTTCAACAGTTTCATTCACGGCCCATAATTAGTTGAATTATAGATCTGTAATATTGTAAAACAAAATTACTTTTTTTTTTTTTTTTTTTTTAGGGAAAAAAAAAAAAATTAGCATTTCTTAGATGTTGTCTATAGCGAGCAAAAATAACTTTCTTCCGATATTGGGTTTTATACTTTTCTGGACTGAAAATCGTCTGCATTCATCGTGTAAAATAATTTTTACAGAGAAAGATTTTATTAAATATTTTGTTCTGCATGGGTTTGTATAGAAAAATATACATGAAAGTTTTGTGGTGGCTAAAACATACTAAATTTCACTTCGATTTTAGTCGGTACCTTTGCAATAAGCAAATGTATGTGCGAAAATTAAAAATAATGTACAATGGAAATCCAAACACGAAGTTATAACTAATAGCATGAACATGGAAATTTGTAGAAATTAATAAAGTGCTCCCACCAACTATAGCTAAGAGTTAAAAAATAATAAGAAAAAAAAAAAGAAGAAATTTATTAAAAAAAAAAAAAAAAAAAAAAACTACGCTCTATTGTATTGATATTTGAGCATTAATGTGTTAATAGACAAAAATTGAAATGCATCCTTTTTTTTTTTTTTTTTTTTTTTTTAAGATAATACATCATCAGTAAATTAAAAAGAAAACAAAATATAAAATAAATTAGTGTATTGTATCAATCAAAAGGTTATCTTCGATATAAGTTCACGTAGTGAAAATTATTTATTAAAATATTTTTCTCATGATAAATGCAGACTATTTTTTTTTTAAATCGGAATTATAACATTAATGTCAAAAGAAAGTCAATCTTGTGGCAGCATCAGCTGAAGAAATGCTTTATTTATTTTTTAATTCCCCCCAGGTGAGGGGGGGGGATGATACTTCTGCATCAACAAAATATTTTTTTTTCTTAGTTGGATTTTACCATTATAAATAATTCATTTTAATTGTACGATGATCAGTTAAAAATAACTTTTATTGGGCACATTTAGGAACGCCACCTGTTGGGCAAATGTCACCAAAAGTTGATAAACTTTAATTTATGTAAAGGTACAATTTCATATAAATTTCTATGAAATTCTGTGCATTAGTTCTTGAGCTAATGTTACCGCAAAATGTTTGTTACACGCATACACTAAGACATTTTCTAAACATGGTCAAATCGTGTTCTGGACTTCTCATAACATATAAATCCAACGAAAACCGGAAGTCGGAAATTTTTACGAATTCAATACTTTTTTGCTATTTAATATAAAATAAAGTAAAAAATAATTAATCATGGCTGTTTTATCAGCACAAAAAAATAATTGATTGAATTATTAATCAATTTTATAACTTTTGCAGAATACCAGAATTCATTTAATATATATTTTTTCCTTCTATATCGAGAAAAATATCCTTTCTTTTCCATTTATTGATGACAAATACTTATAAATATAAATCTTACTTATGTTTACCATGTACTTCACCGAATCGATTTTTGTTTCAGATATTTGATGTTAGATATCTGCGGTATTTCAACAGAATATCTTTGTTTTAGAAAACATTTTTCTACCATTCTTAATAAATAAAAACAAATCTAAGCATAAAGAGTATTTTATATTTTAAGGAATTATTTTGTGATGCACATTCTATATTGTGATTCTGAAATTTAAAATCAAACTATTTATCAATTCCGGATTTTTTTTTTTTTTTTTTTTTTTAATATACTTAGTATATACTTTAAAGCATAATTATAATATATTACACTAAGAAAAAAAATATACCGATTTCCGATTTATGAGTATAAGGTAACGAAACCTGGATAGAAGAAATTATCGTGAATTTCTAGTCTACATTTTTCTAGATTGTGAAACAATATTCTGAATCCTTTGCATTTCGAGAAATTCTCGCTTGATTTACTAGAATTGGGTTATAAAACAAAATTATAGTTACTAAAACTCGCCTCTTGTGTCCTCATTTATTTACAGAAATTTTTAAGTGAGATTTACCACTATAATATAGGAAAACTGTCTAGAATTCTAATAGGGGTTTTTATGTCTTGTACACTTTATATGTCTTGACTTGTAGATGCTAGTGTTCTGCCAACATTTGAAAAATACACTGAGAAAAAAAATATACCGCCTTCATCTAAAGTGAATAAGTGGCCATTTTCTAAATCCCTCAATTAGAAATATAGATTTTCGAGTAATGCGCATAAGGCACGCCAATAATCTGAATAGACGAAATGATCGAGAATTTCTATTCTACACATTTCTAGATGGTGAAACAATATTCTGAATATTCTGAATCTTTTGTATAGCGAGAAAGTCTCGCTTGACTTTCTGAAATTGAATAATAAACCAAGATTATAGTTGCTGAAACCCGCCTCTTGTATTCTCATTTAATTGCAGAGACAAGAGCTTTTGGCTAAACAAGTGCCTTTTAGCCGAAAAAGTAAGTTCTTTGTCCTTCGATCTTTTCAAATTGCAGCGATTTTTTAACAAAATGGTGGATACTAAAGATGTGGTTACTAAATTTTATTAAGACTTTTATATATCCTTTTACAAATACAGTTTCATGATAATTCACGCATAAATACGTTGTTAACATGAGTGAGCTTGACATTTTCAGTAACCAATTATTTTGAAACAAGATGACTGATGCAATTAATTGGTGAACTTTGTGTAAACTTTATATATAGGTTATATACATATCAGGTTTTATGCAAATCGTTTCATGAATACGTTTTTTTAAGTTTGAAATTTTTAAATGAACTCCGTTTTGAAACAAGGTGGCGCACCAAGTATGCCAACAGACTCATTATAAATATTTCTAGGTTACGTTTATATTCCAATTTTCGTTCGAATTAGTTCACTATTTCGAAAGTTATTGTGATCACATATTTGTCTTCTAGTATATATTATAATATATTTATTTGTGGATTATTTTCCGCTCGTTACAAAAGGGGAATTAACATTAAAGTGAAATTTTAAAAACTTCTTTTCTGCATCATGTGATGATAATGAGGATATAAGAATCCATCTTTTGATCACTATGATGTAATTGATCATATTTTGTTCACGGTGTGATAAGTTACTATGATGTTAAATTCGAAATCTCGCTACGTCGAATCTTATTACATCCGTCTTCTACTATAACTCAGTAGTTTTATGAAATAATTTTTAATAAATTAAAAAAGAATTAACTGCAGAGTACTGTACCAAACAAAGATATCTCTATAAAAAAAAAAAAAAAAAAAAAAAAAAAAAAAAAACAGTGGTACAAATTATATCTAAGATATATTTGCTTTTGTTTTTATGTCAAATAATTAGTTGTGTTTATTACATCGTAACAGAAATTTCAATGGAGTTTTAAAATAAAACATTAGATCATATTTTTTAAAAAGTCAAAATTAAAACTTATAACATGCACATAGGATTTATTAACCCCTAGTAACTGACCAGTGTGTGCATTACTTCTTAACAGACATATATTGATCATATAGCATATGGTTGTTCATTTCCATTTTCACTCAGGCATCTAAATGTTTGACTAACGAAGTCCCCATGGGCTCGAAATCGCTTCCAACCATGAGAAAAGTTAATGACGTACATTCATCACCTTAGAGTAGATCAATTGCAACATTCCTTGAGTATAATCTTTTATGTCCAGTAATTCTAAATGATAGTTGAGTTTTCAGTAAATTTTATTTCAAGAATTTACAACACCTCATCACATTTAATCTTCGGCAAATACGAAGGGTGCCAAACTTTAATTTCAAGCTTCTTGATCATAATTTATCAAAGTTCAGCTTATGATTAATCTTTTGGAAATTTTGGATGAAAGTTTACTTTGTAGCTGAATGAACAGTTGTATTTTTAAAAGCCTTTTAATACCGTTGTTAATTTTAATTTCCATTACATCGATAAACATGTATCATTAGAATAAAGAAGGAAAAAAAAAAACGAAATAATAATCTATTTTTTAACAGAAATAAAAAGTATTAAACTCTTACATTAGAATGAAGTCTGCAAGTAAAGACAATAATGGTGGTGGAGCTGGTGGTGTTTGAATTAAGGAGATTTCTATTCCATAGGCCTAGTCCTGACACATTCTCAGTGGGATTCTTTATAAGAAATCCTAGCCTGTTTTTATGCACATTTTGGAGAAAACCATCGAACGCTACGACAAGAGTGGCCTACATTCGAACCAGGCAACACCCGTTTACTAGTTTAGAGAGCAGAAGCTTTCAGCCAGTGGTGGAACACAAGCTAAGAGGAACTTAATATCCTGTAACTGTTATTTAAAAGAAAAAAAATGCTCAAAGAATAAAACAGATGTAATGTTTTAAGTAATACTAATAATATGGCAATTTGTTATAACACATCAATGGCTATGGCTAAAATAATTTTAAATATTTTTTTAAGTGTTTATTGAAATTAAAAACTCTTTGTCAGAATCCGTGACATATTCACGTATTTTAGAGCGTGTGCTTTGTTACGTTTTAAACTTAAAGTTGAAAAAAAAAAAAAAAAAAAAAAAAAAAAGTTGGACTACTGAAAGTATTGGACTACTATTGGCCCCCAAATTTCCAAGTAATGTTCCAAAGTTTTTCTTATAGTGTTCCGTGGTTCATGATTTGCTCTCTGATCGGAATACTTTTATCAAAAATTACACAATATTTTTCCTGTCATCGAAAGTAGGTAGCTTTGTCTCACTAAATGAGCATCTCTAAGGTTGTACTCATCCTACAAGAATTTTTACTACTTTACGTTATTTATTTTTACAAGTAATTAAATTATAGCTTTGGGGGTCGCCGAAGTGGAGGAGCCCCTCCGTGGAAGATCAAAATTATGACGACATGTCACTGGATCACTTTTAGGGATGTGTCCCACACCGTCTCCAATTATTCATATCGTACCACAGATGAGACCTTTAAAAGCCACTCACTCACTCCCCTCCCCCGCCCCCACACACACAAAGTAATTAAAAGTAAACAGTAGCTCTGTCGCTTAAATTGTAGTTCCTAAATTCGAAAGTATCTTTTGAAACTTTTTGTACTTTGAAATTTCTTTAAATAAATAAATAATAAACCTTCCATTGTTTAAAATATATATATATATATATATATATATATATATATGTGAAATAAATTTTTTGAGGGTGAGTGTTAGAGAGGAAGGCATTGATTTACAAGAAAAAGAAGTCCGGTGTGTTAGCCCATGAGCTGCATTTTAAAATTTTGTTTGGAGCGCAAATCAAGAAGCATTTCCCTCTTGACGGGCTATTATGTAAATACATAAACAAATACACTAAACAAAATTAATAAATAGATAAATAGTAGTGCAGATATTTATGTGCTGGGAAATTAATATTTATCCAAATGTTTTTATACGTTTAAATCCTCTAAAAGCACCGACAGCAGGAAAAAGAAATCAAAAAACTTAAAGCTTCTGAAAGCACTTTAATTGAATTAAAAGAATATATCTGAAATACTTTCCAGCTAATCCCTCAATAAACACAACCTATTAGCACGTTCATTCAACCTCTTGTAAACTGACATTCGAAAAGTGAAAAAGCTTCACAAATTGAATTAGCATAATCGAATCACAAGCCAATTACACATGCTCCGGGGATTCCCAAATTACCTCAAACGAACTGTCTGCAAATTGCTTATTTGTGTCTTCAATTAAAGTCGAATTACTTTCAGAATAATTCGCACAAAAACGTAAAATCTACTTTCTGTATCACCGTTCTCCGTAGAATTTATTGTAAAGCTCAATGGATGAAATGGAAGTTCTAACACTAATTTAACATTTGAATAATACATTATCCTGTTTTCTGTTTTTCCAGTGGATGGTAAAGTAGCGTAGCCTTTTTATGCGAGAACCTGCCACGAAAATTAATTTACGCTTTTCGTTTAATTCCACGGTTAATGTAATTCGGAAAATGCGTTGATGATCTCACGTGTGGGCTCGATAATTTTGCAAGAGTTTGCCAATACATGGAATTGAGTTGAGTTTTTAAAACTTTTTTCTGATTCGAAGCTGTTTAAAACTCGCAGTATATCAGACATTATTTTAATGGAATGCACTTTTCGTTGGAATTTTAACCCATTTAAGCTGTTAATTTCCGTGCATAGCAAAACTAACTTGGTTTCTCGTATATAACTACAAATCTCAAAAAGAAATAAAATTAACAATTGGATTTAATTAACAACCAATTCGTCTAAGTTTCTAATTTTAAAATAAGTTTTATTAAACATAATTAATGTTAATAGGAAAGGATCTAGGTAAACAAAAGTATTTAATTTTTTTTTTTTTTTTTTTTTTTTTAGATTGCATTGAAAGTTTTGATGTTTCATAGCTAAATTGTTAAGTAATTACAAGATAAAAAGAACTTTTTATATACCATGTTCTTAAATTTTCTGTTGAATCATATAAACCGAAGGCAGCGGGAACCCGGAACAATTGGCTAAAAGTATTAAAGTTTCATTGTTATCGTGTTTTGAGCTATTATAAAAGTTTCAAATGGCTAGCTAGCTAGCCGAGAAGTTATTTAAAAATCGATTGCAAGCTTTGCACTGGTAACGCTACCGAAGGCAGCATGGACCCAAAAACAGTTGCTTAAAAATATCTAAAAAATGCATTTTCACCGTATTTTGAACTATTCTGAAAGTTTCAAATGTCTAACTAGTCGGAAAGTTAGTTAAATAAATTTTCTAAAATCATATAAACGCTGCCGAAGGTACCTGAAACAATTGACTAAAAGTAATAAAAAAAAAAATGTGATGTCACCGTATTCTGAGCTATCCTTAAAGTTTCAAATGCCTGGCTAGTCAGAAAGTTAGTTAAAAATTGATTGCAAGCTTTGTACTGGTAACGTTGCCGAAGGCAGCAGGAACCCGAAATAGTTGGCTAAAAGCATTTAAAAAATGCATTTTCGCCGTGTTCTGAGAAATTAGTTAAATAAATTTTCTGTCGAATCATATAAATGCTGTCGATGGCATTAGGGATCTGAAACAGTTGACTAAAAGTGTAAAAAAAATGTATTGTCACCGTGTTCTGAGCTAACCTGAAAGTCTCAAATGTCTAGCTAGTCTGGAAGTTAGTTAAAAATCGATTGCAAGATTTGTACTGGACAAACAAACAAGAATTGAAGTTAATAAAAACAAGGTATAGTATTGCTATTGTTACGTATTGCTATTCTATCCTACGATTGCTAATTGCATCTTTCTAAACTACAATTTTCATTAGAACTTATTGCTAAGCTCTATGGATGAAATGGAAGTTCTAACACTATTTTACATTTGAAAAAATGTTTAAAAAAATAATAATATTATTATTAAGCTTGAATATTCTAATTAATCGCACATTTACATACGTCCTCAAATTCAGTGAGAAAGTAATTTTTAATAAGGAGCCTCTAATTTTTGCCAATTTTTTAGCTTTGTGTATTATAGATAACTAGGTTCCAGTTCATGGAACAAACAATTAACGTTAGAAGTTACTAGTAAAATCATCTACCCTTAAACTAATTTATACAAAGTTTTTTTATTATTATTATTATTATTACTATTATTATATTATTATTTAATTTAATTCGTTTGTTGTATAAATTTATGATAATATATTGGGAGTACAAATTAATTCGGTCCGTTTTCAATAGATGGCTCTGGCTGATTTGTTTACTGAATAATGAGAGATGTTTTTGGCATTGTTAGAAAGGTTTGACCTTTGTCAACCATATTCAGTCAACGAAGCTTCGAGTTTCATACAACAACATTGGTTTTTTGAGCATTCAATATGTCGAGTTTTGTGCTAAAGAAACAACATTTGCGGGAAGTTTTGATTTTCTTTTTTAATTGGAAGAAAAGTGCCGCTGAAGCGCATCGATCGCTTGTGGAAGTTTATGGTGAATCTGCGCCATCTGATAAATCATGTAGAGAGTGGTTTCGACGCTTCAAAAATGGTGATTTTAGTGTCGAAGACAATGAGCGCCCGGGCCAGCCGAAAAAGTTCGAAGACGCCGAATTGGAGGAATTGCTCGATCAAGATCCGTGCCAAACGCAACAAGAGCTTGCAGGATCGTTGGGAGTCACTCAGCAAGCAATTTCCGTGCGCTTAAAAAAAATGGGAATGGTTCAAAAGCAAGGAAATTGGGTCCCATACGAGTTGAAACCGCGCGACGTTGAAAAGCGATTTTTCATCAGTCGTTAAAAATTACTTGGAAACGTTGAAATGGGAGGTCCTACCCCACCCGCCGTATTCGCCAGACCTTGCTCCTTCTGATTATTGGTTGTTCCGACGGATGCATCACGATTTGGCTGGACACCGCTTCATTTCTTTCGAAGAAATTCAAGAATGGCTCGATTCATGGTTTGCGTCCAGAGAGGACTCATTTTTCAGAGATGGAATCCGAAAATTGCCAGAAAGGTGGACAAAAGTTGTGGCTACCGATGGACAATACTTTGAATAACATGTTTTTTCATTTTGATAATAAATAAAATGTTTTTTTAACGAAAAAAAACGGACCGAATTAATTTGTACTCCCAATAAATACGATATATATATATAACTTATTTATAAATTCATGTTCTTCATCAAAGAAAATTATTCTATACTTTTTTTTCCTTACTTATTGTATACAATTTATTTTAATGGGCGTGTTTTTTAAATCGGGTAAACGCGAAATTAATTATTAAAGTAGTGACGATGATGATAATTCATAAAATTTACTACAATAGGCAATCATTATATTTCTATTGTTACTTATATTTACAAAAATAATTCACTGTTGCTTACTTATTAATGACCTTAATTTAAACTAGTTGATTACGTTATCAGTTATAAATGAAATAATTTAGCATTAATCATTTTATTGATAAAAAGTCATTTAACACTTTTAGAAAGTTAAAAAGTATTAACTAATATTCATTTTTGTCCTTGAAGTATTTTTAAATACGTTTTCTCGAAAACAATAGGCGTAACCGAAAATATTAAGTTATGAATATTAATGAGCAGTTAATTAATGATGGGCGTAAAATAATGAGATAAAAGAAACTTCGTCGCATTATGTACATAGTTCAAGGGCCTGATGTATCATTTAGTTTCTATAATATTTAGTAGATTTCAAATATTTAGCAATCAAATACTTTGGTGATGATGTCGCAGCTATTAATTATTGAATATTTCTTTGCAAATAAATTTTGAATGCATTTTTCATGTTTTCCATTATTTCAATAAGTATTTTTTGTGGCTTTTAACAAAACATAAAATAATTACATTCCAATTATAAATTAAAGAACTGGTGTACAATACATATTTAAACATAAAAATTTCTTCAAATAGCATAAAATAAAGGGAAGCACTACTGGTTTCGAAAAGACATGGCCTTTCTTCTTCAGGAGGCAAAATCAAGCTGTCTTGCATTTACATTAAAAAAAAAAAAAAAAGTATTATTTATCACCATACAAACATTTTACTTAATTTTAATTTGAAATATATATATATTTTTTTACAGTGACATATCATTCACCATAGTTTACTTTCTCATTGTATATATATATATATATATATATATATATATATGTATATATATATATATATGTATATATGAAATTATAATATATGTTTTCAGTCATATAAAAGTTGAAAATATGTAACAAAAATAACTTAAGAAAAACTTACGAGAAAATTAATAAATGAGAAACAATTCATAAGTAAAACTTACTGCAAAAACGTAAAATAAATTATTTAAACTGTCAAAAAATGCCCCGTATGACTTGAGACATACGTAGAGGGTTAAAGCATGCTTTTATAACTAATATATATGTATATATATACATATATATTAGTTCATACATTATTACGACACAACTAAAGAAACTGTACTTCTAAATTCTATTTTGAGTTTATGTTAAGGATTAATGTAATTTATGTACCAATAAGTCGTTTTAAAATATTTTGATATCTATATTTCTTTAGAGAAAAACAATATTCTGTTTTTCGAAGTTATTTCAAATACAATTTTATGATGGAATAATATTAAATTTTTGCGTCAATAAATGTATAATTTAAAAATTCCATTCTATTACAACTGGATTTTATAAGTATGAAATATACTATCAGTATTATATAAAACTTTCGTGTATGTGTAATTTTAATGCAAGTTTCATAAAACTATTTTTAGCACTGAATATTGTCACTTTTAATTGTAAATGCTCCCATATGCTCAAAAAGTATCAAACAATAAACATTTTAAAGTGTATGATGCTTATGGATAATAATTTTCGAAAAGGGAAGAAATTCCTTTTGCTTCCACTATAAACTAAACACACCCATTCCATTTGAAAAGGAAAATTTTTCAACTTGCTTAACAATAGCAGTTTTGGCTGAGTTTCAATTCAAAATGCAAACTATGCCATCGCAAAAATACAAAGGGAGCAAACACGCTTTTAAATAAAAACATCCCACTGCAGCGTGACTTTTCTTTGAATCTGTACCAGTGTTTTAAATGTAGTCGTGACTTGGGGATGCGTGTTTCAACTGCACAGTTTTCAAAATGCTTCTCGGTGTTGAGGAAAATAGAATACGTGATATTCCCATTTAGTGAAATGAGAAAAGTATGAATGAAATAGTAGAATGAGGAACCGAAGGAGATGAATGAAATTCCAAAGTAACTTACGATGTTACGGGATCATGCTCAGAATTTATGTGCATTATCGATATCTGGGAAAACTCCATTTATAGATTGCAAAGTCTGTGTCATTTCTTAAAACGTACTTTTTTTTTCTATTAAGTTGCTCAGTTTTTAGTTCCCCATCATACTATAGGTATGGGGAACTTAGGTAATTGTGAAAATTTTCGACCTCGGTTTTTTGACTTTTTTACACGTTTTCAGGTGTGAGGAATCCGAAAATGACAAAATTTGTATGGTGTCTGTCTGTAGGGTGTCTGTTAGTGTGTTAGTCCGTTAGTCTGTTTACACGATATCGCACGAACAAATGATTGCAGAGAGGTCAGACCAGTTTTAAAATATTACTTTCGATACTGGCAAGAACCCTATTCATTACAACATTCGAATTAAAAAACTTCATAAGTTATTAGAAATTTACGATTTTCTTAACATGGGAGAATAGGACAAAATTTTACTTAAACGTGCATTAAATGGAAGCTTTTTACTGTAAAAATGTCAGACCAGTTTTAAAATATCAGTTTTGATGCCGGAATGAACACCAGTAACTATAAATATGCTACTTTGAAAATTTCGCAAGTTATTGGAAATTTACGAATTTCTTAACATGACAGTATAGGGCAAAATTTCACATAAACGTCAATTTTGAGAGATATTTTCATCGTAAAGATGTCAGACTGCTTTTGAAATATTATTTAGGATACTGGCATGAATATCACTGACTATGAACTTTCCAATATAAAAATTTCGTAAGTTATTAGAAATTTACGAATTTCTTTACATGGCAGTATAGGTCAAAATTTCACACAAGCGTCAATCTTGAGGGATATTTTCATCGTAAAGGTGTCAGACCACTTTTGAAATATTATTTAGGATACTGACATGAATACCATAGAGTATGAATTTTCTAATTTAAGAAATTCGTAAGTTATTTGGAATTTACGATCCTCTTAAAATGGCAGAAGAATACGAAATTGAGCATAAACGGCCATTTTCAGGATCCTAAATATATCAGACAACTTCAAAATAACATTTATGATACTTGTATGAACATGACTGATTACAAATATCCTAATAGGAAAATTTCGTAAGCTATTCGTTATTTAAGATTTTATCAACATAACAAAATTGAAAATTTTTCATAAAATATGCATTTTGAGGATTGTTGCATTGGAAATAGTAGCATAAAAACTAAACTACGAAATTTACCTTAATAAAACAAATTAATAGATTAGAATAAGATAAATATATCGAAGTGAATGATGGATAGCCTATTAGGTGGGGATTTCATTCTGTCACTGTGTCAAGCGTTTTTTCAAATTCATTTCTGTTAACATGATAACTGTGTTAAGAGAATGTCCTGTTCTAGAAATTTATGAATATATATATATATATATATATATGATGGGGAACTGAGCAGGGTCCACTTATGCCAACTAGTTTTTTTTTTTTTTTTTTTAATCAAACAAATTAATATGTTTGATTTCACTAATAATTATGGGTCCATTAGTTTTTAATTCAAATAAAAGCTATATCTTTTCACCCTAATATATTTTTATTTTAAAAAGCAAAAACACTAATGTTTAATAATTAAAGATGATGATGATAGGTGTCATTTCATGATAATAATGTGTGTCATTTCATGTGTTTGATTTCAATAATTTCTATGGTTCCGTTAGTTTTTAATTCAAATAAAAGCTGTATTTTTTTACCTTGATATAGTTTTACTTTAAAAAACCCTAAAACAGTGTTTATAATGATGAAAGATAATGATGATGTATGTCATTTCGTAAAATACATTTTCTCATTAAAATTTTTTATAAAAAATTTTAAAGTATTAAAAAAAAAAAAAAAAAAAAAAAAAAAAATCTTATTTTAGTAAGTTATTTAGTTTTGCTTTATCCTATTTTCTTTTATTATCTCAAACAAATTATTGTGCTTGATTTCAATAATTTCTATGGGTACTTTTAATTCTAATAAAAGCTATATCTTTTTACCGTAATATTGTTTTACTTTAAAAAGCATTAAAACAGTAGTGTTTAACGATGAAATATGATGATGGTGTGTGTCATTTTGTGATAATAACACGTGTCATTTCGTAAAACACATTTTTACGAAAACTTTTTTGAAATTTTTTTGAAATTTTGAAAGTTAAAAAAATCGTGTTTCAGTGTGTTATTCTTTTTTTATTTATTCTTTTTTTTTTTTTTTTCCTCTCAAACAGATTAATGTGTTTGGTTTCAATAATTTCTTTGTGTGCGTTGGTTTTTAATTCAGATAAAAGCTATACCTTTTTACCCTAATATAGTTTTATTTTTAAAAACACTAAAACGGTGGTGTTTAATGATGAAAGATGATGATGATGATATGCGTCATTTCATGATAATGATGTGTGTCATTTCGTAAAACACATTTTTTGAAGGTTAAAGAAAAAATCCCGGTTTAGAAATTAATTTATTTTATTTTATTTATTTATTTATTTTTTTAAATCTCAAACACATTAATGTGTTTCACTAAAGTATTATCGGTTTGGTAGCTTTTAACTCAAGCGAAGGCTATATCTTTTTATCCTAATATAGTTTTATTTTAAAAATCACCAAAATAGAGGTGTTTAATGATGAAAGAGAAAATTTTAAAAGAAGACAGTATAAAATTTATGATGCTTTAACTTGCTTTATTGCGTTGTTCATTTAACTTTATGATACATTTTATGGTTTGAGGTTGTTTACGAAATTCTTCTTATTTTTATTTATTTTTCCTATTATTATTTATATTTTAGTCGGGTTTTTTTTTTTTTAATGAGTCTGAATCTATAGCAATAGCAAAATTGATAAAATGAAGTTTATTATTGATTAAGACCATTTTCTATTCTCTTTGATAAGTATTTTATTATCCTGCATATTCTTAACAATAAAATATTTTAGTATGTCTTTTTTGTATAATATTAAGTTTAATGAAAAAATTATTTAATGAACTAGATGGTTTTTGAAAAGTACTAAAAATTTAAAACTATAGTTTATTAAAAAAAAAAAAAAAAAAAAAAAAAATCACTATAAAATTTTTAAGGAATATTTAGAGAAATATTTTTAATTTTATCCAATTTGTGTGTTATTTATATTTTATAGGAGCTTAATTCATCAGATAGTAGCAATTATTTTTTATGTTTGCTTTTCAATGTGTTTTAATTGTTTTCTTTTTTTCTTTTTCTTTTTTTTTTTTCCCTTGAGGGAAATATATATTAGGGTGTCCTTAAATGAGAGGGAATTTTTTTTTTTTTTTTTTTTAAATCCGATACACATACCCTCTAATTTATTTTCTATTTGACCCTATACACTTTTTAGCAAAATATCATCTCTCTGTGATAATGTTAATCCGTCCCGAATTGACGGGAAAAACCTAATATAGATATTAGGATTTTCCCGCCAAATTGACACGTGTTAACATTATCCCAGACAGCTGATACTTTGCTAAAAAACGTTTAAGGTCAAATAAGAAAAAAGAAAAAGAAATTAGTGGATATGAGTATCGGATTTAAAAAAAAAAAAAAAAAAAAAAAAAAAAACGATATTTTCCCTTTATTTGAGGGACACCCCAACATATATATATTCGGTCGAAGAGGTACATTTTTTTTACTTTTTCGCTTTGTGTAAATTCTTCTAAAATATCTTCTATAAATTATTTTCTTTTTTGTTACTTATTCTAGGTATATTTAATAAACGTAATTCTGAGTGAATTAATTATACATTTTTCATTATCATTAAATATTGCATCAGAAAATGCTAAAAAATAACTACGTAATAGTCATGTGACTATCATCATGTATATCCTAAGAGGAATGAGGATGCCAACTAGGGTTAAATTTATATTTCCCACTTGTTTATATTCTACCATAAACTTCAACAGCATAAAAAAGAAACACAGCGTGCATTTTATTCATTTTCCTTTCACCTATCTCTCTAACATCAACAGAAAAATTATCACCCAATAATTAAGGTGCTTTGTAAACAGTTATGCAACATTTGTCAAGGGAAAAGAAGGTCGGAAAGAATAGAATGTATTCAAAACTAAAGCCTCTTTTTGCTTTCTTTTAATTAACTATAATTATTTATTGTATTTTAATGGAAGTTTTTCCTTGTTCAATAGAATGGAAGGCTTTGGTTCGCTACTTTTCACCTCAATGAATCTTTTGCCTTCGTTCCGTTTAGGTATAGTTACGGTCGGAGTTAAAATAATGAGGGTTCCTTTCTGTGGTAGCTCTTGAGTTACAAGAACTTTGTCTATTGTTTTTTAACTTTTTTTTCGTTTCGATGTTATATATCAAAACTAGAATCAAGTTTGATTGTAGATATGTTTTGCATAATATATAAATCATTAAACTGATGATTTTTGCAACGCTTCCCTATCACAACTGGAGCTGTATTAAATTACACTATTATTGTGAACAATTTTTTGTTATCTTACAAGTAATGTAATGTAATATAATATAATATAATATAATATATTTGAAGAGTGTAAAATAACAAAAAGTAAAATAATAATAATAATAATAAAATAAGCAAATCATAACTTTAATTAAATCATAACTTACACATTAAATTTTTACATTTATATTTGTATATATTGTTGAGTATTTTTTTTTCTTGGCATTTCATAAATTATTGATTCTTAATTCCGTGCTACAATAGTTAATATTTTTTTTCTTGGTTGGATGTAGGGGACCAAGATACTTTTAGCTTTTGCTAGTATCACTTGAAACATCTTGCTGTTTTTTCTCCACCCTTCACTTTTTTTTTTTTTTTTTTTTACATTTATTGTTATTTAATATATATTGTTATTTAATATATATATATATGCGTGTGTGTGTGTTTTTATCATTTTTAAGCAGATATTATGTAGCTTTGGGATTGGTCATACGCTATTGTTTATTTTGGTAATTTTCTATAAATATTCATATCTATTATAAATATATATATATGAAGTTTCATAAATAACAAAAAATACTCAATAAGATTTGTTATAAGAGAAATATTTATTTAAAATTAAATTTTGTAAATAATTGCCTGAAATGAAAAATAAAAGTTCAAAGTATTGTTCATATTTCAAAAAAAATTAAACAAGCTATGTCAAAAATTCAACTCTTATAATGTGTTAAATTTTAAATCAATAATGCAAAAAACGTTGTCCTTCTCTTATTATTACATATTTAAAAAAAAAAAAAATGGTAACACTAAACACTCTGTCTCATGTTTGATATATATAAAACACACATTCATACATAAATCATTTGGTTTCTGTTTGTCACTCCGCTGTCATTTTATTTTCATTCTAGGACTATTTAGACCAGAATCTACTGTTTAAAGTGAATTCAAAACCGCTACGAACATTAAAGCTTGAAGTGGGACTCGAATATGGCACCTGGCAATTAAAGATTTATATACAAACATACATTATTTAAAATCGTCTAACTCCGAAAATATTTTTTCTTTGCTTAAAACGTTTATTTAAACATTATTAAATAACAAACAACTTCCCATTTAATATTTCTGAATAATGTAGCTTGAAAAATCTTTCTAAAATTAATATTTCAAATTCAATGAGAATTTTAATGCAGTATAAAACACACTGCGCTGAAAAAAAAAAATGTTTCGACCCCTGATACCATTCTTGTTGATTCTTATGTAAAATGACCTCCTGAATCCGAATATGACTCCATTTTTCCCAGTCACCCACCATTTTCTAGGGACACCACCACCTCCCTCAATTTTTATCACTGTTCGGCCTATTTTATGACCATGAATTTGATTTGGAGAATGAAAATGAATTAATTTAACACCTAAAAACAAAAAAATATAATGTTTAATAAATAACATTAATAATAGATATATATAAGAAATGTAATACGTAATTTTAGAGGCAAATCCCCCCCCCCCCCCCTAAATTTCCCCTTGCCGTAAATGTTCATGTTTTAGAATTTTCCAACTCCGTAGCCCCTCAGAAGATATTTAACAGTTAAAATAATCCTCTCCCCCTCCCCTAAAAATCAAATTTATAGCCATAAAATCACCGAAAAGTGATAAAAATAAAGGGGCGTCCCTAAAAACGGTTGGTTGATAGGGCAAAATAGGCGTCATATTCAGAATCAGGAAGTCATTTTACATAAGAATTTGCAAAAATGGTTTTGGAGCCGATTTTCATGCCGAGCAGTGATATTAGCTTTAAAAACTTAAAACTAATAATAATAATGTATTTTATGCTGAGTTTTTTTTAATTGAAAGATAAACCAAGACAATTTAAGACCTTCCAATGCCCAAAATGCGCACTTCAGACACAAACATTTGTTTCAATATTAGTTACAAGCCATTTTTTAGTTAACATTTAATAAGAATGTGAGTTTTGAAAACGCACATATTTCGAAATAAATATCTATAATAATAAAAGAAAAGATTTGTCTGTCTGTCTGTCTGTTCTTTTATACGTTCAGCCCATATTGAACGCAGAAGTACAAAAATTGACATACGGATGCTCAGGAGTCTTCCCGAGGGGCTCCTGAAAACAGAATTTAAAAATTTTAATTAGTTGTGGAGATATTAATTAAAATGTCCACTCATGTCTAATCTAAAAGCGATCTCAGTGACTGAGAATTCACCGCCATTGCATAAAAAAAGATATTTTAACGGAGTTAAAAACAGAAAAAGTGGAAAATAAATTAGAAATATTTGTCCGATCATTACGATTTCGATACCAAATGAAAGAGGCATTTTTTCTGAATCCAAGTGTGCAAGCGGCTTATCAGTACTACAATTAGATTTTTTTAAATTAACTAAAGTATGAATTTTTTGTGGCAACATCATCAGCGGGCGTAGCCTGCTAGTTTCAAATAAAACTAGGCTTTCAACGTTTCCTAAAAAGTAATATACCTTTTTAAAAAATAAAATAAAATAAATGAAAATAAATGAAAAGTTAATATTATCAATTTTATTTTTAGTTCATTGAGAATTGAAAGGCGGACAGACACATTTTAAGATTTTTCAATATTAAAAGGACTTTTCTTTTGCCTCAAAATTTTATTTGAATTTTCTTAAACAACCAACAACTTATGTTTTAACCTTTTATAAAAAATACAGTTTTTGAAAAATTCACATTTTACAGAAATAACTATTACAAAGCAGGAAAACTGAAAATCGACATTAATTATTAATTTAACCTCTTCATTTGTTTTCGTATCAGAATTTAGACAAATCTGTTTAATTTATAATTACCAAAGAGCATATTCTACAACATATATCAACAGAAAATTAAAATATTAAAAATTCCCTTCATAATCACGATAATTCTTTTACCTGATTCTAAGTCTGAAAGCAGAATAAAAATAAATAAAAATAAAGAAGCAAATTTTGTGCACATTTTGTTTTCAAGTAAAGAACCAAAATTACCTTGCATTTTGTGATTATATTATCGGCGAAAACGGCAACTTAATTGAAAACCGTTAGCCTGAAAAGTTTGCCAGGTCATTAGGAGAAAAATACCGTTTTCTTTAAGAAAAAGACACATTTCCATTCGAATTACATTTTCTGCGCTAATATGTTTTGCTTTATCAAAATGCGTGTGTGTATAGCTTTGGATAATTAGGATGATTAAATAAATTTGCTTATTTTCTCAATTCATCTGCTTACAATTTAAGATTTTTTTTTTTTTTTTTTTTTTTTTTTTTTTAACACTACGTACTTAAAGAAAGTAATCTGTTCTCAAGTTTTTTTTTTCTTCTTTTATTTATTATTAAATCATTATACATAAAATGAATGCTGTTTATTTATATAGGTAATATTACATTGTAGTAGTCAGTATTAATGAAATGTCATGCCTCATTAAATACCGAATACTTATCATTTAATATAAAAGTTTCACTTTTCGTCGGTTTCAGATAGTATTTTTTTTTTATAAAAATAAAACACACACACACATAAAGAAATCAAAAAGTCTGAAAAACAGACGTTATTACTAGGGTCTTGAATCGAGCAGTGTACGTCCAGTCTCAGACGATTTGTGCCTTTAAAAAATCTTTTTTTTTTTTTTTTTTAGCATTAAGAGTTCTACAGCTTAGAAGGCAAACATTTTTTCTCGCTGATTTTATTTTTTCATCAATCACTGATTATTGAAATAAAGTATTTAATTTTTATTCAACATAAATTAATATTATATAAATCATAAATATTTCTATATAAATGTGCATGGTTCACATAGCTTCGTTATATATACATTATATGCCATTGATATTATTACATATATACATATTATATCAAGTTAGTATTAAATATATCTTTTGTTTTAAAATATTCATAGATTGATAGAACGCAAGTAATTTATTTTAAAATTAGAGTGTTAATTGAGTTAATATGAAGTGTTTCAATTTATCTAATTAATGTAAATGAAAACTTCCTACATATTGGATATTTCTAGTTAAAATTTATTTTTTTTTAAAAAACTGTATTCATAAACGAAGGAGTATCGTAAAGCTTTTCTTATTGCTAAAATAAATCGAGATACAAAAGTAACAAATAAAAACTTAATTTTTATTTATTACTGTTGAGGCTTCTCCACTTAGTTACTATCTAGTATTTATTCTACCGATTCTTCCTTTACTTTACAAAGGCCTTCATTTTAGAACAGAGCGCTTGCGATTCACTTTGATTCATTTTCCAAAATTGAACAAATCAAGATTCATCGTTGTAATTTATTATATCGTGTGCACTAAAATAAATTCATTCGAGGATACTTAGATTATTTCTTAGTAATTATAAAAACTTTATAATACTCCGTTTATTTCTATTGATAAAAAAAATAAAAATAAAAATAAAAACACTAATTTGAAGAATTTTTTTAATCGTATACAGTAACTACGAAAATGAATTTTTTTTAGTTAATATAAATGAAAACTTTCTACTTATTGCATACTCTTGGGTCTTATTTATTTATTTTTAGAGCTAATATTTATAAACATGCGATAGTATAATTCTTAGGCAGGGTTTTAATTATTACTGAAAACTAATTGAATATAAATTTAATTTTTACTTGTTTCTACAATGTCACAATACAGAGTTATAAATCTCCCAGAGTTTCTAGATCTTTCAAAGGCTGCCATTATATAATACGCCGTATGTGGATTACTCCAATCTACGGCTTCCTGTAATTTAATAAATCAACATTAACAGCTGTATATTACAACATTATGTACGTAGGAATCAATTAATATGCAAAATAAATTTTAACAGTTATCTCAATTATTTCTTAGTAATAATAAAATGCCCACTTTTTCTCATACGCAGTTCATTCTCATAATATATTCCTATTCATTGTATGTTCCAAATTCTAAGTGATGTATTATTTTAAAACTACATTTACTCTTATAATACATTTCGTCTCACTGTATGAATTTAATTTTATTAGACTCATGAATTAAAAATTATATTTATAATACTTATTATGATTAATAAATAAAAAACTTTCTGTAAACATCATAAATTGAAAAAATAAAAATAAATAAATAAATACTCTCGCACCAATTGTTGTTTGAGAACCTCCCTGGTGTTTATTTTATCTCTTATTCACCACGTTATTTTGGTTACATTGGTCAAACTAGGAGACGTTTAAAATGCAGAATTAATGAGCACCGACGGAAAGTTGGCAATGTATATATCATTAAATCCTCTATTGCTCGCCAGTGCTGATTTTATTATCACTGCTTTAAATCTTCTGAAGTTAATTTTTTTTTCTTCTGCTATCTCTTCCTTTCTTTTGAATTTCCCTGAAACTTTTTACATCTTTAAAAACTCGAAAACTCTTGTTAATGATATTTCTTCAACGACTTTCACGTCTGATGCTTGGAAATTACTTACACAACATTCTCTTACTCGTTATCTTTGATACATTGCTTTTAAGTACTCTTTTTTTTTACATTAGTATTTATATCGATTTTTTATTTTATTTATTTTGTATCGCCACTTACTTGGGCTTCGTGTATTGTCGTTTTGTTTGCTGCACTCGTAGTTACTTTATTATCTGACGAAGGGTCTTGATATCATTTTGACCCAAAACAATTATTGCGATTATTTTGCAATTTATATTAATTACACAAAATATTTTTATTTATTACTTCTTAACAAAAATCCTCCGGTGCATTTTGTACATTAAATGTTCTTAACAGCTTTAAGTGTTTCAAAGGATAATTCTAAATACTATTTCAAAATAATGCATTAAAAATATATTCCGAGTGTTAGAAAATATTATCTAGATCTTCTGTAGTGACATTATGTTTTTAATGGTTTTTATTATTTCCTTTAAAGCTATTTTATAACATTTTAGCTAAAATAATAAAAATATAAAAATCGGAAAGATAATCTGACAGATTTTTTTATTTATTTTTTTATTTTTTTTTTTATTTTTTTTTTTATTTTCAGATTTTTTTTTTTTTTAAATAATATCTCAAATGAATATTTCATGCACATTTAACACAAATAAAATTTTCCATCAATCATTATTTAATCCTAAATATTTCTGAATTTTAAATAAACGTGACACTGCCCACATTTTTTTTCTCCCTTAAATTCTTTATTATGCAAATGTCAGATAGAATCTAAAATGAGGCTTTTCGGCCTAAGAAGCAGTTAATGTCGCTTATCATTAGAATAAAGCTCAACTTCCTAGCTTTAAGATGATAAGAAAGCTAATATACGTTCGATTCCCTCCTAAATAAAAGACTTTTAGGAAATAAATAAATAAAAATATAAACCGAGCTTAGCATCCCTTGTGCTCTTTTCATAATACCTCTTGAAATGTATTAGAAAAAAAATGGAGAAGAAAAGACAGACACCCCTCTCTTGGATTTATTCAGAAATCAAACAGAGAACATAAAAAGAAATAAAAGCTCATTGTTCTTTATCCAAACGTGAAGAAAAAAAAAGAGCCTCCCCCACAATTTATGTGTGTAAAGAAAAAAAAAAAAAAGTTATAAATTTTGATTAAATGAAAAGAAGCGGGGCAGAAGAAATAAAAATAATGTTTCTTATAAGTTCTTCTTTTTCACAATCAAATGCATTTTTTTTTTCTGCTTAAATAACTTGCAAAATCCCTTGCTTTAGATATGTTCATTGCAGATATCTTCATAATGCAATATTTAAATGGGCAAAAATACAGTACAGTAAGTCAAAAAAGCCTATTAACAGCCTTTTAATTATTTTTACGCCTTAAAAAAAATCTGGAATATCACTGGAATTATCATTAACAATGTTTTAAATTAATCATACATGTGGAATCGACTCTTAAATATAGAATTATTATCTCTATAATTTAGCATCAACGTACAACCCATTTTGAAGTTAAAGAAAGTTTGTAAGGAGTAGGTTTGTGTTTAAAATAAAGTTAAATGGTGTAAAAATTGAAAAGAATATTTTCTCAAAAGTTTTATTTCACTTTCACTGTATAAGTATCCACAATCTTTTATATTTTCGAATAGCAAAAGACCATTCTATGCGGTCATACATTTTAAACCAATTAGATGTGCTCTAGTGTGATTTTTTTAACAATGTTTTTTTCATTTAGTACTGCAGGGATCAGTTAATTAAAACCCGAATAATGCAAAACTAGTACGGTCTTAGTGCGAGCTTAAGATGTTTTTTTCTTTTCCTTTTAACAATTTGTAAGCTCGTTTATTATCAGTTGTCTAAATATTCCAGTGAAAAAAAAAATTATTATTACAAGAAAATTAAGATTGTTTTTTCTCTTCTTTTCTTTTCTTCTCTTTCGTACTAAATGCATCCTTCTTGGGATTCCAGTCACGTTCTATAAACATATAGTAAGTTTTAAAAACCATATCATTCGACGCAATCATACCCAAATCTTATTTAAAACATTTCGTGAAGAAAAAAAAATTCGATCATGAAATATATTTTCTTGGATTTCTTGAAATTCCTGTACAAAAATAAATAAAGAAAGGAAAAGTTATTGCCAGAAATGTAAAAATGTAATTATTGATATTTTTAATTATTCCGAAAACGTCAGCAATGAATTTCAAATCGTTTATTA
Organism: Salticus scenicus; assembly: GCA_963930645.1. Lineage (NCBI taxonomy): Eukaryota > Metazoa > Arthropoda > Arachnida > Araneae > Salticidae > Salticus > Salticus scenicus. Next base: position 70,706,764 of record OZ005659.1, read on the forward strand.
TTTCTTTATTAAATACTTTATCAAAATACAATTTAACCATAGCTGCCAATATTTTAATTTATTCCGGAGTACTTTTAGCCCCGCCTTTAATTCGCTCCACTTTATTTATAGAAAAATTTTCTACAATATATAACTTCGATAAAATAAGAAAAAAATACTTTTAAAAAATAAGTGGTACGAAATAAAGGCGGGGCTAAAAATACTCCGGAATAAATTAAAATATTGGCAGCCATGAATTTAACTACACAAGTAAGTTTAAGATTAAAAAAACTACTTGTACTGTAACCCACCTGTTAGTCCACATAAATGATGAATCACGCAGAATTTACTTAGATTAAAATTAATTTTTAATATAATAATTCTCTAAAATTTCATATACCTGTAAATAGATCATTTTCGGTGTTCTATTCACATTTGAAAATCATGTCCATATCAAAGATCAGACCATCCGAAGCAATCAGACCGAATCTATAAGTTATTAAGAATCGAAGAAGACAAGAATGAAAAAGGAATGTATTCTTTCGGAAAGAAAAGAATACATTCGATTTCGAAATAGGTTCGACATACAATAAGTTTTCTTGCGATACCGGTATAAAAATATACAAAAACAAAAGAAAAATTATTAGAAAATAACTAAATAAATGAATGAAGGAATAAATAAATAAAATAAAATTTCTAATTTTTTTACTTTTTTCTCCCCCCCCCCCCACACACACAATATTTTCAGATATTCTATAAGATATATTCCAATTACCATTAGCCATGCTTACATATTATTATTATTTTATTCAGGATCCTATCAAAATAGTATTTAACTGAGCAAAATTGATTTAAGATTGAATAAATACTTGCACAGTAAAACACTATTAACGCGGTAACTTATAAATCAGGCAAAATTATTTTAATTATAAATAAAATTTAATAATTCTCTAAAAAAATCAAAAATACAAAAAATGAAATAAATAAATAAATAAAATAAAATAAAATAAGAGTTCACACTAAAAAAAAAATCTTTCTGGAGTTCCATCCACGCTCCACGCTCACGTATCAAAGATGAGACCATCCGGAACAAACAGAACGAATATATGAGTTAAAAGCCAAAGAAAACCTAGATCTGTTAGAAAGAAAAGAATACATTCGATTTTGAAACTTATTTTTTCATGTTAACCCTTTAACGGGCCATTTATTTCTAGAAATGGAAATGGTTTATTAAAATATTTTTTGGATTGAGATTAATTTAAGAAAAATTATCCCATTAAGCTTATTAGATACAATTAATTTCATTTTTAATCCGTAATAAGTCCGTGAGAACTTACCACCCAATTCATTATTTTTAGATGAGAAAGTCGTGGTAAGCTATTTTACCACGCCTACTGTTGTTAGTCTAAGAACCCATTTTTGTGGTAAAATTACTACTGTCTTAGAAAGATAATAAAACAAGGGAAAAAAAAAAAAAAAGAGGATTAACACATAGTGTGCCACTGTGTTTTTTTATTTTGTCGTTTCATGTATTTTACTGGAGCAAAAACGGTAGACGTAGCAATGTAGCTTACCCCGCCTTCTCCATTTAAAAATTAATGAGTTAGGGGACAAACATAAGCAAGGCCCGTTAGAAAGTTCAACAGTTTGCCAGTTTTTTTTTTTTTTTTTTTTTTTTTTTTTTAAGATCTCCGTACAAATATAAAGACACAAAACAGTGTTAGCCGCTATGCAAACTGCATATGTTGATTTTTTTTTTTTCAAGTATTCCAAAAACTTAACAAAGAAATTCCAATTGTTATTAGCTTTGATTTTATTACATCCTTGTTCAATACCTTATCGGAATATTACCTTACATACGAAAGCAACGTACATCTGACTAGACCTCTCCCTCTTAACCCACTAACAGTGTTACCAGATTTTACTACTTTTTTATTCAATAGTCACTAATAATTTTGAGAAGTGATATTTGGTATATGTAATAGACGACTAATCTTTGAAGTGATTAGGAAACCGTTACATTTAAAATTTAGTGGTGGATATTGAATAAAAGACGTCGCAAAATCTGGCAACACTACCCACTAAGCACTGTAAATATACTTGCCAACATCCTAATTAATATTCGGTAGCGTTGTTAGTCCCACCCATTTCTTTTTTTCTCACACCAATAAATTTTTAAAGTCGTATTCTCCAAATGCGATTACGGTTAAAGAAGAAAAATACTCTTAAAAGATACAGGTGTGAAAAAGAAGTCGGGAATAACAATACTACGGAATATTAACACTTTCACGACCGCATGTGTTTGTCTTTTTGACAATAAGGTCCGCCTGTGGGCGTTATTTTTCAAAGTTACACTATTTCAGAACAAAATTTTCTATATTCAGATTCATATTGCAAATGGATATACATTATAATTATACTCTTTCTAATAAAAGTATTTATATCCATAATACAGTCGGTAACAAAAGTCTCCGAACACTACAAAAAATTCCTATATAAAAAAGTACACTTAATACAGTTTTGTCAAATAAATCCTTATCAAATCCTGTTCTTAGTCAGTCTAAAAACAGGATTCGATAAGGATTTATTTAGCAAAACTGTATTAAGTGTACTTTTTTTATATAGGAATTTTTGCTAGTGTTCGGAGACTTTTGTTACCGACTGTATATTAGTTGTACAAATATGAATATTGTGTATATTTTTAAAAAATAAATGACAGACAAATTGCAAAAGAAACGCCCACTGGTGGAGTTACAGATTTTCAAATGACGTGAATTTACGTCAGCGGTCGCGAAAGTGTTAATTAGCATGTTGGCAAGTATGACTGTAAATGTTGAATCATATATGAATTTTTAAACTATAATTGAACTTTAGTAATTATCTAAGAAAAAAAAAACATAGAAAGAAGAAGAATTCACATTTACTGTAAATACATTCTTTTCCGAGTTCTATTCACGTTCGAAAATCATGTCCGTATCGAATCCGATGTATTGAAGCAATCAGACCGAATCTATAAGTTATTAAGAATCAAAGAAGACAAGATCTATTGCAAAGAAAAGAATACGTTCGATTTCGAAATTTATCTTTCTGGATTCGACAGACTGTCAGTTTTCTTGAGATCCCGACATAAAAATAAACAAAGACAAAAGAAAAGGATCTGGGAGATTTTGTTGCAGATGACGCCATTCAAAACAGAAACATGAGACAAAGATTTTACTACAGGAGATTATGCATTCATTCATTCATTCAAAGCAGCTCTAAGCGACGTAAAAATAAAATAATGACATCTGTGTTTAAGGTACGAGAAACTTACGTATAACGGAAGTATGTTGTTTTTCTCCAGTTATACATGAGATTTATGCTGTGAGTCTTTTTTATTATTTTTTATTTTTTTCACTTTGGAATATAAAAATTCATTTTAACTAATTAATAGAAAAAAGAATTGTTATTTTTGTTTGTACAAAAATATATGCTATTATTTGATATGAGATGTTAGTCAATGTCGTAAAAATTTCCTCAATTTAAGTACGTGTTTAATATCGACAAAATGTATATATTTCTTTTTTCCGTTTTCTATACAAAGCAATGCTATACATATATACATACACATATACATATCTGCATACATTGTATACATATGGACGGTTCATTGTAAAAGTGGAGTAACTCCATATTTTTTAAACATGTATATTTTTGCTTAATTGTATCATAGTCACATCTTCATTAGAAAAGTGAACAAATTCAATATTTGCAGCCCACCAGCGCCGAGTGACACTACGCTCAAAGCTGGTAGATATGAAGTGCCGGATTCGATCCCAGGTTGCGCTCATCGACCTAGCCATTCGGAGTTTTCCGTAGAAACTCGCATGAATGCGGACTAGGACCCCTTTGAAAGACCCCCCAAGGAGGGCATCCCATCTACAGGCCTAGGACACTAGTGTACTCAATCGGCCTTAAAACCTACAACCAACCAATATTTGCAATAAAATCCCACATTACTTGTTTTTTCTTTTTTTTTTTTTTTTTTTTTTTCTAGAAGACTAAAATTTCTAAACGTTCATTATAAAAATGAAGTTTCTAAGTTACTTCAAATTATTTTTCTTATAATTTATGAATTCTTATAACTCCGATTTGTGGTAAAAACTAAAAATGGACTAAACATTTACTGAATCTTGACTTTTTTTTTTTTTTTCCTACACATAAATTTGCAAAAGCCTTGTTATTTCAAAATCCATGTACAAGGAGATAATTTACTTTTACAATGTACAACCCATATATGCATTACATATATGCATAAAGTGTATATACACTCCGCGACAAAAAGATAGGTATAAAGGGTTTTTTCTTCAATTTTTCGTAAAGTAGCATTGTCTAAATTGTGCTTATCATTTACTATTATCATAAAATAGCACGATTTAGAGACTAATTTTTAAAAAAAAAACTAATTTAGAAAAATTTTAAGACTAAAATTTTTCTAATTTAACCCTTTGAGTGCTATGGACGCACATATGCGTCCAGCGAAGGTCATTAATATAGGCTATGGACGCAAATACGCGCTTAGCAGATGTTATCAGTATGGACTATGGACGCAAATACGCACCCGGCAAAAATGATCAGTGTACTATGCAACACTCGCATAAAGCTCATCCGCGATAAGAATGAGACAACTCGTCAGCGCCAATTGCGCGTCGTCCGTATGGACCGCATAGGCCGCGAGTAGTCAGCACTCAAAGGGTTAAGACTACACTCCGCGAGAAAAAGATAGGTAGAAAGTTTTTTTTTTTTTTTTTTTTTATAAATTTTTGAATATGATACAAATATTTAGTATGTTTTTGATTTGATAATATTTTGTTATGATAATAAATGATCAGCACAATTTAGATAATGTTATTTTATGAAAAGTTTAAAAAAAACTTTTGTACCCATCTTTTTTGTCGCGGAGAATAGTCTTAAATTAGAAAAATTTTAGTCTTAAAATTTTTCTAAATTAGTCTTTAAAAAAAAATTAGACTTAAAATAGTGTTATTTTATGATAATAATAAATTATAAGCACAATTTAGATAATGTTATTTTATGAAAAATTAAAGAATAAAAACCTTTATACCTATCTTTTTGTCGTGGAGTGTAGTTGTTATAAGAAAGCTTGTATGTAACACCCATGTTACTTATACAGGGTGGTTCGAAAGGTCATGTTACAATAGCATGTGTGAGTGTGTCAGGTCACGAGGAGTAAGAATTACATAGAAGCTGTGGGGGGGGGGCGGAAACGCGATCGGGACAGCAAAATTGCATCGTGACCGTCACGCAAAGAAAAGATAACAAATGGCGCAAAAATACCTTTATTTTACATAAAGCGTAATAGAAGTACAAAATACAAATGAAAAATGTTGTAACTCATTTTAAAAACTATGCTCAAAATGTGCCCCGTTAGCCGCGCCATAAAAAGGTATTTTTTTAATTATTGTAATGGAATCTCTTGAAATTTTTTATCGAAATTATAAACTTTTGTAAATTATTTTTTCTTTCTTTCTTGTCTTTTTTTTTTTTTTTCTTTTACATTTTTTTTTAATTTGGTATGTTTGTTCAATGCTTAAAAAATGCTAAAATCAAGGTTTTCTGAACACCCTGCAGTAATAAAAGTTTCGAATTTAAACTTTACGGAATAATTTTTGTAACTTTTATTTTCCTTGCCAGTTAAATACAGCATTTTAAGTTTAATACAGAACAGGAATGTGTCATTATCTAGATTGTTAAATATTTTTATTTTTAATTGAATATTTTCCCAAGAGCTAGATTACATACTTTTTATAACACGAATGTTTGCGATCTGATAAAATTTTCATGCTCAAAGAACTTGCAAATTGCTGTTACAGTCACGAATAATTCATCTATATAACTTTATTAATTACAAGAGAAAATTATTTTCCTACTGCTTTTTACTCCGGAATATTCAAGAAATAAACCAGATCTGCTAATAAGTGAATGATAAAAGAACACCTGATATTGTTGTAATACCAAGGACATTGCGATGTTGTTAAGCATCAACATTTTTGGATACTTGCCAAAATATAATCGAGGTAATTATAGGTTTTGGGTTAATAAATATTCTATGGCAATGGCCATTTGTGTCAAACGGTAATTCCATTAATCCTTTCTTTTATTCTGGAAGAAAAAAATGGCACGGAACACTTTCGAATAAGTCCTTGCAAAGCTAAATGTATAAAAATTAAATAAATTGATTTATACTGGCTTGTTTTATCGTCTGCTGTTTACTCTCAAACGGAAAAAGTTGAGTTAAATGTTTTTTTCTGCCACTATTAAAAACACAAGAAAAAAAAGTAATTTAGTTTAATTTATTATCTATTTGCATAATGCGGATAGCGATATTGATAAATGTACAAAATATTTTTTTTTTTTTTTTTTTTTTTTTTTACTTTGATTATAAGCACACGGACTATTCTTAATTACTTTTTCAAATTAATACGTGACTTTTTTCCCTATGCATTCTATTGTTTGTGTTAAGCAAGAGATTTATTATTTCATGGAGTTTGGAATACACTATTTTTACTTTCCGAACACTATAGTGAGGAAAGTATTGTAATCATGCCAAAAATCCGAATTTGAGATTTTGATGTTTCTATACGTTTCGAAGTCCCCGGAGTTCGTTATCACTATTTTTGCGATGATGTATGTATGAGTGTATGTATGTGTGTGTGTATGTGTGTGAGTGAACACGTTAACGTCTGAACGCTTTGCTCGAATGAGCTGTAAGTTGGTACGCATGTTGCAAGTCACCGTAGCACGAACCCTATTGATTTTGGTGAATCGAGCACTTATAGTTTTTTTACAGGGACACAAAGAAAAATTCTTTATCATTATGGCCTATGGGACCAAAATCTTAAAACTGCGATAGCGTCTCAACGCTTCATTAATCTGAGCAAAAAAATTTTACGCATATTATAGGTCACAGTTGCACGAACTGTATAGATTTTGGAGAATCTAGCACTTATAGGTTTTTTACAGGGACACAAAGAAAAATTCTTTATCATTATGGCCAATGGGGCCAAATTTTTAAAAGTGTGATAGCGTTTAAACACCTTATTAATCTGAGTAAAAAAATTGTACACATATTATAGGTCACAGTTGCACCAACTGTATAGATTTTGGTGAATTTAGCACTTACAGTTTTTTTACAGGGGCACAAAGAAAAATTCTTTATCATTATGTCCTATGGGACCAAATTTTTAAAAGTGCGATAGCTTCTAAACGCCTTATTCAATTGAGCTGAAAATTTATATGAACATTATAAGTCATTGTTGCACTAACACTGTAAGCATTTTGGTGAATCTATCATTTATAGGTTTTTACAGGGACACGACGAAAAATTCTTTATCATTATGATCTATGGGCTCAAAGTTCAGTAGCGTTAAATAAAACATCGTGTAATATATGGAGAAAAATACTCAAACACTCTATTATTGTTTTCTCTCTTTTGTTTGTTTAACAACTCCTCTTTCTTTGCTTTATCTACAAAACTGTAAATTACTCAATGTTCGGAAAGTCGAGTGGAGTCACTCCAGATTTTTTTTTAATTGATAATGCCACTAACACTATAAAAAGTAATTAATTCACTATTGCGTAATTAGTATAATTTTAATGAAATCAGCCTGCTCTCTATGAAACAAGTGAGATAATTTTCAAATATTTAATTATTTATTTATTATTATTTTATTTATTTATTTATTTATTTATTTTACACTGATTAAATTTAAACATTGCTTCTAAGTGTTTTATATAAACTTGTAAAACTTTTGCAAAATTTTGAAATGCAATTTCTTACATTAATCTATTTTATTATTAACATCAAACAGCATTTTAAACTATCAATCAATTTAACAAACTGTATACTATATTTACAAGTTTGGGTCATAAAATTTTGAGTATTACCAGGACTGATTTTGAAAGCAAAATTCAAAATTATTTATAGCATTTTAACATGTTGAAATATAGAAATTATGCGGGCAATAATATAATGTATCTGGCTTTTGTCAACAGCCTTATCACCATTCAATCTTTATGTGTTTGATTTTGAAAAACAAATTTTATTGCTCTGTATAAAATCGCATTTGTATCGTAATAATATTTTTTAATATCTTTTTTACACATAATTTAGGAAAGTTGCATCATACTTTATATATATATATATTATGTAAACCTGTATAAATTTTGTTCTAATATAAACTGTGGTCTGAGTATTTATCAGTTTACTTTAGTAATAGATTATACAAAACTGATAAATTCTCGTTGAAATTTTATTATTCGTTTCAAAAGAAGAATACAGTATTTTTCTTCATAAAATTATTTATTTTTACTTGCATTATGTTTTTATACAGAGAAACATGTATGATTTGTGTGAATACCGACTATTAACATCATATATATATATTTGAAACATATCGTGATGCATATTCGAACATTGCATTGAATATTGGACATTGAAATGCGTATTTGATAAATAATAAATAAAAAACGAATATTTTCGAACAGGGCTTACAAGTTAAAGTACCGTAATTTCTGGTAGATACCCCGCAGGTTATATAATCCAGTCTTGCACCAGAAATTTCAATTGATAAATAAATTTATATTTGTACGAGCTCTTCCTTCGAAAAAGTATAGAGTTCTCTATTAAATAAAATTTCTGGTGGAGAAATGACACACCTTACCTGCGGGTTATCTACCAGAAATTGTGGTAATATTTGAAAGCAACTGATTTTAGATATCTAAACAGCACAGAGATCTGAAAATAAAACCATTTTGCATTTATACTATATTCAAACAATAAATAAGATTTTTCCCCAGCAAAGATAGACACAAATGTCTAAAAAATTAAAATATTGCAATGATTTACTATTTTATTACAACTGAAATATAGCTCTATTTATTTTATTTGCATTTAAATTGACTCGAAAGGTAACTAAAATATACGGTTCAATCTTTTTAAATTTATTTAACTAGTTATTTTTAATTGTTGTTTTTTTTTTTTTTTTTTTTTTTTTTTTTAACAGTCATTTTTATATTTAAACTCGCATGTCATGTACAGTTCTTAGATATCACGCAAATCTGACGATTATTTTAAATTCTTTTAAAAAATAGTATATTTTCATTCTGTATAAAAGTATTGAATTGTTTTAAAATATATTTAAAAAATAATTTCATATTTAGTAAATATTTACTTGTCGAGAGTTCATTAAACTTCTTTGATTTGCTTCTTTAGTGTTGCGTTTAAAATATTTACAGTTTGAAAAAATAACTGTTTAGTTTATTTCAAGAGATTTAAAAGAACGCATCATGCACAAATGGCCTTGTATAATGCTGTAGCATTTGAAACATCTTTACTTTTCACGCACACATAAATTTTGATGACTTAAGTTAATGCTAAAGAATGAACAATTCTAGTTTTCATATGTTTATATATATTTTGATCTCCAAGAAAGCAGTGGAAAACTGAGTATTCACTGAGTATGATATCGCGTGATTTAATGCAAATTAGAATTCTTATATATTTAAACTTCATTCGTAAATTTGCACTTAGCATTAAGATTTTGCCCGTTTTACATAATTTGTTGTTTAATTTAAAACTTAAAAGCAGGAAAGGTCAGTGGAAAATACATTATCACGTCATCATAAAAACTAGTATATTGTGGAAACACATGACTTTCTTATATATTTTACTAAAAAATTCAGTCAGTAAAATTAATTTATTAAAATTATTATTTAATAAAATTATCTTCCATGATGAAGGCAGACGGTTTTCATTCTAGAGAAGTAGCGCAACACGAAAACTCCAAAGAAAGTCAATTTTATTCTCTATAAGAAAAAAATTTATTATTATTATTATTTTTATTTATTTATTTATTTACTGTTAAAAATGAAAAAATAAAATAAATGATTACGTTATTTTAAATTATCATACATCGATGGTTCAACCATTTATTTTAAAGGCATTCACGAGCTCTTTTCAAAAATACCTATAATGAAATATTTTTTCTCCTGAGGGAGGGGGGGGGAATGCTCCTACTAATACAAAAAATTTTTCCCAATTGACTATCACTATTATAAATAATTCTTATTAATTTCATAATGTTTTTTAAAATATAATTTCTATTATACACATTTATATGAAATTTTGTCCTATACCGTCATGGTAAAAATTTGAAAAAAATGGAATAGTAACGCTACCTGTTGGACAATTTCTACCAAAAATTTATAGGCACCAATTTTTGTCAAGGTGCAACTTCATACCAAATTGAATGAATTTCTGTACAATAGTTCCTGAGATACAGTTGCCACAAAATTTTGTCACATTTCTTTCTTTTTTTATATAGAAGAAAGTAAAAATGTATATATGAATAGGGAAAGAACGTCATTAATAGGAATGTATCAATTAAAAAAAAAAAAAATGAAAAAAGTTTGTACAAACATTCACATGTAAAATGCATTCATAAAACAAAACATAATGAACAAATTTGCGAAGGCCGAATAAAACACTTTTATGAATGATTCCGCTGTTACGCATATTGATTCAGATTTCGCAAGAATAGAAGATTTTTTCGAGAAAAGTCATATAAGATGAACTTTATTATTTAATCGTCCATTGATAATAATTGTGTTATGAACATAATTATAAATACATGTTTTTCATAAACACGCATATCAGTGAAACATTATTTTATGCCTTTAATTCAAATTCTCATAGATATATTTAGTATGTTTAATTTGTAATTTGGCTTCTATCGCAATTTTTATGTCCTCTGAGAAATTACGCACTAACTCGATTGGTTTATTTTCATATATTCTGCAAGTTTGGAACAGGTGTCACATATACTTCATTTGTATCATAGAAAACCAGAATTAGAGTGGTAAAAGCCAAGTATTCTAGACAGCAACTGCAAGCTCATTTTCCCAAAGAAAATTTAGGAATTCTTGTCTGAATATTTTTCAATAAGGAGATGGTTCATACAATCGACAAAACGTTTAGAGCTTCCTGTTTTGCAAGAAATATATTGTATAAATTTGAAGCTTAACTTTGTATATGTTCTTTTTTTCATTAAACAAAAAAGAGTTAACTAGCGATATAATACTTATTCTTCAGGATTACGCCGGATGCGAGTTTTCACTGTTTTTCAACAATTGTAGTTCAAATTAATTATTGCAGTAGTATATATACTGCAATAATTAATTTATACAATGTAATCAACTTATAATTTTATAGTAAACTCTTCCCGTGAATCATAATCATGTAGTTTTAGCTTTTAACCTACTCTCACTTAGTGTGTCGTTTGAACTGATTTTTAGCACTTTGTACTATACCAGAAGGAAACATTCATAGGAATGATGCACTACTTGGTGATACACTAAATACTCAAAAAGGTTTTTAACTTTTTTGAGTTAATGCCAAGTATTACGCAATCATTTACATATTTTTGAACTTTATTTATTTCTCAACGGGTTCACTTTGAAAATTTTATACAACATTGCTTAATTAACTTTAAATAACGAAATCCTGCTTCGGTTGCATTGTATTTTATGATTTCATCTCAGTCAATAATTTTATATCCTACGTCATGTCTTCTGAAGAAACCATACATTCACATTAAAAGCGGAAGTACACCCCCTTGTGATGCGCCAACTTCGTTTTGTGAAACAAAATGAACTTGATTAGCCTCACACCTGAAAAAGAGAATCAAAATTAGTACAGTCATTAAACAGTGTATATATATATTAGATCGTTGCAAAAGTTCGTGCGGGCGCGGATCATTTTATTGCCTCCAAAGACGAGAGCTTATATCGCCGTGGTATACATTTGTTACCCGAAAAATGGGCAAAGGTTGTAGAAAGTAATGGAGAGTATTTTGATTAAAAATTGTCGTTTGATTTAATGTATTTTTATGAAATGAAGCAATAAAAAACCGCACGAATTTATATATATATATATATATGCCGCCTAGTTTCAATATCGGCCATCTCTAAAAAAGAAAGTTTTGAGAAAAAGCTGATTTTTGGCTCATTTAGCGAAAATAATGTAGGAAACAAAACTCTTTAGTTTTATAATCATTAGGACAGTATATTTGAAAACTCTAAAAAAGTTGGTAGGGGCACGCGAAGGGAGGAGATTATTTAAGTTTTCATTTTGGAGTTGACCGCCGTTGCAACTTAATTTGGATTTGGTCGGTTTTGCAACAAATCAGAACTTTATTTTCGCTAGATTTAATATGAATATTGGATCTTTAGGGTAGTAAATACACAAAATGTATTGTTCAATTAAATTTTATTTTAAAATAACTGATTTATATCATCTGATTAAATAAAAATAAATAAAAAATAAATAAATAAACCTGATAAAAACTAAAAAATCTGATAAAAAATAACTGACATCTATAACAAAAAATAACTCTAGAAAAATATGAAAATGTATCACAAATGGTCCCAAATTCATTAATCACGAGCTATTCTTTAAAAGAGTGGGAAATCATTTAAGTTGTAAACAAACTTACATAAACACGTCGCTATAACCTGTTGGATTATCATAGGTACATTATTGAATCAATAATATATGATTAATTAATCATAATATGCTAACTATGATGCTATTATGCTGTCAATTAATATTATGTTATTACAAAATTATAGTACATTGCCTATAAACTTTGACTTTGTCTCTTTTCCACGTCGTAGGATTACTTTTCTTCTTCCTTGATTGATTAGAAGATACTTCGTCTACAAACTTCTCCAAAGTCGAAGGAAACACAAAATTCAATTATTAGAAACTTTTTGTGAACCAAGAAAGAGCAGTCACGGGCTAAACAAAACATGATAATACTAACCTACTCAAATTTTGTTGCTGTAGTGGGATAGAGCAAAATCTCAATCTTACGGGTATGGAGATGACCTTTTTTGAAACTCACCAGTGCACAGCACATCGTGATTTTTAGGGGAATCGGGATGGATCGGTACGGAGATGGATTGCGTGGCTTTTGGCGTGCTTTCTTGTTTCCAGATGGTAGAAACGTTTATTTAGAACTTTAAAAAATGAAAGAAATGTTTTTTTTTAATTTCAAGGAGTTGGCTGGTTTTGCAACTAGACGACATATATAATATATATGTATAATACCGTAGCAGTAGCAAAGACATTGAAAATGACATAATTTTGGTAGAATGAGAATAAGATGTCTCTCTAACCTGAATACAAATACATATTCATTTATTTTAACAAACTCTAAATTTACAGAAAGCCGAAGAAGATGAAGAAAAATTTAGTAATTCTATATTACTATTTTGAATCGAAATATTCATTAAACCATAGTTCCTGTCGCGTGACTCGGAAACTTGGCAACAGTTGATCGTAGATATAGTAATATATATATAGATCTATCATTCCCATATTATCGAGCAAAAAAATTTCATGCCGAAAAAAATTTCTAAAATCAGCCATTAGAGAGTATTGAAAAAAAAAAAAAAAGAATAAAAAGACAAATGAACTTGAAACTGTATCTGGAGTTTTTCATTCACCTTTAGTAAATAAATTATTCATAAATCTTATTTACTAAATTATCCGTGTGTATTCCTGTGTGTGATTTACTCGGAGAAAGGCAGCCATTAGAGTGAATTTTACCGAAAAAAAAAGGCCTCACTTTTTCCCTCTCGCTGATCAATCTATGTCTTATTACTATATCTATGCAGTTGAAGCGGTAGGCAGCGCCACCTGGTACAGATTGCGCGACTTTTTTATTCAACTGTCACCAATTATTTTAAGAAACGATATATGATACATATAAATCAACGTTTCTTTGATTCTATTCGCCTTTTATGCATATCATATCCCACTTTAAAAAATTCTTGATGGCTGTTGAATAAAAAAGCCGGGCAATCTGCACCAGGTGGCGCTGTCTACCGCTTCAACTGTTGCCAAGTTTCTTAGTCACGCGACAGGCATCTGGTTTAGGAGGCTAAGGTTAAACAAAAGCCCTAGTTATTGAGAAAGAAATGTTTTTATATTTTGATTTAATTTTCCAGTAGATAAAGAAATGTTTACAATAGAATTTATATGTGATATGTAGAGCTACCCATAATAAATTGAACTTATTAATATTTATTTTATTTTATTATCTAAAGAAGTTTTTTTGGAAGTAGAATTAATCTTTCTTGCATTTCTTTAATTCTACATTTTTTTTCTGCCTCGCTTATTTAAATAAAAAATTTCTGAGAGTTTTTTTTTCCCTTTAAGCCATAAAAAATCTTTTTTATATCGTAATTACATCTCTGGTTTGGTTAAAAAAAAATAAATCAAATTATTAATATTGAAAAAAAGAAATGTTGTAAAGAGTTTTTTAATTAACAATGATTGCTATATGAACAATGCTTAATAAATAAACAGGACTGGGATGGTTTAAAAAAAAAATTAAAATAAAAATAAAAATCTTCCCGACAAATTTAAAAATATATAAATATTTTTAAAAGAAAGAAAGAAATAGAAATTATAATAATGTGTATGCCATTTGCAAACTTTTTTTTTTTTTTTTTTTTTAAATGTTTTTAAAGACTTGTATGTAAATAATGCATGTAAAAAAATTTTATCAAAATGTGGTAAAAAACATTTTTCTTTATGTATCTAAATTTTCAAAAGAATGTTAAAAAAATATTAAAAAAGCATTTTTTTTTTTTTTTTTTTTTTTTTAACCAAGAGCTTTTTGAGTTTCATGGTGAAAAAAATAATATGATAGTAACAAAAAAAAATTATTCAAACTATCAAGAAAAAAAAAAAATTTAATAAATCGTTGAACTAAATGATGGTATATGTGTGTATAAATCAATAGTTAAATAGATATATAAATAGATATATTTTAAACTCTAATCTTTTTATTTTTTGTTTTCTAAAAAAAAATGCTGTCTAAACTCCTTAAAATCGCTTTTTATTACTATTTAAACAAATGAAAAATATCTAACAGATTATGATATTTTTCATGCGTTTTTAAAACAATCTCTTAAAATATTTTTCAAACGAAATTTTTCTTTCAAATTTACAAAACATTATACCACGATTTCATCGAATATTTTTCTTGAACATTTCCTTTTGTCTTTTCTAAGTACAAATTCTTAATTAAAAATTGCCCGTTGGAATATTATTCTTTCAGTTTTTGAATATCACGTTCATGCATTCTACAAATTAAAAAGCCAGGAAAAATAATTAAATGCGACAAAAGTATTGCTCTTCTTTTTCTAAGAAGGTATTAAATTTACAGAACATTTGTAAACACACAAGAAAACTGCCTAATTATCAATTCTAATTAGAAAACAACACTATACTTGTATGTTTACAGAAAAACATATCATTTACATATGAGTAAAAAGATTTCATTTTTGAATTCCTTTATTTACTTTTAAAATGAATGAACAAGCAAAATGTTTTTAAATGGAAAATATATTTTCGCAAAGTAAAAAAAAAAAAAAAAAAAATTTTTTTTTTTTTTTTTTTTTTTTTAACTAAAATATTTAATTTTGTGTTAAAAAGAACTGAATAATCTCAAGAATATTTTAATGCTTGAAATTCTTGTAAAGTTGTTTTTCGTTTTTCTCTCTTTAGGGAATTGCTTTAAAGAAATATATCTAAAACGTCTAAAGGTTTTTTTTTTTTTTTTCCTTCCTTTTTTTAAGATTTTAAGGGGACAATCAGGTTATAGAATTTGATATCTGAAAATGGTAATAAAAAACAGGAGGGTTTTTACTGACCGGACATTCTCAGATTTTTATTTCTGAAGGCACTCTACCTGATACTATGAAATGAGGAAAAGAACCTTCGTAATAAAAGCCTGCTTCTATATTACTATCTCCTAAGCAAAGCCTTAGTAGCTTCACATATAAACTTGCTTCGCTAAAAACTGAATGAACAAAAAATATTTTGTTTTATAATATACAAAGCAAAATTAACGCTACAATTATTTTATCTTTATTTGTAAAAGTCTGATTTTTTTTTTTTTTTTTTTTTTTTTTTTGGGGGGGGGTTGTTTTAGTAAATAATTCTATTTTTATAAGTCTCAATTGTTTAACATTCAACTGTAATTTAAAATGCTGATCATGTTTTTTTTAAATAAGGAATAAATGAATAACCGCAAGAATAGAAGTTTTCATCAATTTTTTTTTTATTAAATTAATAAGAAAAAGAAATGTTTGAAATAGAATCCAATCAATGAATTTTTAAAAAAGTATGTTTGGCTTTAACTCAAAAATGTTATTAATTTATTTTATGGCTTTTTATTAGCGCATGATGCTGTAACGAAAGTCTTTTTCTTTGTGGCTCCGAGGTAAAGTATCGAGCTACGAAACCGTAGATTGTTGGTTCAGTCCCCGTCAAGGGAAATGTTTTTAAAATGGTTTTTGTTGTTTAAATTTAAATTGTTTATTTCTCATTTATTCATTATGTTAATTATTTCTAGACTTCTCGAATGCTAAAATGTTCTGTTCTAGAAAATTCATCGATTGTATATAAACTGATGTAAAATTTCGTTGAAATGAAATAAAGTCTCGAGCTGAGCTAAAATTTCTCTGTGTTATTTCAGCTGTAGTATTTCCCCAGGAATAGTTATTTAATTCTGCATATATATAATCCACGTGACAATATTAAAAAAAAAAAAAAAAAAAAAAGAAAGAAAGAAAGAAAAGGAAAAGAAATGAAAGAATCCCTTTAAAATAATGTTACGTTATTTTTGGGGGAAAGAAAATTATATTAACTACAAAAATTAATGATATTTTTATTTGCAATTTATAAATAGCAACTTCTCTCTCTCTATCTCTCTCTCTCTCTTTTTTATTAAAATAAAGTAGTCAAAAACCCCAAAAGAAATTTTTGCATTATTTTGACTATTGGTTATGAAGTTATAAGAATGATTAAGTTTCAGCTTCACCATTTCAGAGTAAAAGTGAAAACCAACCAATTCAGGAAAACTTTGTGTGTGTGTGAGTGTTTTTTTTTTTTTTTTTTTTTTTTTTTTCACATATATGTATTTTTACCGATTTATAAAATTAATGGTTATATTCATATTTTAAAAATTAAATCAGAGTTTTACTTTTTCAAATTCTTAATTCTCAAAGACTGAGATGATATTATTCTAAAACTTATTTCAGTAATTATCTAACGTATTTTTCAAGATAGATCTGTAGAAATTTGCATATAAAGAAAATTGAGCTTGAAAGTTTTAATGAAAACATGTAAACATATTTGAGGAGCAAACATTCAAACCGTGTTTTCTCCAAAAATAAAAAAAAATGAGTTAGCGATTTTTCTGTGAACTCAACATTAAATAGCACAAAATTATACTATTATTTTAAACCAAAATAATTTTTATCACATTATAAATGCGCTTAGAAAGTTAGGGTTTCAATCAAACAGTGTTTCCTCCAGAGCCTGTTTTCAGTCAAACTGTGATTTCTCCAGCCAACCAAGTCAGTACTGCTCTTTCTGGTCGCGTGACTCGTACATGTACCAGCTTTTTATGTTTGTTTTTTCGTTAGTTCTATCTTGTTTTCTTCATTTTAGAGGCGTGTACTTTATTATTATTATTATTTATTATTTTTTTTTTTCAAATAGAAGAATTAATAGATGGTGTATTAGTGAGTACTTCTAATTATGGAACTAGAAAAATACAGAGAATTGGTGGAAAAAGAAAAGAAGCGAAAAAGAAACGATATTCAGCACCTTTAGATAACAACATTTATGCTCCATGCAAACATTCTATTGATAAATACTTTTTCATACACTGATGTTAGACCTAATGACGTTAAGAAGTTTCGGGATAGACTTTATGAAATTCCGGACAAACAGCGACAAGATTGTATTATAGCCTCATTGGTTGTTACAAAAAATGTAACTCGACGTAGACCTAATAACCCCCCCCCCCCCCAAAAAAAAAAAAAAAAAAAAAATCGCAATCATCTGGCTTACAGCATGCATTTTCTGCTTCTTATTTTATTACTAGTAGCAGTGGTAGGAGAATTCCTGTGTGTAAAAACAATTTCATGGCTATAACTAAAATAGGTCGTACAATGCTAGCCAATATTGTTACTAAGGTACATGCTGGTGAACCTATTGAGGAAAAGAGAGCAGGGGATAGAAAAAGCCACTTAAGCATAAAAAAAAAAAAAAAAAACAAGGTAAGAGAATTCATCTTAAACTTAAAGGCATCAGAATGGCATAGACAAACTTTTACAATTGATGTATGGTGAAGAGTGAAAAAATCAGCCTGTTTTTAAATGGTATAAAGATATTACTAATAACTTTCATGTAGAATATAAAAAACAGAGGAAGCATGAAATTGCTTAAGTGAAGATATTGGTTTAAAAATTTAATTTCAAATTGGCTTAAAAATTTTAGTTCTTCCCTACAATTTCCATGATGATTTTTCACGCGTAAATATTTAATTTAACTTTATAATTACATAACAAAATCTGTTCTGTTAATTACATTAAGAATGTTATTTCATCAATATTCGAGCTATATACTTTTTCATTCAAAAAATGTTTTGTCCACATTGGAAACATTCGAAACATGTTTTCTCCTCTGTGTTTCGGTCAAAACATGCTTTCTCCACATTGGAAACATTCAAAACATGTTTTCTCCTCTGTGTTTCGGTCAAAACATGCTTTCTCCAAATTTCAAATACATTTTTCTAATTAACTCTAAATTTATTAGGTAAAGTAGGCCTACAGATCTTCCTAGTAACCAATAATACAACTAAACAAATGATAATTAGGGTCTAAGAAGGGTTATTTTTTAATGTATCAGTTTTTTGTGTTTTCTGAAAAATTGCATTTGAAGGAGAAAACACGGTTTGAATGTTTGCTCCTCATTTATTATTTTGCGAAATTTTAAGTTAAGGTAAAATATACCTATACCTTTGTGTATATATAGATAGATTACAGGCAGACAGATACACACACTTTAAAACAAAAATACACACTAAATATATAGACTATCATTCACAAACAACATTAAAAAAAAAAAAAAAAAAAAAAAAAAAAAGTTTTGTTTTGCGATTTTTTTTTTTTTTTTTTTTTTTTTTTTTTTGTATTTTTGTTACATAGTGCCCAATTTTGTAGCATTAAATAAACAATTAAAGACTCAGAAAATGCTTGATAAATGGTTAAAATATTATATTAAATAACGTGATATATTTGCATTCTACCAGGCCCTTGATAACGTTAGAATGCAAATAATGCTTTTTTCTCATTCCTATTTGCATTCTACCAGGCCCTTGATAACGCTAGAATGCAAATAATGCTTTTTTCTCATTCCAATTTGTTATAATTCATTTAGATTTTACTTTATTTCTTTTTTGGTTGGATTTGGGTGGTCTTCGTTTTTGATCAGAATAATTGTTTGAATACTGAAATTAAATCATCTTTAAATTTCAAATGTTTGCACTGATAATATAATATTACTATATATATATATATATATATATATATATATATATATATATATATATATATATATATATATATATAACCTTTTTTCTAAAATAAGGAAAAAAATGAGCAAAACCATCTCCTTTTAATTATAATGTAATTAATTAAATGTAAATTATAATGTAAAGTAATTTTCAAAAAATTAATGCACACGCCCAGTATCGTTTAAAAATATTTCTAGCATCACACTTTAATCAACGTTTATTTTCATTAAAATAACTAAATTATTTTAACCTAATTATTTGTTGCTTTATTAGATATTTTAATAAATATTAAAAACAAAAATGAAAAGAACAAATACTATAATCAATAATTAAACGTTCCTGCATTGAAATGTTATTAATTAATGAAATAGCTTATCTTTTCAAGTATATATTTCGGTAAAGTAAATCTTTATGTTTAAATTTCAAATCGATTTTTTTTTCTTACAAAAGATCTGATTAACGTTGTAAATTAACAGAAGAAAATTCTCTTTCTTTAGAAGCTTTAACGATAATCTTAATTTTAATAAAAATTATTAACAAAAGTTATTAAAAATTTCCTATTGCTTTTGAAAATGCTTATCATATCTTGACATACCATTATCAAAAAGAGATTAAACGATAAAATGGAAATTTTAACAATTGAATTTCCAGAGTGTGGAAAAAGGAAAAGAAAATCCATTAATTTAACCAAAGAGAAAATAAGTAAAGAAACACTTCAAAAACATGAAAGCTTTCGCTTATTCAATTTATTTTTTCTCTCTTTATTGCATAATTTTCTTTAAAAGTTATCTGATTGCAACTGAGAAAAGATAACAAAAGGAGAAAGTGAAGTGCATAAATTTCTGAAGAAATTGGTTAAATTTATTTTTGAATATTATTTCATTTTTATTCTTTTTTGAAGAAAACTCTCCATTATCTGTACTGCCCCTCCTTAGAATGATATAAACAAATACGAGTAGCCTTATTCCACCTTCTAACAATCAAAACACTTTACTATGCATGTAATTTTTTTCTTTCACGTGATTCTTACACTCAAATCTGTCTAGTTCATTAAATAACGTAAACCTGTTTCGAAAACCTGTTGAAAAATAAAGAATAATCGCTCTTTTATCTTTTTTACGGTTTTTGCAATCGCATCATCTGCAACTCTTTTACATTGTAGCTTTTGTTAAAATTATCCTTCTTAATTATTTTTTTTTCTTTCGTTATTATTTTCCGGACGAGATTTCTGGATTATTAATTGGATCAGGAAAAAGGGGTAATTCTATTGTTGTTGTATTATAAAGCTTATATCTTTTCTCATACGACGTATAATGACGGTATTAACCTAATTAATATACACGCTACCGAAATGTTACAACGATAAAAGAGAATCCTTCTTATAAAACATAACGTGATTGCATAGGAAAAGATACTGTTACCTAATGAACCGGGTTAATATCCACTGGATTATGAGAAACAATAGCTTTTGCCACATGAATGGGGGAAATAAGAGAAGACCGCTGGATTACGTGACGACCAGTAATAAATATATTTAGCTTAGCTGCTGCTGATTCAATATGGTTTTAAAATGATAGCTTCTCACGAATAGAGTTTTTTTTTTTTTTTTTTTTTTTTTTTTTTTTTTTTTAATTCATTTCATTTAATTTTGCTTTATGCATTTAGAAAAGTTTTGACAACAATAAAATGCATATCATGTTGATAATCTGAAAAATTGGAAAAGTCATGTTATAAATAATTAATAACTTATAAAATATGATTTAAAATTTTACTTGTTCATTATTAAACAGAATGTCCTGGTATAAAACAGTTAAAATGCGGGCATTTAGTAATATGTTCTAAATTTATTTATAATTCTAATTTTCTAAGCTCATAACAAACACCAGTAGCCGAATGATTCTGCACTCAAAGCTGATGGACAGAAAGTGCCGGGTTCAATCCCAGATCGCGCTCGTGGACGTAGCCGTTCAAAGTTTTCGATGGTTTTCTCCGAAACTCGCGTAAATATGGGCTAGGACTCCTCAGAAAGACCCCCGCGGGGAAGCACTCCATGAATAGGTCTAGGATCCTCGTGAAATCAATCTGCTTTTCCCCAAACATAGTACAACACACTCATAACAAATAATACGTCTAATTTTACAATTAACTATTCTATTAGCAATTAGTAAGGTTGACTTTTTATTTCTTCAGGTTATTAGTAACTAGTAAAGCTAATTTTGAGAACCATATGCATGGGGGATATAAGATGAATTTATTTTATTATATGACAATCAGTATTAAATTTGTTTAGATTACCTGCTTCTGTTTCTAATAAAATTTTAGAATGATATTTACACAGGAAAAAGAATTTTTTTAATCATTTCATTTAAAAATTATTCTGCATTCGTGCATGTAAAGTAGCTTCGATATAAATAAAATTGGTAATAAACCATGTTGTACAAATCAATAATTTATAAAATTTGATTTTCAATTTTAACTTTTTTATCACAAAACAGTGCGTTTCAAAAGTACAATTGTAGATCTCTCTCTCTCTCTCTCTCTCTCTCTCTCTCTTTTTTTTTTTTTTTTTTTTTTTTTTAATGTATTAATTTCATTCAATATAAATTTCTTAAATTAATTTCCGTAGTTTTAAATAATGATATTAATTACAATAATAATTTTTTCACTCTGTACCAAGACTAAAAACAAATGAAATTAAAATATTTCTAAAACATTAAATAATTATTTTTGCTTATTTTTATTAAACTAGATTCTGAAAAGTTAGTGATTTATCAATTCAGGGGAAAATGAGCAGTTAGAATTGAAATATTTAGGTTATTACGACCAAAAATACAGAAATTGTATAATTTTACTTACGGATTTATTGTGGGTAGTTGCTGAATTTTTGCTAGGAGTACTTTAAATGTAATATTGAAAGAAACTTAACACATTTGTAGCATATAATATTATGAGTTTGGTGAAACATTTTATATATACACATATATATATATATATACATATATTAAATATAAGATTAAAAGTTTTGTTTCATTAATGATTTGTAATATCCAATATAAATCAATTAATTTAGAAAATATATATAAAATATATAATATTATTAAAAGCTATTTTTAAAATTTAGAAAAGCTGAGCAGCGCGAAAACTGTAGATATATTACTTAGCCACTTTTTGATGATAATACACCAAATTTACAAGTGTTTCCATTATAATTACACAGATCTGCAGCCGAAAAAATGCATGGGATTTTCGACTGTTTCTTATAGATTTTTACTTGATAAAAGAAAAAAATTAAATAAAAAGTTCTATCACGCCTAGTTTAAGTTAAAAAACGTACGTTTTTAATTGAATTTTGCGTGAAATCATGAAAATCGATATCCTATACAATTCGTTATACAAACATGTTTAATAATTGTTTCTTATTTTAAAACAATATTTTAAAAGTAGAACTAAAGGTAAATATAATAAAGGTACATAATTTGAAAATATGAGGGATGAGGGGGGCAGTATTAGGAGTGAAAAGGGAAGTGTGTTCTTAGAGGAGGGGGTACTCAAAAAGGAAGAAAAAAGGAAGGTTTTACGAACAAAAATAGTAAACACATAATGTTAAATATATCATAAAAGATCTGTTTGCTTAATTATGATAAAGAATATGTTTAGTTAAATGTAATAAAATTATATTTTTTTTTTTTATTGCAAATCTCTTTATTTTTCAAAAATGTCCGTACGTGATGGGTAAAAATTGAAATCCTTTTTGGATTCAGCGTCCCCGAATACAAAAAAAAAAAAAAAAAAAAAAATTACCAAAAAATTTTCATACAGCTGAAAAAACATTTCTCTTTTGGAGACGCGTGTTATTAAAGACCAATTGTGTTACTTTAAAACGTATTATGCTATCTTTATAGAAAAGCGTATAACACAATTCGATATTTTATATGTAATTCTTAGACTTCATATGTTTACGATATACAAGTTCAGAAATACGCCAAAGTACACAATTTAAAATCAGGAAGAAAAACTGATTATTGTTCTTATATATTTTACATTCTAATTTGATAACCATTTTTATTATTTTTTGTAGGATGTAGCATTATATAAGTTGTATTATATGTAAGTGAAATACAATGCGTTTACACTGTGTGTATACATGCGGTGACAAATAGATGTAGCGTTTGTTTATATCTGAAAATTTTCTTCTGTTTCATTCACTATAGTGATACAAAGAAAATATTTATAAAATAAATATGAATTTGAATATCCCAAAGTAATTGTTCTTGACCTTTTACGCAAAAGGATTCGAAACAACCCCTCCCCCTTTTTTGCCTTTATTACCAGACATTTAAACCTTTTCTGTCCATTATTTTCATTTGTTTTGTTGCAATCTTATGTCATTCGTAGTATGACCATAAATGGTATGATGTGTCATTTGTCACAAAATAAACTGTAGCTATAATTTTGTCTAATGTTATGGGTCAGAATGACCAGTGTCTATAATAGAGGAAAACCATTAGCCTTGGCGTAATTGGTGCGTAATTTTTATTTATTTATTTATTTATTTATTTATAGACGGCATTATGCATTTTTATTTATTTTGGCAATATATACGTATCTTTTACATCTGTATAAATATCTCGAGTTAACTGGTGCATCATTCCAGGGCTTGTAGCAGTCCGTTAATTGTATATCATTTATTTTTAATAATAAACTTCGCGTTATGAAATCGAAGAAAAGCACAACCGACTATTTTATTGATGTTTTCTATTTTTAAAAAATGGTATTCATTTAAGGGACTGTTACCAGCCCTACAATGGTAAACAAATTTATTCAAGATATTTATACTGTTGTAAAAGGTATGTATATATTGCCAAGTCAAATAAAAAATGTATAGTGCAATTCTTAATCGTCGCTTAAGCAGAGATCGAACCGTTTCTACATTTTTCGTACGTTTTATTATACTGTTACCACTATTTTATAAAAGAAATTTTTCTGGAATGTTTTAATGATAGATTATAATTTAAAAAATTACTGTTTAGAAATAGTGGGGACAAAAGAAGAAAACGCAAGTAAAAATACAAAAACGCTGTGATCCCTGCTTAAGATTTCCTTTATTTAATTAAGCAAAAATAAAGCAGTTCTATTGCGACTTATGAAAGTGACCAATATGCTAGATGATGAAACAGTATAATAGTTCATTGTCGCAATACCAAATATTTAATCATTGTGTTTATTGCTATTATCTATATTCGTAATTTTTAATTTGAAAATTTTATATTTAAAGGGATTCTTAATTTGCACATTTAAATTTTTATGTCCTTAATATTTTTTTTTTTTTTTCAGTTTTATTATTTATTGTTGTTTATATAGCTCAGTTTTAATTAACCTAATTATTTGTCTATTTTCTTTTCTAGGTAAGTTTTCCTTGTTGGCTTGCATTCTTTCAGATTAAAATAGTAATTAAGGTAAATATGAATAAAATTTATTAGATTATAAGTATTTTATTTTTATAAACACATTTTAAAATGTATATGAAAATATATATTAATATTAAATACAATTTTATTACATTTATATTTTAGAACATAAGTATCACCAGCATGCTTTAAATAATAAATTGTGACAATGTACCCTTTTCAAGTTCCAAATTTCAAAACTTTGATTTTTAAAAGTAGTAGTTCTTCCAAATTGTCTTAATTACCTTTTCTTTTCTTTTCATAAAAATAAATTAATTAATTAAACAATAGATGATATAGGTTGTCTATAATGTTAGGTATATTAATAAGTTATTTAGTTATTGTAATAAGTACAAAACTTTGAATAAACACCATAAAATGCATAAACTCTCAACAATTGTTTCAGGTCGAAAGAAAGAACCCTTCGTTAGGCAAATAAAGTAGGCATGAGCGCCACAATGCAAACAAAGCGGCAACGCATTGACTTGTTTGCATTGCAAGCACTCGTACCTACTTTGTTCGCCCGATGAAGGGTCGCGTTTTCTTTCAACCCGAAACAATTGTTGCGAGTCTGTATTTTATGGTGTTTATTCAAAGTTTTGCATTTATTTCTTTTAAACCCCAGCTCCATGAGGCTTTCTTATAATTTTTTATTTTCATTTATTGGTTTATTTAATTTTAAATTTTTTTTGTGGCAATTTTAATTTTATTTTGCAATTTCAAAGTTTAAAAAGATTTCCCGAACACTCGATAAAATATATAATTCATTTTATATTAGTACATATCTATATTAAAAACTTATATTTCACAATTGATTTCGCCAAAATTAAGATAAATAATACACCTATAATAATTACATGACAGAAGGGCTTTAAGTGCGTTCAATTTTTAATTAACGTCGATACAAGAGGCTAATTAATGTCTATTGTACTTAAAATATCGATTAAATAAACTTTGTAATTATCTTATAGGAAAAGAAAACACTTGAATTTTCTCGACATACTTAAATAATCTTCATTATAAAACCGTGAGAAGTTTCAACATTCAAGTTTTTAAAACTATTTTGTTCGTTAAAAGGATAAGACAGCTTGTTTAATAGCTGGATACATTATAGATACATTGATATGCATTTTTAATTTTCTTCTATACTCTTAAAAGAAGGTTACTGGAGTTCTTAAGGTTTCTGACTTCCAGTTTTTTATCGGTTTATACATATATTATATATTTTAAGAAATCCTAAATGAGTTTTAGTGTTCTCGAATGAAGTGTGTTTGTCTCTCCGTGTGTGTAATAAAAATTTTACGACAGCTCTAGATCAAGAACTAATGCTCAGATTTTCGGAAAATATTATAATTAGTTTAGCTTAACATAAATTAGTATCTATCAACTTTTGTTACATATCGCTTAATAGATGGCGCTGTGGTCTTTTTTTTTTTTTTTTTTTTTTTTCGAATTTTATTCAGGGTCACATTTTTTCCTTGGTTCTTCCACCAGTACTTTTCTTTCGCAATTTTTAATAGTAAGTTTGAACGATTAATTAAGCGAAAAATTATCATATAAATATACAAGTTGAAGAATCAGGGGGGAAAGGCGGATTTGTAGCCGTCCTGTTAATATGTTAGCATGCGACAAAATTGATATGGATTTCGTACAAAGCTATTTTCATGGCTCTCTCTCCTTCCCAGTAATTTTCCTTTAATCCTTTAATATCCATTGTCAACATTTTTTAAATATATTTCCCTTGTTTAATTATAAAACGCTTTTACTTTGCATTCTAAGTTTAAAATGTTTGGGTGTGCATTTTCAACTTATTATCATTATTATTATTATTATTATTATTATTTGGTTATAATTTCACATATGCATCGTAGAAGAAGTGAAGTTTTTACATAATAACAATTTTTAAATCAGAAATAAATGTCAGTAACCTTGAATATACAGAAAAAAGAAAAAATCTAAATGTCAAATGATCTCTCTAGAAGATAAAAATAAAGACAAGTGCTAATTTTCTCATCAGCTATTCTTAAAAGTCGCCACCCTATTCGTAGAAATTGGAAAGAAGCACACCCAAGACAAAATAAGTAAATGAAGCTTCAAAAGTGTGTAAGAAGAGGAATTAATCATTTAAGTAAAATATTCAATACCGTAATTTAAGAAAATAAAAATTAATAAACTATAACGTCTATAATACTCTCTTAAAGTATATCTAAAACTGGATTTATGAATTTAAAAACACTGGGGTTTAACGTCGCACAGGTGATGTTTTTCCTCCGTTGCCGCTACATGGCAAAACATGTGAAGAACTTCGAGGCAACTCTTCACCATTTGCCAAAAGGTTAATGCATTACGCGATGATTTTGGACAGGCTCAAATATTGAACCCGCCATCCAACAGTTGGTGACGGCCTCAGGTAAAATAGATGTCATCACAATTTTTATTCTTCGCGAAGAGTATACCCTCCTCCCCTGCATCGGTAACTCGGAGGGATTTTGTTTTTATGCAACATGAAGGACATTGATTTTACGACGGTTTTTGCATGCACTACCCTCCATAAACCTCTTATTTGACACGGCTGCTCAGAAGCAATAAGTATTGGCTTTGAAGCCAAAAGAAGAATATACGACTAATTTTCATTTATAAGAATTTCGATTGAATTTATATTAAACCTAGAATATCTGACAATAAGATTTCCGTACGATTATGCTTTAGATGCAAATTTAACTCGATTATGAAATCAAAATAACATGCATTAGAATAAATGCGAGTAAGTTTAAATCTACTCACCCTCTACCAGCATCCCGGGAAGAGTAAGCGACAACGGCTCACACAAATAATTCGAAAAGTGATTTCATCTTTGAAGAATAGAATTTATTGGCTTGGTGACTTATTTAAGATATGTAAGTATGATAAATTGACTTAGTGCGAATAAGATTATTATTTTGAATAGTTCTTGTTTTTATTGTTGAAAGGGGCATCGCACCTCTTCCGAATCTCGAGAGCGACTTGTCCAACATCTGCTCAGCGCCGTCTAAAAAAGTTCAGTTCCGCGCATCATTACTTTCACTGCAATTCTTCCCGCCAAGTATTTTCATTGGCTTTTACGGGATACCTAACAACTCCAAATTACTATTATTTGGAATTGTTGCTGTCGTTCAACATCAAGTTATAGAGCGGCCAACATATGTTGTCTGATTTTGATCGGCTGCCATTTTAAATGACAACACATGTGCAGACTACCGATACAAATTTTCACCATTTGCCAATCAAAGGGTTCATTTTCACTATGGTTTTTGACCGACTCGAGTACTGACCTCGCCATTTTTTAACCCCGGTAGCAGAAACAGTGCAGATTAATTTGGTCCCTCAAAAATAAATGAAAAAAAAGAAGACTTGAAAATACAAATATAATTTACATTATGTCTCTATATTACCGTAATTGTTGTACATTCATAAGTTATTAACTTTATAGCTGCAAATTTTACGCATTTAATAAATTACTAATACTTCTTGTGTTACCAGATTTGGTGTGGCATTTTTGGATCACAGAAAATTTTGTTTAACTGCAGATTAGTACAGAAAATTCTAACACTAGGCCTCTAAATCCGAGCTCGATACTGCACTAACCGGGCTATCGCGGCCTTGAAAAATTGTGAACAAAATATCATATTATGAAACTGTTTAATTCAAAGGGTCAATCAAAGGGTCCATGCGCATGGCAGGTTTTTATCAGGCTCGAGTACTAAACCCGGCATCTTCCAACCCTATTAGCAGAAACAATGCAGCACAGCACCAAGCGCAGCAGATTTTTTATAGCTCTTCACGTTAATTTGACATCTCAAAAAGAAATGCCAAGTTTAAATGACGTTAAATACTGTACTTGTTATATATATTTTTAAATTATTCTCTTTGTAGATGCAAATTTTACGTATTGAATAAATTGCTATATACTTCTTGTGATGCCAGACTTGATTTTGCGTTCCTGGATCGCAGACGAATTTTGTTTTACTGCAGATAGATTCAGAAAATTCTGCTACTGGGTCTTCAACTACGAGCGTGATGCTGTACTAACCTGGCTATCGCTGCCTTGAAAATTGTGAACAAAATATCAAATTATCTCCACTATAGAAGAAAAGGTAATAGTCATCACTAATTACTTCGGGATACAGCAAATGCTATTTTATTTTCGATAAATAAATACCGTAAAAAATGTAGCATTGTCAAATACAAAGAAATAATTATTTATAATTTCAGCGTTTTTTTTCTCTTTAGAGTTTACTATTTTTTTTTTTTTTTTTTTTTTTTTTTTCCTTTGAAATTTCATAATAGTCTGAAAAATTTTTATAAAAACAGATAAAAAAATAAAAAATAAAACCTTTTGGTTTTAATATTAAAGCAACATAAAATGAAATAAAATATTTTTATTTAAAAAAAAAAAAAGCGAGAAATGAGAATAGAAAATAGAGATTTCTCATTTTATTTTAACGTGTTTATACTTGAAGATATATCTTAAGAGCTGCGATGGAACTGTAATAAAAAAAATTCGAAATCCAAAAACTTCTTGTTTAACATCAAAACAGAAAATGTGATTATATAAAAATAAAGTAAAATATTCTTGCTCTGAAAAAATAAAGATGGAATACGAATAAAAAGAAAAAAAATCATTGAGGTAAGTTTACATTTGAGGATATACCATAAGAATAGTAATTGAACTGCTAATTTCAATCAGAAAATTCTAAATTCGAAGTAAAAAACTGTATAATTCAATAACAAAATAAAAAATACTTACTGACTGCTTAATCTAAACTCAACCTAACTAAATAAGAACTGGTAACTACTGGTACATCGAGGCAAAATAAACGTATGCTTATTTTAGATTTTAGAAAAAAAAATCAAAGCTAACGATTAAATTATTTCTAACTTCAGAATCTTCTTTTTCAAAATTATATACTATTTCTTTCCTTTAAAATTTACCGACAGTGTCGCTAACTTTTAGACCGTGAAATGATCTGGAAAAAAAGGGAAAGAGAAAAAAAATTAAATGAAAGGAAGTTTTCCCGCATCAGATATTCAAATTTAACATCTACTCCTTTTTTTTTTTTTTTTTTTTTTAGAATTAAAAAGTCTAATTTGATCTGAAGTGAGGTTATTAGAGTATTTTAAAAAGAGTTAATTATCTTTAAAAAGTTACTAAATTTTAAATAACCAAACTTCAACAGTATATTGCGAATGCAGCATTTTATTAGTTTCAAGTTTCTATAAGTTTTATGAGTAAGACTTGAAGTATAACTAATGTAATTTATTTAAATTTATGCATTTCTTATATTTGTCTAAGAAATATGAAGAGTATAGCGATAAATCGTATATATATGCGCAAGAATTTTTTTTTCCTTACTTTTTTAAATTTTTAAATTCTCTGAAATGATTGGAATAATAATTAAATTATATTAAATCAATCGGCCAATTAATAATAATCATTATTGGTGTAGTTAATTTCTCAAATAAAAATAAATCCATACATTGTACTGATTTAGGATTGAAACATAGTAATTAGGATTAATCTTTTGCAAATTAAAAGGCCCGAGGTTCGAATACTGCCCTGGCCTCTTTTCGCTCTTGTAAAAATTAATTTGGACAACCTATTACATATATTTGGAGAAACACTATTGAGATAAATGCACTTCAAGTTTAACATAATTCTCTTCTACATTAATCTAATTATATTGTCTAATGTAATAGTAAATTTACAACTCAAAATCGGAAGGAAATCTGGTTTGTTAAAGTAGGAGTAACCTTCTTAAATAAAATAATTACGTTAATTTTTGAATTTTGGTTCAGGGGCCGCAGTAGCTTGATCGGTAGAGCGCTGAGCTCTAAATTGGAAGATTACTTGTTCGATACTCGAGCCGACCAGAGACCGTCGTGTACACTAATGGTGGCTGGTGCACGTAAAGTCCTTCGTGACCGCAATGTCATCTGTGTTCCTATCCAAATCCTCACCGGAACGGAGCCGTCCCCTCAGAAGAATCAAAATTGTTATGGCATGTCTCAAGGCCACCCTCAGGGGTGAGTCCCAGACCGTCGTCAATTGCCTATAGTGTAGCACTAGTGCTACGTAAAAACCACTCACTCACTCAATTTTAGCTGAAAATGAATTTTTTAATATACTCTAAAAATGTTGTATATTCTGATAGTGTGCTATCCATTTTTATATCTTTAACACTTTGTGTCACCGTGTTGCATTTCTGCAACATACCAAAAAAGTCAAAGTTATTTTTAAAGCAAACTTTGAAAGGTGATTTTATTGACTATTGCTTTCTTGCAACATGAGAGTTAACACAAAATGTTTTCAAAATTCCCAATAGATGGTGATAGAATGTAATGTTTTCACACCAAAGTTTAATTTATGAAGAAAAATCAAATGTAAACTCTCTAACCGTAAACAATTTACACAGACACAATTTGTGAGAAATAAAACAATTTTTGTTCAACTTTCGTTAAAACAAAATTAAGAGATATTTAAAACTTTCATCTAAACTGAAAACTCGAATATTAAAAAAAAAAAAAAAAAAAAAAAAAAAAAAATGTATGCCATTTTGCATGATGTTTCAGACATCCAACAAACACTTTTTCGTCAATAAATGTTTAATTTTTTGTATAATGTTCTTAAAAATATTTTTTATATGCTTCAGATAATATATTCAAACATATGGGTAAATATTTTTCAAGTCTCACATCTTGAGACATAAAGGGTCAAAGATTTAATTCCTCTTTAAACAAATATCCATTTACCAAAGATTGAACCTCATAAAGTACATTCTGTTTTAGAATGTTGCCATTCTACTTCATCTGCAATCCCGACTTTAATAAATAGTGTATTTAGCTTCTACTCAAAACAGCCCGCATTAAATAAAGAAACTTTTACAATTTTTGGTTATTAGTAATCTTTAGCACAATGCTTACGTGTCACATAAAAGTACGTTTTTTACGGAAAACGAACCCTCCTGTTATGGCTTTCCTCTGAAACAATACTTTACTTTAGAAAGAAATTTTGCGTATCTATATTAAGCACTTTATGTTTCGTTGGCGTATATGCAAATGACATTTACCACATCAATTGCTGAGGGTTATATGTAATTGCTCTAATCATAAATACGTAAAATAATTTTGTTAAACAATGTAACGTTTTAGAGAAACAGCAAAATGCTGGGATTACAGTTCACTTAAAAAAATACCCTTACAAAAATGTGTTAATATAAATCGTTTAAAAATTTCTTTAACAGTTTTCACAGATTTATGAACATTAAAATTTCTACTCAACTAAAGTAATATTAAAAAAGCCTAAATGTTGGGATGTATATATATATATATATATATATATATATATATATTATGAAAACCTTTTCAAACATTGCACAATAGCGAAATAAAAATATCGCATAAGAAATAGAAAAACTTAAATAAAAAAAGTAATCAGAATCCAAACAATGAAAGCATACAATGCCCAATACTTCTTCAGGGGCATTTATTAATACTGAATGTAAAATAAGTGTATTTCTGTAACTTTGTAAGCATATAACCAAAACTTAATATTTTGAACATCGAATTAAAGTTTAATTCATGCATATGAAATTTTTGTGTGGACTGCATTTCGCGACACACCATCCAATAAAATCTACTTTGTTTCTTCTTCTAGTTTCTTTCTCTACTCAAAATAAATATATGGGACTTTTTACATGTTATCTACATATTCAAAAACTTTTTATGGGGCATATCTTTTTTTTTTAAAGGGGGAGGGGATTTTTAACGCAAAATAAAATTATATGGACTAAACCAACAAACTTTCACTTAAAAAATGTGACAAAAATATTAATTGTCTTTTTTAAACTGAATCAGCCTTCTTGTAATGTGTTAATTTAAATATGTAATAAATATGAAATAATAGAATAATAGAATAAATATATAATAATTTAACATTTTTATCTCAAGTTAAAAATATTATGCTGTTAAATTAAGATAATTAAAAAAACTAATAAATTATCGCGAAAATATCATTCCACGCAAAGACAGAAGAAAACTAAGTTTGTAAAAGTAATGAAATTCTTTATGAAATGTAAGAGTAAAATTAAATTGTCATTTTTGACTAAAAGTGATTTTTTTTTTACGTGGTTTAGAAAAGGTAATGTTTAAAAGTTTTTGGCATTTTTACAGCTTTTCTATCCATTTACTTTATTAAAGATTTAAATATTTCTTAATCATTCGTTTACTGAAGAAGGAACCTCATAAAGTACATTTCTCTTTAAAACATTATGTTTCTGCTTCATTTGCAAACCTCGCTTTAATAAGAAAATCATTTAACACGTTGAGCGCCACGCGAATTTTTAAAATCCATTAAAAATCCATAATGATACCTCTGTAATAAATAAAAATTAAGCAAATTTTCAATAAATTTTCAATAATTACTTAAAACAATGTAATATTTTTAGTTTTATATCCTATTTTACACTGTCAACCACCGATGGTTGACGGGGCATTATATCATATTTGACACTGTCAGCCACCGATGGCTGACGTGGTGCTCAACGTGTTAATTTTTTATTGGAACTGTTTTTACTTTCGGAGTAAAACTTTCACTGAAATGTTTGAAGTATAACATGTTCTGTACACTCCTAAAGTTTCAAGATGATTCCTTCAGTACTTATAGAGATATATGACAAAATGTCTAGAATCTAGAATGGCTGACATGGCTCTCAACGTGTTAATTTCCATTCGGAACAGTTCGTATTAAACATGAAGAACATTTTTAAAACCTAAAATTAAAATATAACTAGCATACAAATTTCTGGACTGCATTTCGTGGAAGACCTCCAAATTGGGATCCGGACATAATATCACGGGACAAAATATAGCCGGACAAAATATCGCGTGCACTAAAATAATAATAATAATAATGTGATCTGTTTCACGCGTGATCTGTGGCACGGGCCATAGGACCTTATAAATATATATATCATAGTGTAGAATTTCATTATTTTATCCATATTTAAAATAAACATAGTCTTTAAAACTCTTTTAAGCAAAATTCATCACAGGTTTTTGTGATAGATTTGTATGTATGTCAATGCTCTGAATAATGTAAATATGCATGTGCTGTCATGAAATTTTATATAACATTACTAATAATTACCAACTCATTCAAATAAAATGTTGTAAAATGTTTCATTTTACTGTGCCATTCATTTATGTAGGCGATATTTTGTCCCCACGAGAGTTTGTCCCCAACCCCTCCAAACTGTATGTACATTGAAACTTATTGGAAAAAGATTTTGTTATTGTTAAAATTTAAATTTTTTTCTTAGACTGAAAAAATTTATTGTTGTTATCATAAATTTTATTATCATTTTAATTGTTGTTATCATATTTACCATGCAATTTATTTTACAAAATTTTAAATATTTTTAAAAATATATTTGAATGGACCAGTGAAATCTTAAAATTACTGGTCTTGCGGACTAGTAATTTAATTTTCTTAATTTCTACCCTTGTAGGATATATTATAATTTACAATAATAAGCAATATATTACAGGGCTAAACTTAATCCACCTAAAAGGTGGCTTGGCACTTTTGCGCCCCGACTCCTTCAATTAATCTGTCCTTTTTGACTATAATTAGATTTTATAACATACCCTAGAAATGGTAACGTTTAAAAGTATTTAACATTCTTATAACGTTTTCTAAGTCATTGTTAAAAAATTAATTCTTTCTTAATCTTCTATTTACAAAAGAATGAGTCTCATAAAGTAATTCCATTTTAGAACATTATGTTTCTGCTTCATTTACAATCCCCACTTTAATACGAAGTGCATTTAATTTCCACTCGAAACAGTCCGCATTAAATATTAAGAGAACTTTCTTAAAACCTCGAATTAAAATATAACTATGCATACAAATTTTATCTGGACTGCATATCGTGGCAGACCGCCAAATTAGATCTACATTGGAGTTGAGCCATAACATATCTATGAAATATCCCTTTTGTGTTTTTAAATTGTTTGAGTAGTAAATCTTTATGCATACATCGTTAAGCCAATGCGTTTCTTAAAAGTATAAGGTCTCATTAAAGTGTAATTAGTGTTTTGATAATGGGTAAAGTGATTATACTTTGCTCAAATACATTTTTTTCTCTCCTGTTAAACAAATAATATTTGATGGTATGAATATTCTTTTAAGTAAATAACATTCTGAGTTTTAGTTAGTTTGAAAGGTCGTGTAATATTCTTGTTAACATTTTCTTTTCCGCATAATTGGTTTCGTTTTCTTTAAATAACTTTTCAGAGAGAAATTGCAATAATAAAGAAAAATAAATAAATAAATACTTTTATCCTTATACATTCTGTTAAGTTATTTTTTACTCATATTTGTAATAATAATATGCACTTGATTTAATATATTTATTAAAACTAATTGTATAAATTTAGCGGTGGAAAATGATAATATTATTGTATATCCTTATTTGCCAAAATAAGTTACATTAATGAGGGACGGTGGGGGGCTTGTTTTTATGCCGCCTTCTACTTACGATAACAATAATATGTACTTGATTTTATATATTTATTAAAACAAATTGTCTAACTTTAATGGGGAAGAATGAGAATATTATTATTATTATTATTATTATTATTATTATTATTATATCCTTATTTATCAAAATAACTTGCGCCAGGTTAAAGTTTTCCATTCCATGTGTATATTCATTTTTGTTTATAAAAATAATAATACGCACTTGATTTTATATACTCATTAAAAATAATTGTATAAATAATAGTGCTGAAAAATAACGATGCTATTTTTTGATACACTTACTTATCAAAATAGTTTAAATCAGGTAATTTTATTTCATTTTTGTTTTAATGTTTATTTTTGTATATAAAAATAACAATAAGCACTTGATTTTAGACATTCGTTAAAAATAATTGTATAAATTTAGTGAGGGGAAATGATATTATTTATTTAATATCCTTATTTGTCAAAATAACTTATATTAGATGGAGTTATTTTTTTTTCATGTGTATTTTTAACTGCTATGTTGCTAATGGTAGAATAAATGAAATATGTTAATGAAGTAAATCTACTTCATTGACTGTGATTACAATAAATCTTATTTTTTTTAAAAAAAGTCGTATTTCATTTGATACTTTTATATTTCGGGAAGATGTTGTTTTTCGTATATATAACTTTAATCTAAAAAATATTAGAACTTTTATTAAATATTTTATTAAATTTGTCAAAAAAAAAGAAAGAAAGTTCATGTTATATGTAACGTCATAACATTTAATATCAACAAGTATCGTCATAAAATACGCTTGAAGAGTAAAAAACTTAATATATGCATTACATTATCATTAACTAACTTAAATGAAAAATCAAAATAAAACCCTTTTAGAATTTCTTTTTTTTTTTTTTTTTTTTTTTTTCGAGAACAACTGAATTTTAGTTCTTTTTATCCACGATCACGTTTTGCATTTTCATAATATTTATTCGGATTTCTTATATGAGTAACTCAATATTTTAGCTAATAAATTATTAATTTATATCTGTATATGTATAAACAAATAAATAAAAACATGTTAACGTTTGCGCATGTGCAGTTAAACATTATTTAGTAAAAATATTCATATTTCATTGAATATTTTTGTTTCCTGATTACAGTATGATACCTCGACTGTAATATGTATTATATATATATATATATATATATATATATATATATATATATATATATATATATATATAAAGCATTGCATTGGGCAATTCATTTCAAAGCAACGCATTTCAAGCCTTATTTTTTTACAGGGTGATCCCAAACGTAGCTTTTCTTTAATTTGATAATAAACCTCTTTACGCCTTTGGAACAAATCTTACTGCAAGTACATGAAGCATAACATGTTTATTACATCCTTGAGGTTTCCGTATAATCTGTAAAGTATTTTTCCAGATCAAGATCTTTTTTTTTTTTTACTATAAAGCTTCGTGCTGAAACTTATGCGTCAAACAGCGATTAAATAAAATATTCACGAGCAATTTTATATCATCTAAAATTATTTTCTCCATCAATTTTCACAAAACGTGTATTTCTATTTATAAAGTGTATTATTTAGTAACAACTTTCTACGAATATGTAATATCATAGAAATAAAATCTGATAATGTGATATCACGAAAATAAGTAAATGGTAGTTAAAAATAAAAATAGTTTGTTTCTCAATTTGGTTTTTAATAATTTCACGTAAGGAATTTGTTATATCCCCGAAAAGCCTTCTTATATCACTAGCATACAAGTTCTATCCCTGATGTATGCGTTACACGAAAACTGACATTTCCCCCAAATCATTCGATTTTCTCACAAATCCGTTTTGCAATTTCCGAAATGTCAAAGCAGCCATTTTTTCCCCATGTGTTATTTCTAGCGTTCACGGTATGTCACCTGATTCTTCTGCAAGACACATGAAAGCCGATCATTAGCATATCCTATATCAAAGCTGAGGGCCGAAAAGATTTCTTTCTTTTCTTTTTTTTTTTTTTTTTTTTTTAAGGAGATGAAGTAACCTTAACATTACCTTGAGTCAATACCTTTTGTTACTATACAATATTTCTACATTTTAATCGATAGTGAAAGACTATTTTATTTTATTTTTATTTATTTATTTGTTTCCTCAAAACTGAATTTTACTGAAAAAAAGTTTCGTTGTATCCGCGATTGTAATGAAATGCTCGCCTTCTGGTGGGCTAAGATGAAATTACAATAACCATGCTTTAATTCGGCTTTCATAAGCCGCCATTGCTTGCCGATGTTTAGTTTCACATATATTTATTGAATAAAAATGAAGAATAAATCCGGTAAAAAATATAACACATACTGTTGTGCGCTACAGTGTAACTCCAAAGGATCAAGAAATCCAGAATTAAGCTTCCATTTATTTCCAAATGACAAATTTAAAATTTCAGTTACTTCGGCTAATGGAAGTAAAGAATTATTCAGATGATTTGAAACTAATGTTTGTTCAACTTCAGTTAAAAATCTACTTCCGATCGAACTTTGAATAAACTGAAATATTTTTTTCCAAAAGCAATCAATTTTCCATGATGTAATGACGGAGAAATTATAGTACGAATATTAAGTAGAATAACAAAAAGAACAATAATAAATACACGTGGCTATTATATTTACTAACAACAAAAGCTGAAAAAGCGCCATCTATTGATCATTACAAACGCGGATTAAAACTTAATTTTGCTGAATTTTTTTTTTTTTTTTTTTGTTTAAAATAGATTTTATCAGGTTTTAAAGAGCAACATTTCAAGAAGGTAATATAGAAACCCTATTATTTGAAGTTTAAAACTATTAAATGCTTTTAAAAACGAATTATTAAAAGCAATATTTAATGTTGATTGTGAAAGTTTTTCTTTCATTTTTACTGTTAAAAATAAATTTTTAACACTTAGCAGTTTTTTTTTTTTTTTTTTTTTTTTTTTTTTATAGTTTACTAATCTCAAAACTTCATTTCAGTGAAAAGATATTTTAAACTTATCAAAACTTAGTTTTGCTGAAAAATATTTCATTTACCTCGAAGCATAATTTTGTTCAAATTGTGTTGTTTAAAATAGATTTTGTCAGATTTAAAATCCAATGTTCCAAGAAGGTAAAATGTAAAACCTATTATTTAATTTTTTTTATTTTTCCGACTGAGTGAAAATAATGCCTGGACCGGGAGTCGAACCCCGGATCTCTGACTAACAAGGTCAATGCTCTACCAATTGAGCTATCCAGGCCGACACCCCGGTCAGCATTACTCACTCAGACAACCTTTAGGCAGAAACATCTCTGGTCTATCATGTAGATAGCTCGACAGAAATAAGCCGCAGGAAATGGAAAACACCATTAGATAATGGGAGAAAGAAATACATTTTTTATTAAAATCACACAATAAACTGTGGTTCGACTCCCGGTCCAGGCATTATTTTCACTCAGTCGGAAAAATAAAAAAATTCAATAAATATGGGTTCGACTCCCGGTCCAGGCATTATTTTCACTCAGTCGGAAAAATAAAAAAATTCAATAAATATGAGGTTCGACTCCCGGTCCAAGCATTATTTTCACTCAGTCGGAAAAATAAAAAAAATTTCAATAAATATGATTTTCCTCCACAGTTTATTGTGTGATTTTAACAAAAATTCTATTATTTAAAGTCTGTAACAATTAAATACCTTTAAACAATAAAATTAATAACGTTCTACGTTGATTGAAAAAGTTTTTTTTTTTTTTTTTCCCCAAATATTTTACTAACCTTAAGCGAAATATAGCAACTCCTCTCAATAGTCCTGGCGTCCCGTGTTTACCCTTCCCATTTTTTCGTTTATTCTTCTTGACATTATTTCTGGCATTTTGTGACTGTGTTAGTGTTTCTTCACACCTGATTGTGCAATTTTTTACCTTGCAGTTTTAACTCTCCGCACCCCCACCCGTTAAATTTGTTAGAAAATATCTCTTCACCTAAAAGCTTATATCTATTTTAATTTTCCTAAAATATTATTATTATTATTTTTTTTTTTTTTTTCATTTGAAATTGTAAGTTCCTGAAGTGAAAGTTTCAATTTACTCAAATTTACTTTTAGTAAAAAATGGTTGTGAAATATTTGGAGAAAATGTTTAATTCCTTTCAAAATTTAACATCGCTAAAAATTTTATTATTTACCTCAAAATTTAAATTTGTTAGAAGATGTCTTTCCATCTAAAAGCTTATTTCTGATTCAATTTTCTTAAAATATAATTTTCAATTGAAATTTTAAATTCCAGAACTGGAAATTTCAACTTACTCAAATTTACTTTTAGTTAAAAAATAACTGGGAAATTTTGCACAAAACTTTTCATCTGTTTTATGCATGTTAACATTTTTTGTGAGTTTTTTCACTAATTCATTTTCTGCTGCTGTTTTAAAACTTGTGTAAAATTGTTAGTAGTATTTTACTGTAAAAATATAAAACTTACATGTGTTAGATTTAATTTACTTGTATTTTTTAATCTTTGGCATACACTGAGAAAAAAATCTGTAACTGACATCAAGAATCTAAATTGTGGCTCTAGAAAAAATAGTTCCATCTCATCCTTATGAATTCTAGTCCCCTTGAAAAGCGAGTTCTAGAAGCCCTATTAGAATTCTAGAGCATTTGCCTGTATTCTGGAGGGCAAAGTTATTTAAAAATCTCTGCAAATAAATGAGACTACAAGAAGCGGGTTTCAGCAACTATAATCTTGGTGTATGACCCAGTTTTAGAAAATCAAACGAGAATTTCTCGCAATACACAAGATTCAGAACATTGTTTCACCATCTAGAAAAGTGTAAACTAGAAATTCTCGACCATTTCGTCTATTTACTTTATTGGCGTGCTTTATGCGCATACTTCGGAAATCTATATTTCTAGTTAAG
This sequence comes from Salticus scenicus, assembly GCA_963930645.1. NCBI lineage: Eukaryota > Metazoa > Arthropoda > Arachnida > Araneae > Salticidae > Salticus > Salticus scenicus. Next base: position 70,747,174 of record OZ005659.1, read on the forward strand.
GGATTTAGAAAATGGCCACTTATTCATTCTAGAGGAAGGCGGTATATTTTTTTTCTCAGTGTATCTTCATTGTTGACTTATTTTACACATTTTGATTTTTTAATTCATTAACCCCTTACCTACCGAGGAAAACTTAGAGATTCGCTTTCCAGTGCCACAGTTTTTCACACCAGCGCGCGTAGTTATGCTTTCACTGTTCCAGTAGCATTCCGATTCAGATTCCTCCCACACCCTTCTTCTCTGAAATAAGTAAATCCATTGAAAACACTATCAAGGTCACTTCAATATCATTTTATTGTATTCCAAAGTCGTGGGACGAGTTTCAATGATAGCAGCGCAATACAAAGGAAAGACGTATATATACGCCTGGGCAGTTAACTCATCGGCTTAGCGAGACGAGTATATACGCCCGGGGCAGTTAAGGGGTTAAGCATTATGCTTATAAATTTAAGCCACATGAAATATGCGTTTGTGAATATAAAGATACTTTTATAAATTTCAGATTTAATTTTTTTTAAAGCAATATTTAGTCTTGCGTGAAACATAAACATATAGATCGGTGATGAACATTGCTGATTCAATTAAAGTAAATAAGTTATAATATCTCTTGTGAAGAAAAAAATCTGATTATAAGGACTTCTTAATCTTTGAATGCATATGACACCTATATTTTTACATTACATTGCAATCTCCCTTCCTGTAGTATGTATTCACGTTTCTGGGTAGTTTATTTTAATTAAATTCGAACAAAATGGTCTAACAAGTGCGATAATTTATATATATTGTATTGTATTATTATTTTTTATTTATTTATTTATTTTTATTCTAGTAGACGGTTCAGTTAATACATTCTGAAATCAAATTAAATTTTTTGATTAAAATTGCATTACCATTACACAATTTTAACTATATGAATGCCGAATTCTTATTTTTCTTTATAACTTAAATATTTCAAAAGAAAAGATAAAGAAAGGTCAGTATATTTTACATTTATAATAGTAATAACAATATAATACTTTTTCTTTAATTGCTAGAACTAAAAATTTTCAGTTTTTATTTTTTTTTTAAACTACGATTTAAAGTTATATATATATATATATATATATAAAATTATTTATTTAATGTAATGTTCGCTGGGATTCTAGTACAAAACTAGGTGTTAACTGAAGCTACACAGGCGCAGAAATAACTAATCCGATAAGGCATAGCGGCCCCTACCCCCTACTCACTTCTCCTCTTAATTTTAATAATTATTTTTTAAAAAAGCAGACATGGCGCATGTGCAGCAAAGTGGATCAGACAACGATACAAAACCAAACAAAAGTATTAAACCATTGAAAAAAAAAAATGTAAAAGAGAATTTTGTGATAAGATTTGAATCTTATATGGTTCAAAATTATGATTTTCGCGCATAAAGTCAAATACTTATAAACTTAAAAAAAAAAAAAAAAAAACCTAATAATATAGTCTATATCAGGCCTGTCCAACCCAAAACACTTGGTGGGCCGCATTGGAAATCTATTTTATTCATTCGGGCCGCACCGTATGTACAGTAATACCCCCCCCCCCCCCCACCGACTAATTTCGCCGTAAATTAGTGTAGAGACTTGAGGCTGGCGCCAATCGATTAGTAATCAGGCCTAGTTTAGAACGGTTTAGTTAGATTTTGCTTAAGGGGTACCTACATATTAAAAATGACATCAACTTCATTTTTTTTTCAAAGGCAACCTCTAATTTTGTCAAGCTTTTTGGATTATTTGGTTCAAATCAGCCCAGAAAGTGGTATAGTTTATATGTTTCTCTCAATTTTTCTTCAGAGTTATAATTTGTTAAAATATGGAGATGCTAATGTTAAATCAAGTAATAAACACTAATTCATGTCTTCCCAAAAAATTAATATATTAAAATTTCTTCTTTTTTTCTTTTTACGTTAGTATGAATTAACCCAAATATATTCCATCCATATTTTTGATTAAAAAACATTTTTTGAATTATGAAAATAATTAATCAGTTCATATTTCAAAAAATTATGAGTTATGACCTGCATTAATTTTTGCACAAATTGAAAGGGCATCATCAAAAATGTGGGTTTCTAAATTTACAATTCATTTCTATCATTATTTTTCGAAATATAGTGATATATCAATTTTTATTGCTCTTAGGGGGCTATGACTTTGTTTTCATTTGTGTCATATATTACTTTGCTTGCGCATAAATTAGTTATTGAAGTAAGTTTAGACGTACACATCATTACTTAATTAGCATTACTTTATATTATTTTATATTTAAAATTATTATATTTATTTTCCGATTATTACCAGAATGGATATAATACTTTTCTGTGTGATATCTGAATTTAATTTTTTTAAATACAGAGACTTACCCTGATCAATATTTGATTGTAACTCTATAAAGACTTGATGTAAAGAGTATAAAATATACTTTTTTTCGAACCGACTGGACCTCAGAAATTCGAATATGTAGTCAAATATGGGTGTTGCAATTCGGGAAAAAAAAAAGTAGTAGAAGAAGTAGTTTGTACAAGTTTTAGTATGTACATGATACCCTAAAAAAATTTAGCAATTGAATTAAAAACTAGATGTTATTGCCAATCGTTAGGCTTCAGCTGCTGGTTTCTACGATAATTTAAGGCGAAATTAGTCGGGGAAGGAAATTATTATTATTTTATGACTATACATATGCATACGTGCATCTGTGTTTGTGAGTATATGATTCATATATGTATATACTTTTTCGGGGAAGGGTAGGGTGAAAATTCGGAGCAGAATACATTAATTTATATTATTTTCATTCATAAATTAAAAATAGAATCGTAGAAAATTCATGACTGTATATTAAAACTATAATAAAAAGAATGAATAGTGGATCTAGTAATATTTCATTACAACAGTTCTTTAGCTACCAGAATCGTTGAAAGCTATTTTCACTTTGAAAAGTCGGTACGTATTTATTAATTTTTGTTAACCAAAACTTTTTGTTCCGTTAACCAAAGTTGTCAAACTTTAAATATCGTTAATCTCCTCGCGGGCCGCAAGAAACTACGCGGTGGGCCGCGGGCCGCAGGTTGGCCACCCCTGGTCTATATAATCAACTCCAAGGACCTGATTAAGCCTATTGAAAAATAGCATTTGATACCGCACATGCAGGAATTTTGATGTTTTTTATCTGTGAGTTAAATGCAAAATAAGGAATTCATAAAAATTGAAAGTTCACCTGAAGTTCCTAGAACATGATATCGCCTAAGGTTAGAAGTAACGTATCATTATATATATTTAAAATAGGCAGTTTCGGAAATAAATTATGGAAAATATATCTGCAATTACACGTAAATTGAGTGATGGGTTTATATTTTTTAAACGTGAGCTAAATAACTTTTATTTTCCTTATCTCATTCTGGTAGGTGGTCATTTTTTGGGGTCATTATTAAAAAATTTGTTGTTATGGTTCATATTATAAAGTGTGTTTTATTTAAAAGAAAATATGGCCAAGCATTCTAGGTTGTCATAATAAAGTTTTATAAGATTTGGAATATTTTTTCTCTTATTTTTGTTACCACTTTCAATAAAATAAAATATTTCAAAATATTAAATAAGAAATTTTACATGAACTTCAGTAATCCATAATGCACTTTTTCCAGCTAATTTGAATCTAATCGACCTTTAAAAATGTTTATTCTTGCATTAAAAATTAAAAATAAATAAATAAATAAAATAAAACTCATATACGTTGTATAAGTATGAAAGTCTATTTCATTTGAATTCGGTTTAGTTAATTATTTTTTAATTAGTAGGTCATGAACTTATTTTTATCTAATTAAATAAAAATAACAAGATGATGTTTTTTAACTATTTTTAGTTAGAAACGTAATTATTTTTAAAAATGCACTTCAATGTATATTTCACGTTTAATTAGAAATTCTTCTCTTACGCAATTTACTTTTATTGAAATTCATACTGTTAAAATTTGTTCATTAAATTTTGTGATTAATATTTTTTCAAAATTTATTTATTTATTTATTTTTAATCGAGTTTTATTTTGAACATTTTGATGCCTTTTTAACGATCTGCATACTTTTGGTTAAAAGTTATATGCAAAATTGTAACTGATATCAGTATTGAACTTTGTTGCACTTCCAAAACTTTAAACAGTTATCTTTTCAAAAGTGCTTTTTTAGTACTACCGAAAGATTATGAAAAAACTTTTTCAACCATTGTTTAAGAAGTTTTGCACACACACTCTTATAAAAGATATATACAAAATGAATTACCATTTAGTAAAACTAATTTTATTTAACTATATACTGTTACAAAAAGTTTTGAAAGCTTAAAAAAAAAAAAAAAAAAAAAAAAAAGAGTTTTTAAGAAATTTACATAATTTTAAAAATAGTAAATTTTGAAATATGGCTAAATCCTTAATTAATTTTATAAAATATTTATGTACAAAGTTTTAAGACCATAAAAAAATCAAAAGTTTGTCTTCGGGGTAAAATATGTCACGGGTAGTTTCGAAAAAGTATTTTTTTTTTTTTTAAAGAAACATTATAATTTGAAAAATTTGGTCTTGATATCAGTTACAATTTTGCTGTTAACTTTTGATGTTCAGAATTGTTCATATTTTAATAAATACATTTTTTAAAAAGACTTTTTTTTTTCTTTGCTGATACATTATAGACTTTTTGAACTTTTTGTTTACTTTTATCTTTTTATTTTACTTTACTTTTAGTTTTACCTTTACTTTTATTTATTTTTTTATCTTCACTTTTACCCCCTTTTTTTTAACTTTTTTTTTTTTTTTTTTTAAGTTTTACGCTTTTGCAGTTTGCGTCTAAATATATATGGGAATATCGTGAATTCACACGCACGAGTGAGTTCGAGTTAACACGTTGGGCGCCATGCCAGCCATTTTAGATTCTAGACATTTTGTCGTATATCTCTAAAAATACTGAAGAAATCATCTTGAAACTTTAGGAGTGTGCAGAACATGTTATACTTCAAACATTTCAGTGAAAGTTTTAATCCGAAAGTAACAGCAGTACCAATAAAAAATTAATACGTTGGGCCCCATGTTAGCCATCGGTGGCTGACAGTGTCAAATAGGATATAAAACTAAAAATATTACATTGTTTTAAGCAATTATTGAAAATGTATTGAAAATTTGCTTAATTTTTACAGAGGAATAATTATGGGGGGGGGGGGATTTTTATGGGATTTTAATGGATTTTAAGAATTCGCGTGGCGCTCAACGTGTTAAATGAGGTCTTCCTAAAAAACTTTTTTAACTTTTTTTTTTTTTTTTTGAGAAAATTCATTTAATATTAGTATAAAATATTTTCTGTATATAATTAATAACTATTATAGTTTAAATTAATTTAGAAATTATGTATAGAATAATTACAATATGAATAGTTGCTAATTTTATTTAATATTATTTTTAATGATATTTTGACAAAAATATCAAAATAAAATTTAAATTATCCAGAATTTTTATTAAGTTAGTTTTCACCAAATCTCACTAAATTTTAATTAAATTTCTAATAATATTAATTTCCATTTTTCGCACGACTGTAACTATTTTATAAAAGTTACATAATTTAATAAATAAATAAATTTATAATTTAAAAAAAAATCTGTCTCATCTTGTAGATAAACACAAATTTAGTTCGTTTTTCTTTATTACTTTCATCCAAAAAATATTCCTGCTATTTCCAGAATTAAGAAGAAAAAAAATTGTATTACTTCAGTCTCAACATGAAATGAACTAGTAAAACATTTCTATCAGTTGAAGAACTAACGGCGAAAAAGGCGCAGAGTGAAATGAAAAATAAATAAACAAACAAACAAAATAAAATGAAGCGAGTCAATGACATTTTGTAAATCACAAAATGGATTACAAGAAAATCCGCTGATAGCTTTCGTGTAATGCATTCATTACATTTAGGGTTGGATGTTTTACTACTTTTTTTTTTTTTTTTTTAAGGGCTTAAAAAAAAATTCCTCTTATATAAATAAAACTTTAACTTATAAAGTTTATAGATTCAATGGGTGTTCAAAATTACTAGATTATTATTATTATTATTATTATTATTATTATTATTTTGACATATTTTCGATTATCTAAACAAATACTAGACAAAATGGCCTGAAACTTCATACATGGAAAGAACATTTAAAAACTCATATTGTCCACTATCGATTTAGTCCAGAGTACAATTAGGGGTCCAACCACAAATTAAAAATAATAAAAACATTTTGGATCACTCTGTATCACAAAAATCTATAAATTACTTGTAACTATAACACATTGTTGCACATATTATATACAATATTTGTGTTTTGACACGGGAATTGCTCAATTATTCGGGCAGTTTTTATTTTGTTTGTTTGTTTGTTTGTTTTTCAAAAATTACTAATTATTTTTACACGTTTTTTGCTTATAACTAGAACAGATTTCTATAAAATTTTACAAAACTTGCTGAAAAAATGACCAAACATTAAATAAACATTATACTGAAATATAAAATTCACACGTGTAATATTCGTTGAGATATGAATATTTTTATTAAATATTATTTTACGGTGCGTGCACGAAAGATAGAAAAATTTATTGCATAGGTTGAAAGCTAAATATATTGAGCAACTTTTGTCAAAAGTTCATTTGGATGGAATAAAAATTAAGCAAATTGTCGGCAAAAGAACGACCTGGATTTTAAGTATTTTCCAGAGTTGAAATTTCATATGGAGTTTTTACACATAAAAGGTTTTTACATAAGGGGTTTTTACATCTAATTATTTCAACTACATTGCGAAAGTTCTTTTTTGTGTAAAATTCCTAATAGGTTTGTAACTTTAATATATTTTTATTTATTTAACTAAGATTTGTCAGTTCATAAGAGTACTTGCCGTGTTAGTTCCGTATTAGTTTTAAATGGATCATAATGCTCATAATGCAGAGGAATTAAATTGTAACAATAATAATAGTTACTTTTAGTAAGTGCTATAAATATTTTATAAAGGTAACATACGTAAATATTTTTTTCTTCTATCTCCATGAGAATATAAAGCTTTAATTTAGTTTCTTTTTCCTTATCTACTTTCATCTAGAAAAGTATTCCTACTACTACAATCGGTAACAAAAGTCTCCGAACACTAGCAAAAATTCGTATATAAAAAAAAAATACATTTAATACAGTTCTAAGAACAGGGTTCGACAAGGATTTATTTAGCAAAACTGTATTAAGTGTATATTTTTATATAGGAATTTTTGCTAGTGTTCGAAGACTTTTGTTACCGACTGTACTCCCAGAATTAAATACAAATTTTGTATTACTTCTTCTCAGCATGAAATAAACTATCAAAACATTTCCAACAACTGAAGAACAAACGGAGAAAAATGCACAGAGTAAAATAAATAAACAAATAAACAAAATTAAAAAAAGAAAAGAAAAAGAAAATTGAAGCGAGTAGATGACATTTTTTAAATCGCAAAACGGATTACGAGAAAATCCGCTGATAACTTTCGTGCATTGTATTCATTACATTTAGGGTTGAATGTTACATTACATTTAGGGTTGAAGTTTTTTTTTTTTTTTTTTTTTTTTTTTTATGGCTTAAAATAATTATCTCATATAAATGAAATTTCAATTTATATATATATATTTTTTTTTTCTGTTGCTGTTTGTTTGAAAAAGACCCATAATACTCATAATAAAGGTTAATCAAAATTGTAATAGTAATAGTTAATTTTAGCAAGTTCTATAAATATTTTATAAGGATGGCATGTGCAAATAGATGAAAACATGCTTTAAAAAAAATTCTGCCTTCATCAAAATATAAAGCTGTAATTTAGTTTCGTTTTCTTGCGTATTTTCATCCAGAAAAATATTCCGACTACCTCCAGAATTAAATACAAATTTTGTATTACTACAGTCTCAGCAGGAAATGAACTAAGCAAAACTTTTCAATCAACTGAAGAACTAACGGTGAAAAAGGCGCCGAGAAAAACAAAAAACGACAAGACTCAATGACATTTTGTTGTAAATCGCAAAACGGATTACTAGAAAATACACTGATAGCTTTCGTGTAATGCATTCATTACATTTAGGGTTGAATGTTTTATAAGGTTTTTTTCCTTCTTCTTCTTTATGGATTAAAAAACATTTTTTTCTTGATACATAAGGTACATAAACATACAAAAAAAAGAAAAGAAAAGAAAGAAAGAAAGAAAAAAGAAAGAAAGAAGAAAAAGTTTGGTGGAAATTTGAGATGTAGTGTTTTCAAATTATGTTTTCTTCATTTTTCGTTATTGATATCAGATTCAAACAAGATACAAAAAGAAAATAAGTAAATAACATAGAAAAAAAAGAGTTTTTTTTTAAATATGTATCTTGAAAAGATCAGTCTTAGATATTATTATAAGATATATTGTAATTGCATTCAGTATAATTTAAATTTTACTATTCTGAAGAATTTCTTTTATCTTAAACATTTATCTATCGCATCATGAAAAGACAAAAAATGCATTTGAGATACATTTTTTTAGTTACTTAAAAGTATTTTTTAAAGATATATGCAATAAAAATTATGCATATCATTTCCCAACACAGAAAAACACCGTTTATACGTCTTTTCAAGGGACTGACGTAAAAGGACGTATAAATGAAAAGACGTAGAATCAAAATTTTAATAATAACACTTTGATTACTACATATTTAATGATACTTAAGCAAAATTTATATGGAAATGCTAATTAATAAAGTTTCTTAAGTTATTAAATGTATATTATACTTTTTTTAAGACAATAATAAATTTAACGAAGAATTTTTGCATTAAAATGAATAGGAATGAATCGAGACTTCACTATAAGGACGTATAAATGTAAAAGACGTATAAATGAGAGACGTATAAACGTACCTTACTTTAGTAATTAATGAGAATTCAGTAAATTAGTACTTTAGTGTACGCTGAAAAAAAAAAAAAAATATATATATATATATATATATATATATATATATATATATATATATATATACCACTTTCCTCTAGAACGAATAGGTAGTCATTTTCTGAAACCCTAAACTAGAAATATAGGTATAGGGAGCTATGCGTATAAAGTAAACAAATAACCTGGATAAACGAAGTGATCTAGAATTTCTAGTCTATACCTTTCTAGAAGGTGAAACAATATTATGAATATTATGGAGATCCATTTTATTGCTAGGAATTCTCGCTTGATTTACTAGAATTGGGTCATAAACCGAGATTATAGTTACTAAAACTCGCCTCTTGATTTCGCATTTATTTTCAGAGATTTTTAAATGAGTTTGACCACGATAGTACAGGAAAACGCTTTAAAATTCTAATAAAGGGTTTTAGAACTCGCTAACAAATGGCACTGGAATTTATAAAGATGATGTGGAACTATATTTATTTGAAACACAATTTAATTTCTAGATGTCAGTCACAGAATTTTTTTATTATATATATATATATATATATATATATATTTTTTTTTTTTTTTTTTTTTTTTTTAAGTGTACTATTGGTACATTGAGGTCAAAAATTACATTAGGACCTTAAAAAAATAGATAAAAATGTATTTCCTTTTTATGTTCCTTAAATTTTTTCTAAGATGGATGGTATATTTTTGAGATAATAAAGAAATGGACTCTTCCCAGTGTCGTCTGCTCAATCACGTGATATAGAAAAACAAAGAGTCGAATTATGAGAATCGAATTCAGTTAAATATTGTTCTCAAGAACAGAAGTGTTAATAATTAATATAAAATAAAAGTAATGTTGTGCACCTGTAAACAGTATAATAATTGTAAGTTTAACAATTTTTAAAAAAAAAAAAGCTTTTATGTGTTTATTTATTTTCACATGTAAGTATCGATTTTTGTATGTTGTATTTTAACTGCTATATTAACTGATCTAGCAATAAATAGCTTGTTCTTGTGGAATGTTTACGGATTATAACTTGAAATTAATTTAAAATGTTTTTAGTTAAATTTAATCGCATAAATGTAATACAACAAGTTAATTAACTTAGCTACTGCCCGAAATGGCTTTACGCCGTACGATGTTGCACTGTTAATGATATAAGTGCCAAAAATTAGAGTACTTAACATGTTATCCATCAACATTAATAACAAATATAAATTGAATGATGATTGTAAATGTATACAGCAAACAAAAGGTGATGAATAATGATATAAAATGGATTAAAAATGATGATGTATATAAAAAAAAAAAACACAGATTAAATTGAATTGATCAAAAATTAGATTAGAAAATGCATCATTTCAGTAATCGCTATAGGATATAGAAGACTTCGTTTGTACTTTGTTTATCGATGTCATGTGACTTCTGACGTCAGGTGGGAAGAGCCCATTAATTATTACGCACGTAAAGATCGTAAAAATTGTGAAGCAAAATCAGTGAGAAACACTCTATAAAATAATTTTTGGAACAAGAATGGCTGCATGTAGCGTCTAATGCAATGTACTGAGATTAAGATGAAATATGTACGTTTTATTCTTATAAGTACCTTTGATATTTATACCATAAATTCTATTTTAGGGATTTTTAAACTAGTGATACTTTAAAGTATCATCAGTAGATAAAGAGTTAAAAATAACATAAATTTTTATTTTGGAATTTGAATATGTTTATTGTACAGAAGTTTTGAATAAAACAGAAAATAAAGCAAAACAATAGAAAATACAATTTTTAAGTCGAATAATAATGATATAAAATTTATAGCGAAATTTTGAAAAACTTCAATCTTCGAATAACTCTTGTTTCCAAAACTACAAATGTAAACAATAAAAGATGCATTATATTTTAAGCCAGTATGTTTTCTGAAGAATTTGAACTTTGAAGCCAATGCAATAAATTTCAAAAACTTTGTTTTCATACTGTACTCGTGTCCAGCCTTTTCTCCTGCTGAAGAGATATGATTATTTATTTTCATATGAATAAACTGTTAAATGTTTTTTCTCAAAGCATGCCCACATGCTTAAAAATTGTCATTCTTCATTTTTATTTATTTATTTGTTTATTTATTTTTATTAATTAATTAATTAATTTTTATTTTTATTTATTTATTAATTTATTTCTTAGGAGGATCATTTTACTGCTAATGATTATTAAGCTTACTATACGTTCTTTTTAGTCTTCATTTTAGAGAAAGTATTGATTTTGGATGAATTATTGAAATCTGAGTTTCGTTATATTTGCATATTTTGAAGTCCCCTGAAACTGAAATTCAAGTTGGTTTTTGCGTTAGGGAAAAACTATCATCAGCATGACTCAAAAACAAATTTTAGCAGGAAATCCAGCAGATTTTTCTAAATCTACATCATATGGAAATGTTTCTTGAAATTTTTATATAAATTGGTCAAATTATTCATAAACTGTGAATAAATTTTACACGTAGAAGTAAACGCTGAAGTAAATTTCGTCTATGTGAGAAATTTTTCGTTGGTACAGTTTAACCCCCTTTAACTTCACTGATGAAAATTAAATTGGTATATACAGGTTGTTCCAAAAGTACCATACCCCCCTCCTAACTCAAAAATGAGTCAGAATTGTGAAAAATGGCGAAATTCAATGAATTCGAGAGGGACCTCTTTTGGTGAAAAAAGTTTGGGCCCCGGGGAGACTAGGGAGGCCGCTGGGGAGGGCAACTTTAAAATTTTAAATAGGAAGGTATGTCTTGTGATACATACTTGGAAACGTATCTTCAAAACAATGAATTTGATATAAATAATTTCGCCCTACGATGATTATTAAAGGAGATAAATGAGTATTTAGACTTTTGAATTGTGTACTTATGTATCTCCTTTAATAATCATTGCAGGTTAAAATTATTTATATCAAATTCATTGTCTTGAAAAGACATTTCCAAGAATGTATTACAAAATGTAATTTACCTAAAAATGTTTGGACCCGGGCAAGGGCGTGGTAGGTGTGCCGCTAGGGAGGACAACTTTGAAATTTCAAACGGGAAAGTATGTCTTGTAATACATTCTTGGAAATGTCTTTTCAAGGCAATGAATTTGATATAAATAATTTTAACCTGCAATGATTATTAAAGGAGATACATAAGTACACAATTCAAAAGTCTAAATACTCATTTATCTCCTTTAATAATCATCGTAAGGCGAACTATTTATATCAAATTTATTGTTTTAAAGAGACGTGTCCATGGATGTATCTAAAGACATACCTTCCTATTTGAAAATTTAAAGTTGTCCTCCCTTACGGCCCTCTAGCCCTCCAGGGCCCAAACTTTTTTCACCAAAAGAGGCCCCTCCGGAATAAATTATGTTTCGCCACTTTTCACAATTCCGATTCATTTTCGAATTAGGAGGGGGGGGGGGAGGACTTAGAACACCCTGCATATTTCATAAGCAAAAAGACATGTTTCATATAGAATATAGCATGAAAACTATTAATCATTTATATACAGGGCTGCATTAAAGAATTCCGATATGTTACTGCTATGGTTGAAAAATAGATCCGAATGCATTTTAAATTAGGCCATGTATTTATTTTGCGCTGTTAAATTTATGTACAATGTTTAGTGCATATACAATTTATAGATATAGTTTATACAAGGCTACTTAAAATTAGTCGAATAACTCCTATACTGAAGCATTTTCGTTTATTTTTATCTGATTTTTTAAAAACATAGAAATGGAAATTGCTTTAAATATTGTTTAAAAATTTCAACAGCCAGTACAAAATTTCAACATCAGTCTAAGATATCGCGTATTTAAGTCAACTGATTAAATATAATTTTCGTCTGTCTTCGTGCTTCTATGTACACATACTACAAATAAAAAGATAGATTTAACTAACAGTAGGTTGTTTCATAAAAATTTATTCTTACAAAGGAAGCAAGAGTCCGACATGAAGGTTTTTTTTTTCCCCTTATAATTACTATTGTTATATCCTTTAATTTTATGTAACTTTGCTTTATAAATTTTATAAAGTAATTTTCTGTAACTGCTTTATAAATTTTATAAAGTAAAGTAACTTCGTACTTTACTGAGAAAAAATTCTGTAACTGACATCTAGAATCTAAATTGTGGCTCTAGAAAAGGTAGTTCCAGTTATCCTTATAAATTCTAATCCCCTTTGAGAGCGAGTTATAGAAACCCCTATTTTACAACTAACAGATATACAAAAGTAGGGGGTAGGTCTTATACTTATTTATCTATTATGTGTTATACTTATTTATCTATTTTAAACTGATATTCTGCAAATGTTTGTGCAATGTTGCGTGAATAATTTTATGATTATTATTTTATTATATCAGCATCAGTGCTGCAATCTACCAAAAAGTAATAACATGTTCACCGTAAAACACACCAAAAGAATATTCGCAAAAAAACAAAAGTCTTTTCTTTAATCACAGATATGTTGAAACCGTATCCTCTTGCCCAGCCAGATTATTTATTTTTATTTTTATTTTTGTTGACGTTGATGTTGGTGCATAAGTGTTTTTTTTTTGTTTGTTTGTTTGTTTGTTTATTTAATGTATATACATTTATTTTTATTTTTATCTTCTTTTTCCAGCGAATATGGATATAAAAGTAACTAACAAATGTAACTTTTAAAATAAATAACAATTTGCATATAAAACAAAAATATATTCTTTATACTTTTAAATCCTACACAAATAACTATGAAAAGAAAATATTGTATACAAATGCATACGGAAACCTCCAGTTATTTTCTTGAACATAAAACGAATTATATTATTATTTTTAAAAAATTACCATTTACATGCAAAATAATTTTTATTTCTAAAATTCAAGTTTATTTAATCTGTATCTTTATTAATTACATACTCTTTTCACTTAAAATTACATAAAATAAATTTTTCTGGATTATGCATTTCCATTTTTGTAAAATTATTTTTTTAAGTACACAGAAGAAGAATAAACAAACAAAAAAGGTTAACAATAATTTAAAAAAGTTAAATGCAATTACATTTCTCTAAAAATGTTTGAAAGTAAAATAACCATATCAAATAGTTTTTGAGTCTTCAAAAACCAATTAGGAGATTTTGTGCTTAGTTAGAAACCCGTAATAAAAACTGCAATTTACTTTCATTACCGACATTTTAATTATAAAACTTTTCTTTTAAATGTGATGGATCTCAAGTTTTATTGTCTTTTAATTGAAAATAATAATAATTTCCAGCATACACGTTGTTAAACTAAGTCATTTACATTTTCTTTATTTTTTATTATCCTGTTTATGTATTCTAAGTTCAAATTAAGAGAGATTTGTTTAAAATTAAGGAAGTTATTTTTTTTGAATATTCATAATGTAATTTGGATTTCAAATCTTTATTTTAAAAAGAAAATGTTCAATCACTATTTATATTTTAACATTTTCTTGTAGCATTTTGAAAGCATTTTTTGTATATTATGATAACGAGATCGATCAAAACTAGTATGAAAACTAGTATGGTGTGGACATCAAAAATTTTCTTTTATATCATCCAATATTAAATCGCTGCTTACATCACAAAAGGTGTCTATTACAGCAGCGCCATCTATCGGCCTATATACACTGACATCAAATCACGTTCTTTTTAACAATGGTCATCTCAAATATCAAGTTTGATGCATTTATATTTATATGCCATAGAAATTTGAGATACGACCTTCTTTTACATAGAAAAATTGAAGCACTGCCTCGCCAACTGTCAGATATTATGCAAACATTTGAATCAGCATAGTTTTTTAAATGAAAACTACTATACTCTCATGTCACGTTTTGTGCAATTATACACAATAGAAGCTAAAATATATCTTTTCCGTTAATGGAAGCAATCACAACAACGACCGTTAGGCTGTATGCACAAAAAGTAAATAAGTACTAATTTATGTCAAGGTACATTATATATAAATGTGTATAAAAATTCTATGCATTAATTCTTAATGGCCCTCTTCACTTACCGTTGCCGGAAGCCCAAGCCAATGTTATTCTATGGGGAAATTTTCTTTACAAATAACTTATTAATTAATACATATTTTTAAATTCTGTTTTCATATTCAGAAAATTCCCAACTGTTAAATTCACGGACCTTTTTTAACTTTTTTTTTATTTATATTTAATATTTTATTTTGAAATTGCAAAATGAAAATATTTCACATATTTTAAATTCGTATTTTGCAGCTTCAAAATGAAATAAAAAAAAAAAAAAAAATTCAAAAAAGGTCCATTAATTTAACAGCTGGGAATTTTCAGAATGTGAAAACAGAATTTAAAAATATGTATTAGTTAATAAGTTATTTGTAAAGAAATATTTCTCATAGAATAACATTAGATTCGGCTTCCGGTGGCGGTGAGTGAAAAGGGCCCTTAAGCTATAGCTGCAATATATATATATATATATATATTTTCAGTCAAATAAACATTTTCTAAAAGTTGTCCAATCATGTTTACAACCGCTCAAAACATGCGAATCCATAGAAAACCTAAACTTATGGTGATATATATATATATATATATATATATTTCACCGTTAAATATTTAATATTACTCGTTATACTGAATAAATCTGACATTAAAATTTTATGACAAAGAAGAAATGTAGAGATTGTTACAGAACATTTTATCATTGTATGGGATTCGATTCAAAATAAACTAAATAAATGAATATGTTAACTAGTCGTAAGTGCTATGGTTTTTTGGTCCTATAAAGAAAGAACATTGATTTACATATTGATACTAATCTAAAAATACTATGATACTTACCTTATCTCTATTATAGAAGGACGTCATGTACCTCAATCGAATTTTGCTTTATAAAAAATATCCACAATTCGAATTGCGGTAATTTATTTTCGATTATATGTTAAGACTTAATTTGAAAAACTTTTTATCATTCTTCAGATTTATATTCGCCTAATGATGTCAAAATGCATATTTCTAACTTCTGCCTTTTAATTAATTTACATTTAAAGAAAAGTGATTAATTTATTGTTATTTTATCAAATGAAAAAATACGGTTAAACCTCACAAATCAGCAATTTCGGATTTTTTTTTTTTTTTTTCCTTTTGAAAAAAAAAAAAAAAAAAAAAAAAAAAGATGGCTGTCATATTAAGAAAGAAATAATAATTATAAATCAAATGACTTCAAAGGAAATTCAATAACTACCGTTTAATTAAGTTCATTTTAACGAAAATTTCTCTTCTGCACACGTTAAACCTTCTTTCTTTCATTCTTTTTTTTTTTTTTTTTTTTTTTTTTAAGTAGTTTCTTCAGCTATTCTATATATATATATATATTTTTTTTTTTTTTAGATTGTAATTTTTAACATCTACTTTTCCTGGAAAAAAGTATTATTTCTTTCGGATATGATCTTTTTCCTCTTCAATTTAAAATACTTCTTCATGTAATAAATATTTAAAATATTAACTGATATCAAAATGCAAAATACAATAAAATCTTAATAACTTATAAAAATGGCTAAGGTAAGAATAATATTTTTACTTTTTTCTATATTAAAAGTTAGAAAGTATTGATTTCTTAAAAAAATTCTATTTCCGGTTTTTGATGGTTTACATGTTTTGAGTTATCTAGAATACGATTTTGCCACTTTTGAAAAAATGTATGTCTATGTGTGTGTGACAAATATTTTGTTATAATTTTAACTCAATATTTAATAATCAGAATTTCATACAAATATAAATGTAGTCTTACCTTGATATAAACTAATGTTTATCCGTTTTTATTGAAAATAGCACATCAGGTAGTATAGCCCTCCCGTTTCTTTCTTTCTTTCTTTCTTTCTTTTTTTTCCCTTTTTTTTTTTTTTTTTTTTTTTTTTTATTATTGCAGAACAAAATGTCGTATAAATGTACACAATGGCAGTAATTTTTAACTAATCATCAAGAACTTAAAAAGAATTATTTACAATAGTAATAGTCAACTATTAAAAGACTGTTGCATTTTTATGAGCATTTCTCTACCCCCTCCCCCCCCCAGGGTCTATAAATTTTCAAATGAATTCATTAACGCTTATTAAAAAGGGTTTAAACATAGATTTCTGTTAATTTAAAACTTTTATTATTATTTTTTTATCATTAAACAATAATAATAATAATAATAATAATAATAACGCATTTTTTTTTTTAAACTTTGTTTGTAGAGCATAAAATTGACTAGCTTTGGTACTTCTCTTTGCATCTTTGAAAGCTTTGACTATTCAAAATGCATCTTTCACTGGCTTTATACTTCTCTCAGAAGAAAATCGTCTACATTCATCGCAGAAAATATCTTTGATAAATAATAATTTTGATAATAAAATTTTGTACATCGTGAAAGAGGTATATAAGAAATATAGAAGAGAATTTTCTTATAGCCACAACAATTATCTACACTGTAAAAAATGCTGCAGTAAAATTACGGGTAATGCCCGGCAGCAGAGATTCCAGTCAAAGCCCGTAAAAATACATTTAGACGATGAATGATGTATCGCCAGTAATTTTACTTTGTGATGAAACATACAACCAACCTGCAAAAAAAGTAGCATTGACCGTAAAATTAAAAGTTATAATTTGAGTTTCTCGAATGCTTTAAAAAGGTTTCTTGCAATTATTACATACGCGTGCAGGGAGAAATCCACAACACTGAAAAACTTTTTTTTTTTTTTCTTACACGCAAAAGCCAATTTATTAATTTTCATGCGAAGCAAACCATCTTGTGTAGCCCGGGACTCGAACTCACAATCACCTAAATCTGACACCAGCGTTTTGCCAACCGCGCCGTTGGGATCACAGACACTTTTCTTTACAAAAACAGATAAAGTCAGCATCAGAACTGACTAGTTGATAAACATATTCAATTAGTAAAAATAACAATCATAGTTTCAGTTTGAAAATGAAAGAAAATGGAATTCTCTCTTGATGTCACTGAAACGATAGCATTTGAAGAGATTTTCTCATAAGAAAATGGTTTGGTGAAAGATAAGAGCAATTTGCGTAGATTAACGGCTTTTTCTCGTAAAAATTAAAAAAATTATACTTTCGAAAAATCAATTTACGGGCTACGACCGTTTAGCTAGCAAAACGGTCATTTCCAGTAAAATTATACGGTTATTTCCTAAATTATGCTTCCAAAAACTAAATTTACGGATTATGACCGTTTTTATTATGACCGTACGGATTATGAACGGTCATTTCCCCTAAAATTATACGGTCAAATACCGTGATTTTACAATTTTTTTTTACAGTGTAATTCAAAATATTAAAAGAAAATTATAGCGAAAAATAAACAACAATTTTAAATATATAATTTGTGTTGCGTAAGATCTAACAATTAGTGTTACTTTAGATCTGTTGTATTATTATTTAACTTAAAGTGAAAATATATAATTTTTGAATTCTGATTAAATTCAATTATAAATTTATCAGTTTTTTACACTGACTGCTTTTTCAAAATTGAAAAATGCGGATAATATAATTTTTTAGAGTAAATTAATTTAAATTAATTATATTTTCTTATAAATTAGGAGAATAAAATGTATCTTAATTGAATGCTTTACTAAATATATTATATTAGCTATTTCACCGTGTACTCACTTAAATGAAAAAAACTTGATATGCTAAATAAATCATCTTTATAATATTATTAATTTCTTGGTATTTACCTCAAACAGTTAAAACCCTTATTTTCGAATAGTGATCTTTGAGCCATTTAATCGCTATTTATAAATATTATGTTACTATATACAGTCACTATTTAAAAATATTAATAATGAATCTTCTCTGGAAAAAAAAATATCTAATATCGCATTGTGACAGGTAATGCTGATCTACCCACTTTCTGTAATTTTCCAGATGTTTATAACTCAGCGTCTGTTGTATAAAATTGAACGCAACTACATACATAACATCTCTATTAAAAGAGCTGTTTTGATCAATCTTTTGTTGACGTTAATCAGTAAGCTGAACTGTTATACAGAATAATACAGAAAAAAGTTTTTTAGTGGCGACATCGTGGCTGTTATTTTTTACATTATTTTTTCATTTAATTATATAGAATTAATATTTTATCTAACAAAAAAGGAAAACAAGCTTTTTTCTAACAGTAAATCCCGCGTGTTTTATTCATTAATTATTATAATGATGCGCTGCAATAAAGAGAAGGTCATTTCCTTTATTTGTTTTCCTTTAGGCGTAACAAATTACTTAATGAAATGGTTTAAATTATCGTCGAGGCTTGACCGAGCGATGAGACGATATTTACGGTCCTGTGATATCGCAAACAGCAAGTTTGTGTCCGAAGTTATTCATCGTATCTTTTAACCCAGATATCGAGGGATGTGTAAGACGATATTAAAAAGTATTCGAGACAAAATCCGGCATTTTGTTTGATACGTGAGCGATTTTGAATGTCGTGAATATGTGTTACAATGATGCCATACATGTATTTTTACATCCTTTACGTTCTTTCTGATCTAAAGAGTGTGAATGTGGAAGGATTTTAAAAACAGACAAATTAAAAATCCTTTTATTTACAAAAAAAAAAAAAAAAAAAACTGGCAAAAATGCTTTATTTATTATACGTCATCACAGCTATTATTATTATTGCTATTATTATTACTATTTTCTAAAGCAACTCATTCTTTCATATCTTTTTTTTCTAAATAATAAATGAAGCAAAAGTATAAATATATAAACGCATAAAAAATAGTATTTACCTGTACAGGGCTAACATAGGCGATTTTTTTTTTTTTTTTACTTTTTCTTACTCATAAGGTAGAGAAAGTATTGTTTTTGAGTCAAATTTTCGAAAGTGAGTTTTCGTTATATTTACACGTTTCAAGGTCCCCAGAATCCGAAAATCATGTTTTTAGCGGTTGGTCTGCGTGTGTGTATGTGTGTTATCAGCATATCTCAAGAATAAATAGCAGCAGAAAGTCCAAAATTGGTGTTCTAAATGTGTATCATATAGGGATGCTACACTAAGCTTTTCGTTCAGATGTAGAGAATGGTTCGTGTACAGGGACATTCAAGAGCATTCAAATACATTACGTCTATGGGGGAAATTGCAGGTAAGTAGAGTTTAACATCTATAGACTGCACTAAATCAAATGAAATGAATATATATTTTTTATATGCGTAAAAAAATATCTCATGTAGAATATGGCAGGGAAATCATTCACAGTTAATTAACAGGGCTACACAAATGAACTAGATTATAGTGCGACAATAGCTGAAAATTGATGATGGCGCATTTCAGGTTGAGCCGTATATTATTACTATGGGATTATATTTAGGTGCACAATGTGGTTTGTAAATATTCTTCAAAAGATATACAGGGCTGCAAATATTTATGTGATAACATTCTTTTTTATTGCTAGTGGAAGTGCTTCAATATAATATTTTACCATGTCCAGAAAATCTGCTTAGGAATGTAAATGAATTCCTCATAGACATATGATAAATAATGCATGTTTTTAAGCTAAATATTCATCGCTTATTTTTTGTATATTTACACGTTTTGAGGCTTTCTAGTTCTTTAAAGTTTGATCCTTGTCTGTGTCTCTTAGAGTAACTTAAAAACGAATCATTTCAGGAGATCCAAAAATTATATTTTAAATTAATATAAGTTTGTTGCTAGCGAACTTTTAATTTTAATAACAAATTTAAATTCTGTATAAATATAAGCGCAGTAATGAAACGGGGGGTTAAGCAAGGTAGTAGCCCCCCTCACACAGAACTAATTATCATATAAAACTTTTCCGAAGCCTAATTTGAATTGTTTTAACATACTACTCATTATGTTACCACTTAATCTCCAACCTGTATTTATAGTATTAAATTTCAAGATAAGAGAAAGTCGTGTGAGTGACACACCAGATTATTTATTATTATTTTCGTATCATTATTTCCATAACATAAAATTTATAATAAATTTATTTAGGTAAAGTGCGAATTTATTTGCAAAACTATATTATGAATTTTATTATTTGGAATACGAAAAGATTATAAGAAATGCCGCCTGTGGCAGCTCTGCCTACATGTATTTATTGGAAATACGTTCCTAATAACTTATGTATGAATGCATCATTAAATTATGTTCCTGAAATTTACTTATGAATTCATGTATGAACGTATGCTACATAACAAACATTTTTAACATGCATATATCTTGCAATACACAATTACATAAACACATTTTTAGTTTCACGTAATAGCTTACTATGCATAGAATACGCCTGAAATAAGCGCAACTTACAAATTCAATCTATACATTCAGTTCATAAATGTAATGCATGCATGTATGTACGCATGTTCATAGGTTCCAACTCTTCCGGTTTTCTAATACCATTATTTGAAAATAATTATTTTCGACTTATTTAATCGCAGAATTCTTATTTTAATTGTATCAAAACTTTTTTGTATGGAAATTTTGGTGTTGAAAAACCAGAAGAGTTGGCACCTATGTATGTTGTATGCATATTTATATAATATTTATATAATATGTATAATATTTTGTAACATGCATACATCTTGAAATACAAACATATGTACATAAATGAATTCTTAATTTCATACAATAACTTAGAATGCATTGAGATGCAAACAGATTTAAAATATATATATTCATTGTATACAAATGGTTACATGCAGAATTTAACATTCATATAACTATTCATTTTAAAGGAAAAATATTCTGAATTCGCTACCAACCTCATTTTTTAGTAATAATGCGTTTTCTTTGTTTATGAAGGTCATGGTTTAACATTAAAATAACTGATTATTTATACATTTTTATCACTTAAATAGTTACTCAAAATATAGTTATTCATATTGTTACGAAAAACATGTCGACCTTTTCTTGCGTAAGAAAGTAGTTTGTAAAGAAATAGGCAGGTTTCTAGTCAAGGAATGCTCTTTATTCAGTGCAACTTCTCGAATCAGTCGAACAAAACTGAGATTACAACGAATATTTTTGGAACAGCTCAAATGCTTGTATTACATATTTAACCCTTTGCACTATAATACCTTTCCTAGTTTGTTCTTGCCCAAATTTGATTTAATATTTGGGATCTTGTTATTATCAGTTAAGTATAAAGTAATTGCTTGCAATTATTTAAACTTTAATCAATGTTTTATTTACAAAATTAACAGGTCTACCTGATGTTGCCTAGGTTGAAGTCAGTGGCGGCTCGTGCACCGAAAATAGGTGAAGAGGCACACTGTATTTTACACTGTATTTATTTAGATAATATAAATTTACATTTAAATAAGTATTTTTAATTAATTTTAGTTAAGACCCTGCTTAATAAAAATTATGCATTAAAAATATTTCAGTATTATTTTTGAGCTCTTCACCTATTTTTGGTTCACGAGACGCCACTGGTTGAAGCAGTGTTTATAGAATTTTATCAATGAAAGAACTAAGCATTGAAGATATGAAATGTAAAAGAGGGCACAGCTTTAGTATGGGACTCCTTATTAATTAATCGGATATTCTGGTAGCAGTCCCATGAAGCTGTCACAAAACTGCGATTACAACGAATATTCTCGAAACAGCCCTATACAAGGTGACAAGAAATAACTTGGACACACATGATACATTATAACTTTATGCTATTTAAAATATTACGACCAAACTTCAATAAATAGGAATACATTATTTTGTCTACTATATTTACAAATTTTCAAAGGGGCTACCTTTATCCTTCATACAAAGCTTTAAACGTGTCACAAAATTTTCGGCTATGGCCCGCAACTCACTTACTGATATTTTAATCCATTCCTTGCATAAGAATGCCTTTGGGGATGCCAAAGTTTTATGAGGTTTAGCACACACCCTTGTCTCCAAGATGGACCAAACAGAATAATCCATTGGGTTCAAATCTGGGGAATACGGTGGCCATTCCTGAGCTCCAATGAAGTCAGGAAAATTTGTCTTGTTCCAGGCTTGAGTGCCTTTAGCTCTGTGTGCAGGTGCGGAATCCTGTTGGAAGGTCCATTTTTTATTTCCAAAGAACTTTTGCGACCAAGGTATGACAACATCTTCCAAAATGAGTTTGCGATAGTGGTAGTTATAGATATTTGGTTTGAAACTTCGTCCAAGTTATTTCTTGTCACCCTGTAGTACTATTAATCCATGGAATATTCTGGTAGCATTCCTACTAGCTAAAAAAGTCACTATCCCACGAATGCTCGAAAAAAGTCCAAGGAAACGGTCTCTTGTTCCACAGGAGCAAAACAATCAACGTCAAATACTGCAGAGCAGGAACTTTCGCTAGCTCACGAACATAGTTCAGTCGCTTGGAGCACAATCTCCAAAGTGCAATTGTTCATAAAAGCTCTCTGAATAACATTAACTCGCAGTGATTTCACTCTCTCTCAAGTCAAGTCCCTCCTATTGACACCTTTTGGAGATGGGATTTGGCGGTAGTTCTATCCAGAATCCCATGGAAAGTTCTAGAACGTGGATCCCGTGCATCTCAAAGCTTTGAAACTTCAGAAATTCTAAACTACTATTTTTTGCAAATTCGGTCACCAATTCGCCAAATTCGTCAAGTTTGTCTCCAAGGCTGACTTCACTAAAAGTTAATAAACTGCCAATTTTTTTCACTTTGAATGTACAAATACTTACACTGCAACAGGACAAACAGAAAATGTAGGAGAAATGATTTAATTCATTGTGGTAAGTAAATATATTTAACTGTTGGTGTAAATTAATCCAGCTTGTAAAATTTTTCGATTTCCATACGTAATCAGTATTAATTGTATCTATGTTGTTACACCTAGTTTGCTGTAACTAAAATGATAATAGTAATGCAATCGTCAGTTATGTATTTTCCACATAAAAGTTTAAATTGTATTTTTAACGATTCAGCTAAGATATTTACTTAAATACAATTTATTTTTTATATAATTAAATCTGAATTAAAAATATCAATTACATGTAAGTTGAAGTGTTCATACCTTTCTTAAACGTATTACATACTAATAATAGACAAACGGAAAGAGAAATATATAATTTACATCTACAATAGAACCACAGACAGACAAGATTAACGGCGTTTTTGATACCTGTAGATGTCATATAAATGAAGTAGTCCTTTTTAAAATTACTAAGAGAGTCTCTTGATTATTATAAAACAACCTCTTGTTATTAAATGTTCTCTGAATTTGTATCACCAACATTTTCAACAAATATACCCCATATATTTCAGTACTTAAAAACTGGTTTAAAATAAGTATTGTAAAAACATTATTTTTTAAATGTATTGTCATAGCTGAAGAAAACTGTAACAAATTTTATTGAAAGTTCATTATTGTTCGAGCCCGAGTCCAGTTAGAAGCTCGTGCCTTCAGATTATTCATCGTTCACTTGAATTTGAATTGCATCTACGGTTCAAATTGTAGAACGTATCAGCATATATATCCCTAAAAATGTTTAGAATATGTACAAAAACATGGACTAAACTATCTTCTTATACTTTTCTTTTGCCCCATTATCAGGGTCACAGATTCTTAAATTTTTAAGTGTGATTTATTATGCTCTCACCACTATTTAAAAAGAAATTTTTAATGATTTAATATTGTTTAAAATAATATTTTTCTGATATAGTGGTTACTATAATAAAAACGTTACGACTCTTGTCATAATACACAAATGGGTAAAAGTAAAAATAGCAATTTCTAAATACACCACATTCACAAAAAATGATTTGACGAAAACATCAATTATAAAATTCATATTCATTTTTAGTAAAAGCATTTTGAATGTAATTTATTTTTTCATCTTAGCTCGGATGACTATTTCTATAATACTGTTATTTCATAATCCTTATTTTAAATGTGTTATCCTTTTCTTTTACGTCTTATTATTATTTATTTATTTATTTATTTTTATTTTTATTTATTTGTTTATTATATATATATATTCAGACCTTTGTACTTACAAATATCATAAATCAAAAATATTTTTAATATATATCATATATTGCTTTTCAAATTTTTAGTCATTTTTGTTTTGATGTATTTTTAATTTAAACAGACATAAAAATTGCATTTAATATTTTAATCTTTTTTTTTTTTTTTTTTTTTTTTTCTTGTATGATATGTCTATTTAATCTTCTTATGTATTCGACGCAATCGTTTCTGATCTTTTTTATATTATAGATTTAAATGTTTTTCATTATGCTCTTGTATATTAAAATGATTTTCAAATGCCTGTAAGAATTCTATTTAAAAACTAAATTAAAAAGTACATAACAACAATAAATACAAAAAGAAAAAAATAACATTTTATATTAAAATTATTTTATTACCTTCAAGTAAATAGCTAATTAATTAATTTTAGAAATATTAATAACAAACTGATACTGTACTTACACATGCCACTTAAAAAAAAATAATAATAATAATAATGTGTTCTTAGATGCTACTCGTGATGAAAAAAAAAAAAAATCAAACTCGTAATAAAGGTTGGTTCTTGGAAAAGTACATGATCATCAAAAAACTAAGATGCGTTGATATATTAAGGGGGAAAAAAGTATTTTTAAAAAAAGAAAACTTTAATCCAGAATTTTTTCTTTTAACTTTGTAATGAAATAATAAGGTTTTGAACTGAAAGATGAAGTAAGGGTAAACTACTTAATTGGATATTGTGGATGATTTTATGCTTCAATTCCTATTTTAGCATTCTTTGCATCTTTTATCAAACTTTATCTTTTTTTTTTTTTTTTTTTTTTTTTTGTAAGTTTTTTTTCACCGAAAATTATGGTATATATTTAAATAGTTTAAAAAAACTTTCAAGAAAAAAATCACATTAACTTTTTTTTTTTTTTAACCAAAGTTTTTTATTGATTAGCATAAAAGTTCATTTTCTGCTATTTTATAATTATACATTGCATAATCTAAAATTTTATGAAAGTGATCTTTGTAAACACGAAAAATTTTTCACTTTCTTTGTATTGCTTCTGTTAAAAGTTTCCTTATTATTAATTTCTGAAATTTCTTCTTGATAATTCTTACTTGTTTTATTCGCCAGCCTATTTTAGCTAGAGCTCATTTAAGTTAATCATTAAAAAAAAAAAAAAAAAAAAAATCAGGTTTTGAAATTTCAGTCATGTTATCTTACTTGTTCATCTTATATAAAACGTATAATGATTGATCATAAAATCTTTGCTATCTAACATATTTTTCCTTTCTTTTTCTTTTTTTTTTTTTTTTTCTTTATCATAAATGTTATACAGACAACGAATTCTCTGATAAAAAGAACACAAGATGCTTTCTTTATATCATGATTTTGTCTCAAAATGAAGAAAAATGTAACGAATATAGTAATACTAGTTAGTTATAGGGCGACTAAGATGCCCGTTGAAAAATGATCATTTCATTTTATTTATTTCTCATTTCAAATAATTCATTTGCTAGCAAGCCCGTGCGAAATTTTCGCCCTTCACTTACCTCTTCGTTACCTTTAAAATTTAAAGTTATTATTATTTTATGGACGTCATTTTTTAGATCATCACGACATCATATAGACGCAAATTTAATATTTTATATATGTATATATACAAGTATATATATAAAATTTTCTTTTCACGTGAAAGCATATTTCATTGTATGCTTTAAAAAAAAATGGCAACTATTAAAAATTTAAATGTCTATTTTAAGTTGTTATTTTCATATTTTCATTAATTTTAAAAATTCTAATCAAAAATTCATTACAAATAAGGTGCCAAATGAAAGGGGAATTTTTTCTGAATCCATCTGTTTAAAAAACTTATCGATCGGACAATTAGATTTTTTTAATTAACTAAAGTATGAAAATTAGGTGGATCTCTTAAGGAAATATCTATTAATCCTAAAGTGTGACAGAATCAGGCACGGATGAGCGTAACTATATATGCTGATTCAATGACTCTTATAATTAAAAACGCCTGATATGATTAAACGTCAAAATAACATAACGAATGATAAAGGTACGACTAAATATATTAACATCATTTATCAAAATTATCATTCACAAGTACAGGGATATTATAGTTAAAATATGCCTATTCAGAAGGCTCTAGAGTCGGTTCTATGGATCCAAAAGAAAAAACATTTCACTGGTATGCAGTGTTGCCAGACTGGGGACTTTTTTTTATTCAACTGTTGCCAATAATTTTGAGAAGTGATATTTGATATAGTTATATAATAGACGATTAATCTTCGAAGTAACTGCCAACGATTAAAAATTTAGTGTTGGCTTTGAATAAATCCCCAATCTGGTAACACTGCTCGTATGTAATACAAATGATGCAATTATTGAAAAAAAAAAAAATGATTTGAAATTTTCGTCAATAGGTTGGCTGCTTCAATATCTAAGGCGATTTTTGCAGATTCCTTCTATCAATTTCGGTTAAACCAGACGAAAAACTTAAAATTTATTTTTTTTTTTTTTTTTTTTTTGCAAAAAATATGCAAAAATCTACTGAGATATTGGCGCCCGCCACCTATTGACGAAAAAAGCAACACATTTTTTTTTTTTTTTTTTTTTTTTTTTCGTTTTTCGTACAGCACAACGCCACCTAATTATTTTCATCAATAGGTGTTACTGAGCACTGAAAAATTGAAAAAAAAAAAAAAAAAATGAGTTGAAATTGTCGTCAATAGGTAGCACTGCGCTAATATCTAAGATTATACTTGTAGATTTCTTGCAAAATATAAGATAGTAGAAAACTTATTTCGCAGATCTTAATTTTTACGGAATCACTCTATCAATTTCGGTCAATCCAGACGAAACACACATAATTTATTTTGTTTTTTACAAAAAAATCTGCAAAAATCGCCTTAAAAATTGGCACAGTGCCATCTACTGATGAAAATTGTAACTCCTTTTTTCTTTTTTCAGTTTTGTAGAGCGCAGCGCTACCTACTGATGAAAATATTTAAGTGTCACTGTGCTCTGCGAAAATCGAAAAACAATTTGGTTACTATTTTCATAAATAGGCGGTACTGCGCCAATATCTAAGACGTTTTTTCATATTTTTTGTAAAAAACAAAATAAATTTGTGTTTTTTGTTTGTATTAACCTAAATTGATAGAATGAATCGACAAAATTCGCCTTAGATATTGGAGCAGAGCCAATACCTATTAACACACCACCTATTAACAAAATTTCAACTAATTTGTTAATTGATTTTCGCAGAGCGCATCACTTGTACTACATATTAGTGGAATTTTGTTTCGTTTGGAGCCATAGAACCGGCTCTAGAGCCTTCTGAATAGACGAACTTTAATCATAACAACCCCAGTAAATTTAGTTTTTGGTAGTCGAAATCTAGAAAAAAAAAAAACTGTTCTTATGATTAGAATTACATGTTATATTTCAAACCATCTCTTTACTCCAAATGTTTGGAAAAATTGGTTGACATCTTTAAGGCTGGCAAATTAGCAGATAAACTTTATGTGATACTGTTATATTTTTCTTTTGTAAGTTTTTTGTGAGTTACTGTAAACTGGGGTGACTTTGACACCGCGGGGTGACTTTGACACCTTTCATGTTTTATGTTTTCTGCCTATATTTTGCTCATGTACCGTAAACTGGGGTGACTTTGATACCCATTGGACCTGCATTTCGCATTACATGAGCAAAATATAGGCAGCAAACACAAAACATGATGGGTGTCAAAGTCGAGTTTATGGTATTTTAGGTACAATGTGTTGATAAATTGCTCGTACTATCTAAAACCATTTTCATTTATAAAAATAAGCCATACCTACAAATCAAAACTCAATTCGGCACTTCTTTCTACTCGTAGCACATATTAACAACTAGAGAACATAAAAATAAAACCAAACTGTGGACAATAGTCTTTCTCAAAAGAAGTTTTAAAAATATCTGTCTAAAATGTAAAGGCTGTTAGAGGGAATCGATATTAAGTAGATTTAGTATAGGAAATTCAGTGCAGAAATGCCACGTCGAGGAGGTAGATGGCGCTGATGAAATTCGAAATCCCTCGATCGCTATGGTTGTTATTTTTCACATAGATTTTAAACAAAATTCATCATTACAGTTTCTTCTTCTGGTGTCGCATTAAGAGCATGGCCTACAAACATCCCATTGATTCTGGTGAGGATCTGGTGGTTAGAATTTTAATTGTTGCTAAAAGTGAGTGTAATATGCCTGACTATGTGTTATTATTATATTAATGCAAATTCCTAATCATAAATATATTAATAACACATGTGTATACTAATAATACATGTACTAATAACACGCCATGCATATACTAATAACCCATACACGAACACGTATTTAAAAAAATTTTATCATTAATTTTTTCTTCCATTGAATGCCTGTCCATTTCACTAAATTACATTGCGTTATTAATATTGCTTTACTTTCTTGCCCTTACACGTGATATCTCTGCATTCATAATCCCATATTAAATCTGCTTACATCAGTATTTAGCTGCCCTAACGTTTTTTCCAGATAAATTTGAAACACCCTGTATATGAAAAAATATTCAGCAACGCATTGAATCGTCTTCCTATGATAGCATTTACCTTATTAAATAATTAAATGCCTAGTTGTAATTATTTCTTTGTGAATAAGCATAACTGTACTCATTACAATAATTTATCTTTATTTGTAATAATCTTTTGCTTCCTTATGTTAACCGGCTTACAAATATTTAAATTTTATTCATTTAAACCTACTTAATTCTACAGATTCTGGATCTTTGTTTTATTACTTACTCTCTATCCATATTTCTGTCATTTCCATTTTTCTTTGCTGAATGCATTATTTCTCTCTGTTTGTAAAACTTACAAGCACATGGAAAATTTATACTGTGCTTCCTGTAACAACAATAGCTTTTGTGCATTAATCTAACTCTGACATTTTAGTGTCATACTAATTCCCCGTACTCATCGACAAAAAAAAAAAGTCTGTTCATTTAAAGCTCATAGGGATTTTGACTGTATTTCCCCGAATTCAAAAGGAAATTCAGTGACCTGATACTATTTAGGGTCAGGCGTGCGTCATCTATTGAGGGCAGATTGTCATCTAGCATTGATGAATTGATTATCACTCTCTTATTCACGCATCTATGCATTTACAATGTTGTTATAAATACATAGTGTAGGTTTTACTATTTTTATTTTTCATAAAGATGTGTTATTAGTTTTTCTTTTTCATATTAATATCACTCCGCAGAATGTTCCTAAATAAAATATTTCTGGTAATTTCCAGAGCAGTCCTCTAAACATTTTATGAAATTTGTATGTTTAGAGTACATTGCAGCTATATATAATGCTTCTGATTGATATTAGTGTTGAAATATTTGAAATTTATCTTTGAACATAGGTAGGACCACACTAAACTTATCTATAACTATTACCTTAAATAAAACATTATTCTTAACCCAATGACATTTTTGAATGAGAGTATTTCTGAAACAATAAATTAAAAATTCTATGAATGCCTTATTTTTAGAATAAATTACAGCTCTATATATAGGCTCTATATATATAGTGTGCAGATTGGTATTAGTTCTGAAATATTTGAAATTCGTCAATCTTTTAATATGGGTATGACCCCCCCTAAACTTATTTTTAATTATAACCTTAGAGAAAGCAGTATTCTTAATCTAATGCTATTTTCGAATAAAAATATTTCTGAAACAATCCATTAAAAATTTTATGATATTCTTATGTTTAGAATAAATTGTAGCTCTACATACTCTGCTGATTGGTATTAGTGTTAAAATATTTTTTCTTTTAATCTTTTTTTATGGGTGTAACTCCTAAACTTATTTTTAACTATAATCTTATATAAAGCATTCTTAATCTAATCATATTTTTAAATATTTCCGAGACAATCCACTGAAAATTAGATGTATTTTTTATGTCTTGAATAAATTGTAGCTAAATATACACAGCTGATTGGTATTAGTGTTTAAATATGTGAATTTAATTTATAATTTAATATGGGTATGACCTCCTAAACTTATATTTAACTATAACCTTAAAGAACTCATTATTCATGATTTATTAATACTTTCATTTCCCTCTGGCAAATATAAAACATTTTTAACATCATTTTTGTTTTCATGCAGTCTTAGTGCTACATTGCAATAGTGTAAGGTATAATGACAAATTTACTGGTAAAATAATTATTAAGTTAGTCAAAATTCATGAAAAATATGAAATGAAAACACAGAATTAATTTAAATGTATATAAAGCCGCATATTTAGCTGAACACAGCACAAGTGAATAATTCCAACAATAAATTATGAAAGAATGTTTAACAAAATATAAGACAAACATTTTTAAATGAACTTTTCAAATACAAAAAAAAAATTGAAATGCAAAAGTTTTAGAAGCATTTTATACAGTACAGTGAAACAATATACAACAATGCATATTTTTTTATGGTCATATTTAAATATTTCTGCGTTAATTTGTGACGAATTGTGGTACCCATGTGATGAATTGGAGCCTGCGTCATTCCTAACTAAACCTGCTGTACGAATAAGAAAATAAACACTGAAACTTTATTGTTCAACTTAATAAATATTTAATTAAAGCTCTTCAATGAAGGGAGAATGGAGCTATTCTTTGAACATATAATAAAATATAAATAATCTATAACTTCGGTGCAAATAGGAGTATAATAAGTAACTTGATATTACCCATATACTTTAAGCAACATAACGGCGTGAAGCTTTACTATGCTTCTTTATAATCTGAGCGGCATTTGACTCTATCTCCTTTCCCCTCCAAAAACTCTCGAAACTCCACGACTGTCATTTTAATATGCCTTCTATACTTTGTAGCATTAATTTGCATTTTGTACGTAACCTGCCTTCGGACAAACTTATTCCATTTCTTCTTACCTCCTCTATTTCACAAAATCTAAAACTTTTACTTTAGACTTGTAGAGTACCTTCTTATGTAGAGTAATGACTCTTAACCGAACTAAGGTTCCTCGCAACTCCAACTTACGAACTGCTTACGAAATCTTCCCCTAACCTTACAAATTTATTTTATCATTTAGATCATAAAATTTCACTTCTGTAAGAAATATTTAATACTCTCATATGCCATTACCTTCTATTTAAAATAATACAAAATATTCTTTAGCAATTACAAAAACAGAAAATAATTATTACTATCCAGCTTTTAATCAATGCCTAGACAAAACAAATCGTTATTTTACCTAATGAAAAATAACACGTTTTTCCTATAAATAATTTGATTAATGTACGTATTAACATTCACATAAATGAAATCTTTTTCTGAGTAAATATGCACAAATTATGCTACAAATATCATTATTCATTTCAGTTTTTTCTGCGATATTTAATTAGTTAATGAGGTTGCTTATTTATCGAAAAAAAGTGCAGATATATTAGTTTAATTTTTTCTATAATTTTTTTTTCTGTATTTCTTTACATTCTTGTCACTTTTTATCTGCGTTTATTACTATTATTCTTTACGCTCTGTGTGATTTATATACCCTGTATTTAATTTGTTCTATATCAGTTTATATACTTTGATGAATAAAAAAAAAATTTTCAGATATCTGAAAAGAGAAAAAAATTAATGAGATCGGTGAATGTTTATACATACAATATATTGTTGATATATCGATTCGCTGTAAATTTTTGCTGCATTAAATATTTTAAAAAAAAGAGAAATATAAAGGCAAATTAGTAGAATAAGCAAATAGTTTAGTAACACAAATCATTAGGAAAAAAGATACAAAAAGTATTATGAATATTCAATTAAAAAAATACAATATATATACTCAAATATATATAAGTAAAATTATTATACTTATTGAAATAATATATATTTGAGATTTGCTAAATACTAAAGTCAAATTTTTAATGGTTGATCATTGTGTATGTCTGTTTTCAGGAAAACTTAAAAATATATATAGGGGAGACCCGTGTACCGTGCCATCATGTACCTAGGGTCACCCCACTTTATTTGAATAATATTTAATTTTAAGTTTTAATACTCAATTGGGCGAGTAACAACACCAGTTGCTACTTTTACAACTACTTTGGAACTTTTGAGGAGAGAGTTTTGACAAGTTACACGTAGAAAACGAATTTACGTGGTTTGAAGTAAAATTTTGCAGCTCATCTCTTTTGCTATTTTACAAAGGCAAATCAAATATTTTTCTTTCATTTCTAGTGTATAATTTTGCTTCTTATATTGAGTAATAAATGAGATATTTAATTAGTCCTCTCTGCATGTGGATTTTTTAGGGGAAGTCATTTTGAATGAAGTTACCAAAACTTGTACCTAGGGCCACATCGCTGCCTTGTACCTAGGGCCAGTGTGTTTGGACCTTTTAACACATTCGCGACCGCATGTTTTTGTCTTTTTGACAGTAAAGTCCGCCTGCGGGCGTTTTTCTCATAAATTACAGTTTTCCAAAACAAAATTTTCCGTATTCACATTTATATTACAAATGGATATGCATTATAATCATACTCTCTCTTTAATCAAAGTATTTGCATCCATATTATACTGATTGTACAAATATGAATATTGTGTAGATTTTTCAGGAACAAATAACATACAAATTGCAAAAGAAACGCCCACTGGTGGAGTTTCATATTTTGAAATGACATGAATCTACGTCAGCGGTCGAGAAAATGTTAAGAAACACAGTACAGCCTATAGTAATTGGATGTTGGAAAACCCTGGTAAACCAATCACTATATATGACGTTGCTGAAAGTGTTGGCAAGTCCTATCCGTCGGCATTTCATCCTGTAAACATTCTATCAGGCTTTCGTGTATCCGGCATATAGCCAATAAATCAAAACACATTCACTGAGGATGAATATTTAAGTTCAAATGTGACTGAAAGACAAAACCCTCTCCACAAATTAAAAAAAAAAAAAAAAAAAAAAAAAAAAAGGATTTTCCAGGAAGAAAGTGAACCAACAATGATAGAACTGGATGTCTCTGTTTTGTGTCCTGTTGAAATTTCGAAACCTTCAACATCTAACATTTTTTCGTGTGTCATGCTTTAACAGGTACGAACCTAAGCAAAACCTTTACCTAAAGCAAAACCTCCCACATCAAAGAAAAGATGCGACCGAAAACCAGAGAAATCTAGAAATCCAAGAGACACTTCAGAAAAAGAAAAAAAAAAAAAAAAAAAAACATTCTGTTGTTTTAAATTTAGGCAACAACATGATAATTATTATATGATAAATAAATATATTACTTGATATTGTTTTTTTCATAAAATACGTGTTTATATGCTTATTTTCTATTCATTACAAAGTGAAATCTAAATTTGAGAAAATGGCCTAGGTACAATGAGGTCTGGCCCCAAGTACAATGAGTGTGTTGTACCTAGGGCAACGAGTGAAGTTTTTTTTTTTTAAACCTTCTATTCGTCGGAATTTATTATTTTAGGTATTTATATTAATCCCAGTTGGAAGTAATTAGTCCTAAAGATATGTACATATCAGTTTGATAATTAATCATGGGCTCTGTTTTTGAGCATTGAAAAAAAGCGGCCCTAGGTACACGGGTCTCCCCTATATATATATATTAATAATTGCAGGCAATTCAAGTGTTGTATTTTGAAATTCATAGAAGAGTGCTATTTCAAAAACTTGATCAAGAATTATAAGTTTCAACGAGTGATGCATGTGAAAGTTGTCTAAATAATTTAGAATAAAGTTTAAAATGTGCAAATAGTCTTGAATACTATATAAATGTAGATACTATATTGAAATGGCAGGTTGAAGGGATGGTAGCTTTGTTACACAAAATTATTTGTCAAATAAAATTGTTCTTTAACCTAATTTGAATTATTTTTAATATATACAGTATAAAGTACTTTATGCAGTTTATATACAGTACTTGTTATCTTACTCCTATACCTGCAATCAGTCTTTATAATATTGAAATACAGGGTAAGGGAAAGTTGTGTGAGTATCACACGAGATTAATTTAATGGAACCATTGATTTTTTTTATAAGTAGGGTTTATACATAATTTTGTTATATTGTACAGTCGAAAAAAGAAAAAAAAAGAAGAAGAAATCACCACTCCCCAACTAATTTTGTTTCAAATCGTCCAACACATATGCGGCAAGTGCCAGTCGATTAGTAATAACACTTAATTTAAAACAGTACAGCTAGATTTTGCCTAGGGGATCGTTTACATATTAAAACTGGCATCAACTTCGTTTTTTTCCATAGTAACCCTATTTTTGACAATTTTGGGGGTTTATTTGGATCAAATGATCCAGGAAAATGGTATAGTTTATACATTTCTCTCAAACTTTTTCATACAGTTATAATTTTTCCAAGTATAGGGATGCTAATCTTAAATGAATGTGACAAATAATTATTCATATCTTCCCGAAAAATTATTGGATTTAAATTTACTTTTTTAATGCGTCAGAATGAAGTAATCCAAACATATTCCATGCATATTTTTGATTAAAAAACATATTTTGAATTAAGGAAATTATTAATCAATTCATATTTAAAAAAAAAAAAAATATTTATATATATGAATTATTTCTTATATTATTTTTTTGCACGAATAGAGCGGACATCATCAAAAATATGGAATTTTTAAATTTACAACTCATTCTTATCATTATTTTTCGAGCCACAGTGATATTTTAATTTTTATTGCTCTTAGGAGCTGTTGTCACTTGTTATCATTTGTGCCATCTATACATTTCATACACGATATAAAATAGTTATTCAAATAAGTTTGGAAGCACACATTATTTCTTAATAAGCATTACTTTAGTTTATTTTATATTTCTAACTGTCATACTTCTTTCCTTCTTATTATCTTAAAGGACATAATACTTTTCTATGTGATATCCTAATTATTATTATTATCATTTTAATATAGGGATTTTCGCTTATAACTCTATCAAAAATTATTTTATTTCCGAACCACCTTGATCTCAGGAATTCGAATATGCAGTCCGTAATGGGCGTTACTTATCGAAAAAATGAAATTGAGGTAAAATTTGATATGTAGACGACCCCCTAAGCAAAATTTAACTATTGGATTAATAACTAGACGTTATTACAAATCGATCGGCAGCAGTCGCATGCTTCTACGACAATTTACGTCGAAATTAATCGAGGGTGGCCTTTTTTTTTTCCCGACTGTACATTGGAGTTTTGTTTATCTTTAGACATATATACTTGTAATTTTTTATCTAACGTGTAATTTACTGAAAATACTCTTATATAACCTAAATTTAATATTACTTTATTACGGATCGCTGGTCGGGTTGCGAGTCAGAAGCTGCGGGTTCGGGTCGAAAGTCATTTTGCTAGTCGAGTGCAGTTCAAGTTACTCGACACGCGCAAGACTTTAATCCAGGTCATAAAATTTTTTCAAGTTTTTATGACAATAGATTTATACACATACAAGCACACAAGAAACAATCATGCCTTACCCGGGATTCTAGAAGGCAGCTTCTTGCCAACTGCTCCAGAAAGACAGCAGTATAAAGTTAATATATCATGAGAATCTGTTCAAATTAAAAATAGTTTGGTAAAAAAAGAAAATACTGCACTTTCCATGAATTTGCAATTTTTTTATTTTTGTAGGGACGGTTCTTCAGTGTAGTCAAAGGAGTTTAACTATCTATGTAAAAGTCTTCAAAATAAAGAAAACCTAATTACCTTTTTAGTTCTTATAAAATTTTGAATTGGAACGATCTATTAAGTATATTGCATTAAAAGACCGTTTTAAAATCTATAACACATTCAAATGCACAGAGTATTATTTTTCGTATATTGTGTTTAATTTTTCGTAAAGTATACTTTTTCTGAATCATCTATATGTTTAAAATCCAAGGCTGTTTCTCTGGATAGTCCGTGCGAGAGAACTGCTGTATTAATGCACTTTGTTAGAGTTTTGTCTATATAAGTGCAAAATTCTTTTTATGTAACCGCAATTACTATTAAATAGTCAAAATCAACAATTGAGATATGCATTTAATAAAGGCATTAAAGTTATACGTTATTTCAGATTATTATAAAGTCTGTGGAAAATCGTTAAGGGAAAACCTATTTATAAATTTCAAACGCAAGGCTGATTCTTTCGACAGTCCGCCAGAGAAACCTACTGTATTAACTTATTTTATTTTGGTTTTAAAAGACCTACAATTTTACCTATAGATGAGCCAAATTTAGTTTTTATGACCACAATTATTGTTAGTTAATCTTAATTAACAAAGAAAACTTTAGAAGAAAGACGTCTTTGATTAAAATGGTGTTTTCATAAAGAATCGATATATATTTAAAGATAAAAAAATGAACAATAAAAAATATTTTGTAAAATTCGTGTCAAATTTTAATGAGGGGGTGAGAAGCATTCATTTGTTTGTGGTTTCAAATCAGTGAGAAATCCCACAACTATTTAAGACTTAATGAGTCTGATTACAGTCACATACCCTTGGTGAATTGATTAATTATTGATTAATTCCAAGAAGATTAAATTATTTTCTGGCTTTTATTTGTAATAAAATGTCCGTAAGTAATCTTTTTTTTTTATTATTATTATCAGTCTAATATAAAATTACTTATTTATTTATTTAATCATTCTCTGTTTCCAGTGGTATGATTTTTAACATTTAGCAAAAATCTCTATTTTTATCCGTATTGTATGTATTTGTATGAAGTTTACATTTTTCTCTATACACTGTTAAAAATAATAGTTCAACATTTCACCAAAAGAATGGTGCAAAATTGGTATTTTTAGCTGCAACCAATATTTTGGTGCTAAGTTTTACCGTTTCAGGGGCACATACTACTGAAGAGGTGTCACTGAAATGGTAAAAAGAGTGCACCAAAATATTGGTTGCAGCTAAATTGGAACCATTCCTCTTGTTAAATGTCAGTTGGTTGATTGGGTTTAGTGCTGCGCAACGGTCTGGGACTCACCCCTAGAGGTGGTTCGGAGACATACCATCACAATTTTGATCCTATTCGGAGAGGATGGCTGTTAAATGTCGGATATCATTTTTAAATGTATAGAAAAAACGTACTTTAAGTCATTTCAATGTTTGCCAGCTACAGCGCAATGATAGGACCTCATTTGTACATTATATTCTTGTAAAATCGTGAAGTTTTGACAGGTACCTAATAGTTCTAGTATACAATGCCATTTCTTTTGCTTTTTTTATTCTACCTCATGGCACCGTAGATGAGTATTTGCTATTCAGTTCTAGTCCAATACCGCAATCAATTCAGAATTACAGAAAGTGTGAAAACGTAATTACACCATTTTCTTTTACATGACAGGGAAGATATCCCTTCCGTGGAGGATCAAAATTGTAATAGCATGACTCCGGACCACTCTTAGGGGTGAGTCCCAGACCGTCAGCAATTGCCCGTACTGTAGCACTAGGGCGACCCCTATCATCCATCAACACTCAATATAATCAAATAAAGAAAAATCAAAAGTATGTTTCAGAAATTTTAAATGTTGTTTTAAAGTGCGTTGATAAAAGCTTACAATATATAAAGAAATATTTTATTCAGTTTAGATTACATTTTCTTGCGAACGAAAAATATTCTGCATTCAAATTCATGACTTATTTTTAAACGGCTTCGTTCACATTTTGTTCTTCACTTTTTCGTTTAAAGCATATTCTTTTCCTCCAAACCATCCCATTTTTGAATATCAATCTTTTTTTTTATATTTTATTTTATTTTTCAACTTTTCGCTAGCTTAGCAAGACCGGCACTTTACGAGATATATTCCACGGCGCAGTATCGTGATCCATTCTCTCTCGCGGAACGAATTGGGACGTGGCTATCTTGAAACAAACGATTCGTTCCGGAGAACACTTTTCCAAAATGTGTGTCGTTTTAATTTACGGTCTAAACTTGGAATGAGTTTCGAGGGGTGAGATGTGAATTTGAGTTCTTTATTTTACTTTCCGGTGTTATTTTTATTTTTACAGGGCTGTCGGGAAAGATTAAAGATCGAATTACGATTTCTTAATATAAAGGAGGGACGTCGACATTAGTTTAAATTACTCAGTAAAGCAATTTCGAGTTTTTTAATGCAAAGTTTTCTTTCGTGTCACCGAAGTTTATTGGTTGGAAGGGGGGAAAGTTTATTGTTTTATTAAAGTCTGGGTGAAAATACCTTGTCAAAGGAGTTCAATTTCTGAATTTTCATTATTGAATCACGAATGTTTAAAATATATTCCAAGTTATAATTTATGATCAGTGGTGTGTAAGAGAGGGGTGAAAATGAATTATGATTTTAAAAATTCATTCATTTCATATTTAACGGTTCGAAATTAAAATTCTATGTTGTTTTATTTTTCTGCTTAGTGTATTTAGAAATGAAATTGTTATAATCGTGATTTCAATAGCAAAATAATCTTTAAAGAATAATAATAATAATAATACATGGAAAATGTTAGACATCATAGCTAATAAAAATTTTAAATGCCGATATGATTTAGATTCCAAATAATGGTTATATTTTTAGATTAAATTTATCAGTTTTGACTTCAAAGTTTGTTGAAAGTTGCTATGGTAATGCTTTATGGAAAAACACTTTACAGAAAATTCCTTTAACATTTATGTAAAGTTTGACCTACATTTTATTTTAACTTAAAACTCTTTCTGTGACTAATTTTCTAAGTGAAAGAAAATGTGATGTAAAAACGTATTTACTCCCATAGAATTTTTTGTAGTATTTTCAATAATGTGTTATATTCTGGCTCAGTTTTTGATGTTGAGATAATTATAGAAAAGAAAAGTGAGAAACCGAAATAAGCTTAGCTGGCATACTATTATGATTGGTCTTCCAAGTGTATGAAAAAGAAATCGCCATCGAAGCTTTGCAGCATAAAATTGCTATGCCATTTTAACACAGGGTTCCCATCAGAGGAAAACATTGGTTGAGAATTTCTCACCCTTCATCAAAAGCAAAGTGAGACTTTTAAAAATTATATGAGATTTCTGAAACTTGAGTGAGACCCCAAATAAACTTTCAATAATAATAATAAAAGATCTTTTACATGAACACAGGTCTTTTAAATGGATGAGGGGGGAGGGGGGGATCAAGAAGTCGCCTATACTTGAGCAGATTAGGATCCAATTTGTTTGTCACATGTATTTTTTCTATCATAGAACAAATATAAGTCAAAAAAGAAATTATAAAGAAAAGTTTTTCGTATTTTATAATTTAAACAATTCCAGAAAAATGAACAGGTGCGCGAATTTCTCGCAATATTAAAATGTTTAAGTGAGAAAATGAAAAAAATATGCAACATTCTCGTGGTCTTGTGCTCAAATGAGAACCCTCATTTAACTTATCTAAATACCTAGATGTAACGTTTAACTGGTTATAGAAGCGAATTTTGCTCATATCTGTATATGAAATTAAAATTTTGAAATGTTCCATGTGTGTAATTTTAAGTTGGGTACAGACCTAAAAAGAATAGTTTATAAAACCAGCTTTAAACATTTAAAGTCAGTGTTAGACCTATTTCCCTTTCCTAGACGTTC
The DNA here is from genome assembly GCA_963930645.1 of Salticus scenicus. NCBI lineage: Eukaryota > Metazoa > Arthropoda > Arachnida > Araneae > Salticidae > Salticus > Salticus scenicus. The sequence goes on from OZ005659.1 coordinate 70,787,746, forward strand.
TAAAAGTTTATTTCATTTTGAATAAATCTTATGTGCTAATAAAATTAACAGCAATGTTCACATTCTTAAATGGGCAACATTATTATGTTTAAAAAATAATAATAATCTGCTCTAGGAAATAAATATTAACACTTGACTAATATTTAAAAAAAAATTAACTAATTAATTAATTTTAAAAGTACAACAATATTGGGGTATATATATATATATATATATATATATATATATGTATATGTATGTATATATATATATATATATATGTATATATATTAATATAATGAATACTTACAAAAGCAAAAAAAAAAAATTATGTATCGCATACCAATTTATGCATATAGTTATATACTATTTTACGCACTGATTTTTTTCTATCACGTATAGCATGTCATATTTACATCATAAAGGTTTCTTTTTAAAAAAGCATGAGTAAACGTATGCGTAAAAGATAAAATGATTTTCAAATAAAAAATTCTTTATTATTCGTGTATAAAGTCGATTTATTTTAATTAACAGACACATTACGCTTTAATCAAATTTAAGTTATTAAAAATTTAGTTAAATCACTCATCGCTTAGTTAATTAACATTTGAAGGGTTTAATTAGTATATATTATGATAGTTAATTCTGTCAGGGCATACAAATAATGAAAAAGAAAGCATCGATATAATTGAAAAAGTAGATTTAAAAAAAACTTTGCACTTGTGATTTTTTTTTCTCTGTTGTTTACATAGTATTAAGAATTTACTTTTACTGTCTTTCAACATGGTATTTGTCATCCGAATAGTAATAATTCCGTCTATAAAGTTCATATTTTCTTGTATCTCCAATTAAATTGGGTATATTATTCTAAAATAATTTCCAGCAACAAGAAGACGTGTTTTTAAAATGTATATAATTATAATTCACAACGTAAAAAATACGCATAAAGTCATATTATTTAATCAAAATGTTGAGGCTTCTAAATCACTGGTTTTATATGTTTTAAGTGAATGTTTATAAAGAAAATTTTAATGATTTTAAGTAGAATTTAGAGCAAATTTAGATGAAATTAAGTTTATAAATTAAAATCTAATGAAAGATCATTATGACACGATCTTTCATATATATACATATATATATATATATTTCTTCCCTATCATATTATAAATTGAAACAAGTTTGAGCAATATTAGCAATACATGCCAAATATTTTAACATTTTAAGTACAAAATTTCCCACAAGGAAAAAAAATTTCTTCTATTTACTTTTAGGAACCTGGTGCCTGAGCATACACCGGTTAAGTCAGATACACATTTCGTTGGAAAAATCGCAACACAAGAAGCACTTTGAACCATAAATATATATTTTAAAATATGCCGCAATATATCATATACGTTACATATTTAATTAAAGGAGGTCCAAAAATCGAATTAACCCTTTTTAGATGACTATCTGCAAATAGCATACAACAAAAGAAGAGACCCCCGCCTTTAGGCTTTCCTCTGAAATAAAACGTTATTCCAAAAAAGGATTTTACTTATGCCTGTTTAACCCGTTAAATGCAACCCATTAAGTGTATTCCCGTTAACCCATAATATATAATAAGGACATTTACAGCACCGATTGCTGTAAATAACATTTAAATGATTTTAGCACAAATATGTAAACATATTTTGTTAAATACGATAACGTTTTAGAGTAATGCTAAAAAGCGGGGTCACTGTTTAAATAAGAAAATCTACTATCCGCAAATGGTTAATATTCAAATAGGATTTAAATATATTATATGAATATCCTTGCGTATTTTTTAAGGGGGTCTGGGACACCAAATTTTGTTTTTATTATTTATTGATGAATTGCTGTAATTATTTTTTCTGAAATTAGAGCTTTTTTGACGATGAAGTTAAGCAATAAAGAATCTTAAAAAAAATTTAAATAAAATTTTAAAATTTAAAATTTTTGATAAATTTAAAATTTGTCATATCTCATGAACTAATGGTTCAATATACAAACTTTTTTCACTCTTATATACAGAAAAGATTTATCTTCACTTTGTTTTCGGGATTTTTAATTAGGAGCAAAACTTTTTTGGTAATCCAAAATTTATGTATGAAATAAGTACTTTTTTCAAATTGAAATTAATATTTAAAAAATTTATTATTATAATCAGAAATCCTGAAGACAAATTGAAGATAAATCCTTTCTGTATATAAAGGTGAAAAAAGTTTGTAAATTGAACCATTAATTCATGAGATATAACAAATTTTAAATTTATCAAAAAAAATTTAATTTTTAAAATTTTATTTTAATTTTTAAAATTTATTTTAAAAAAATTTTAAGATTCTTTCTTGCTCAACTTCATCGTCAAAAAAGCTTCAATTGCAGAAAAACAATTACAGCAATTCATCAATAAATAATAAAAACAAAAATTTGGTGTCCCGGACCCCTTAACTACAAAATTTATTTTATACATTATTGGAGACATAAGATTTATATATATGATTTTTTGTTTTTTAAGTTTTTATTTATAAAGGGAAAATAGTGATTCTTTTTATTATTATTACTCATTTAAATATAGTGACCAGCGAAGCGTGCAAAGCCTACTGGTATATATATAAAATAATGTCGTATATTTATAGAGAGATAGATATACGACATTATTTTAAAAAGATCAAATCTATCTTTTGTACGTGACAGAAAGATAAAATAGATGCGTGCACTGTTTTTCTCCCTTACTTTAAAAAAAAAAACAAAAAAAAAAAGACATAATCACGAGCATTTTGTACATTTAGTAACCATAACAATTAAGAAAGGTTTTTTTTTTTTTTTTTTTTTTTTCTTTTTTTTAATGATGATTTCTTTTCTTCTTTTTCTTCACCTGATAACAATATTTGATGATTACACAAAAATGTTTTTTGTTTCATTTACGTTGCGTGATAAAAAGAATTTTTCAAAAGTAGTAAGTGCAAAAAAACTCACATTATTTTTTTCAAGGAAGTGTTTGAAGACTAATTTAATCAGCAGCTTTTCTGGCATTTATTAGTTCCAAAGAAATTTATCAATATTTATGATGAATAGCGGCTTTTTATATTAATTGCAAATATTAAAGCTCTATGTATGAAAGGTCATATCATGTTAGAAATACGTTGTTTTTCAGAAAAAAAAAAAAAAAAAAAAATGTAAAATATTGAAAGGGAAAAGTAGTCGGTAGATTTAGCAAGATTTTTTAAGACCTAATTAAAACTTTTATATGAATCGCTAATTATTTTGTTACTTTTTTTTTACCGCTACTTTCAGTATTTGCGTGTATATTATTTTTCGCCTAAATTAGGGAATATTATTTTATTTTTATTAATTAATCATTTATCAACATTTACATATTGTAAAAAAAGCAAGAAGGATATTTCTTTTATCTTAATACAATAACGATTACTTTTATATACAGAAAAAGAAATTTTAAAAAAGGAAATAAATTAAAATGCATATGTTGTAAATTTCTTTTTTTAATGCTGTTTCATAGAATTATTTCATTATTATTATTATTATTATTATTATTATTATACCATTTTCTTTATTTTAAAAAAAGAAGAAGAAGAAAGAAAGAAAGAAAGTCAACAATGAAACGACATTTTTCTGATCATCATTAGGGTATCGATACTATTAAAATGAATGCAAATACAGCGTTAAAAGAACACAAATAGGGGAAAATATATAAACTGGTTTACGGTTGTTTCGGTATTTGTTCCTTCCTTAATACTAGTGGAAAATGGAAATAAGTATAAAAACATGATAAAAATGTAAAAGAACCAAGAAAACAATGCTTGTGTTTTCTGCTTGAGATACTTAACACAATTTGCATTTCTGGTCTTTCTGTGGATTGTGCTTGCTTGGCAAGCTCCGGGATTTTAACTTTCGTTTTTATTATTCTTTTACTTTTCTATCATATTTTAATATTTTCATTTTATACTAGTACTGAGGAAGGAGCGTTGGAAGTTCCGAAAAGTATACTAGCTTAATTTTTTTTCTTCATTCCTGCTTTTTAACGTTGTTTTTTCAGTGGCGTGTCTTTAGCGTAACAGGACCTTAGTGTAAAGGGATGGAAGACAGAATGCAGGAATAGAAGAAGCCGTGCCCTAATCGCAAGTAAAAAAGGGTGATAATAAAACTACTGATTCTCCAGAAAATAAAAAATTATCCATATTATTTCATTGGACAATGATTGGACAATTCCAGAATTTTTCTAGATTTTTGGAATGTATATGGGCAAAGACATTACATTAATAAACCTTAAAAAGCTGGCATTCCAGGTTAAACAGTGCATTGAAAATGGAAACATCTTATAAATATTTATTTATTTGCTAATAAATAAAGCTTAAACGAGAGGCAGAAAATTCAGATTGCATAAGATGAGCAGAAGTGGATGGTTAACCGACTGAAAGAAATATGTAGCTAGGGGCTAGTTGTAACAATTTTTTAAAAACTAAATATATTTTTTAATGTATTTACGTTTTCTTGTTTATAATTGCTGTTTTGCATAGAATACATGTTTCTGTATAATATTCATAAAAGAAACATTCGTCAATTCTGTTGATTTTTGTACAAAACATATTTTTTCAAAATTCTTTGCCTGTTGCAATTTGCCTCGAATCTGGGGCAAATTGTAACACACGTGGGGCAATGTGTAACAGACATAAGGGAAGTACTAAAAATAAAAACGAGAATATTTCAAAGTGTTTTTTACATACTTGCCAACCATCTCATTAATAACCGTACAATTGTTAACGCCCCCTGAAAAAAACGCCCCTTTTCTCACACCACTATATTTCTAGAGTTATTCTCTCCAAATGTTGTTATGATTAAATAAGACTAAAATTACTCTAAAAAATTATTGGTGTGAAAAAAAAAGGCGGGTATTAAAAATTGTACGGTTCATCATGAGATGGTTGCCAAGTATGTTTTTATTACCAATCATTTATTAATTTAATAAAAAAGAAGGCAATTAATAACTAATATTAAGTTATACTTTCTTGGTACAGTAACAATGAATTATATCGAAGGGATTATAGTAAAATAAAGAGAAGGTAAAATATCTCCTGGAGGTGAGTCAGTCAGAACTAAAGTTAATACAAACAAATGATATATTGTTTGTTCCCTCTCACACATTTAACGTGTGCCCACATTTTGTAAAATAAGCCTTATACCCATTTTTCTACCTCAAAGAGGCTGTAGGCATCTGCAGAAGCTAAGTGAAACCTCTCCTTTATCTACATCTGAAGTTAAAATAATTTTCTTTATATTTTCGTTTATTTTATTTTATTTTTTTTATTTTTTTTTCTTCTTTTCCTTTCCCTTTTCTTTTTCTCTGTGTTTGTGTTACATTTTAATTATCTCTTCGAAATATTTTTCAAATCATTTCCTTTCGGGTGATGGCTGTCTAATATTTGTACCTATCTCGAAGACTTCGGCTGTAGCCAACTCGTATATATCTTGAGCCTTTAAAGCTCTTTCAGACTTCTCCTTATAGTTCCTCATTATAAGGAAAAACAGAATAATAGAATAAAGCACAAAATAAGTAATTTGCTTGTTAACATTTAAAGTAGAATGTCTCCTTACATGAATCAAAACATACAAGGGGCAAGTTGTAACATGTAACAACTTGCCCCAAAATTTTGTTTCAACTTGCCACATCATATGATTTTGGGCATTTTGTTTATTTATAAAAAATATATAACGATTTATGCAAAAATTTAAACATGCATTTTTTAACTTAACACATAGACAAAATAAATAGCTATAAACGTTTTTTTTTTAAATGTAAATTAACACACTTTTAATCAAAATTTACGAAATAGGTTTCTTTCCACTAACTAGCTAAAACGAAGTGCACGTACAGAACTTCTCATTAACCGTTTTCGAGAAACCCTTATTGTGCCTACATAATATGGCGCGTCATCAGAATTATGTTTATAGAAATATCTAATAAAAAACGTTACAAGTTATTGCATAAATGGCATGATACTTCTTACACCTGGTATATCTAGCCCCCTAGCTTCCCTATATATTGATATCGACGAAAAAAGTAAAAACAAATCGAAGAAAATAGAGACTTGGGAAAGAGTTTGAAAGCACTGGCTAAATTCTTTCAAACGAGAAGGAAAGTTGCATAAAACGTGAAGGAAAGTTGAAAAGTTCATTTTTTAATTTTTCTTAATTTTTTTTTTAATTATTACAGATTTATGCAAAAGGCATGTCTTGGACAGGGATAACATTTACGATAAAGACACGGGTTTACAAATTTATGCCTAGAGCACGGCATTGCTTTTTCCTTTCTTTTTATATTATGAACAAAAAGTAAATCCACTTATTTTTAATTATGGATACCATATTTAATATTAGCATTATTTATATCAGATATAGTCAACCTTTTTTATACCTACCACCTAATTTTGTGTGTCTGTTAGTAGCATAATTTTCTAACCCCCCCCCCCCCCCCCTCGGTTCCACAAAAACAATGATTTATAAAGTAGGAAAATAACTTTACTTTATAAAATTTACGAAACAGAGTTATAGTAAGTTAAAGAATATAATAAAAAAGTATTTCTCCATTTCACTGCTTTTAAAAAAGTAAATTAATTTAAAGAAAAATGTAAAGCCTTCTGTATTGGACAAAACCCCTTCTGCTCACCACGGAAGCTAGTACGCCCACAAGTGGGCAGTGGGGACCGAGTTGATTACCACTGGTGTATAGTATCAAAAATATATTTGTACTGTCCCTATATTAAATATTGTATAACTATATACATTTCAAAACATGTAATATATTTACAAATGATATGCATTTTCAATTCTAATAAAAGCAAATTTAACCCTACAAGGCACCCAGTTCCATATGTGGAACACCGACTTTAATCGTTCCTATAGCTATAAAACTATTAGTAGCGACATCTCTTGACATCTTGATAGAAGCTATAGCTTCTATCAAGATTTAGCAATGTAGTAATACGAATCTTTACCTAAAGATGTCGTTCGTGTTTTTGTTATAGTGCACTCAGTGTGAAATTTGAATGAAAGTGATATGTTAGTCGTTTGTCTGAATTCAAAAATAAAAAAGAATAGTTATTGAACAGTTTTGACTCGAAAAAAAAATACCGTGTGTTATAACGAAGTGTATATTTTGCAGAGGTAAGTTGCTTTTTTTTTTTTATATTACAATAGTAAACGTATTAGTAAATTATATTTTTATGTATGTTCCACATACGGTACGTTGAGCTAAAAAATTGATTTTTCCGTAAAATATGGTTTTATTTTTATTTTTATAAGTTTTCCCTATCTTCTGATCACTAATTACAACCTATATATTTTTGTCACGCGCTAAAAAAAAATTGAGCCTTGTTGGGTTAAAATTTCATGCAAATATAAATTATCAGTAAATACAAATATGTGTCTGCATCTAATTTTGGAAATATTCCCATTAAATTAAAATAGCAATAATAAATAATAATAATAATAATATGTACACTTAAAATAGTAAAATATTCATGAGATACACGGTACATTATACAAACTAGATTTATACATATGTGTATCTCTTTGTATATATATAGGTTTCGTGAAAAATTACACCTTACCCTCGGTATTTTGGTAAGGCTTCGGATTTTTTAATAAATGTAAAAAACTTATTCATTCAGAGTGAGGAGGAAATGGTTTAAATAAAAAGAAATATGGGTGGTGCGCATAGGAAAACACCTAGTCAAGGAAAATTTGAAATTTAAAATGGGAAGGGATAACTTTTGTTAGCTTGTTGAAAAGGTCTTATAATAATAATAATGAATACTTTTGTTTTACTAAGCTTTTTAGAAAGTTATGACGAATTAAAGTTTTTGAAGTCCCACGTCCTTCTCACTATATTTTAGGAAAATTTTAAATTTCTAAAAACTACAAAATACATGCTTAATAATTATGAGGGTTCATTCTTTGGTTTTAAAAAATTCGGCTGCGTTTAAAATTTAAATGAAATTGATGACAGAATTCATTTCAGCATCCTATAAAACACATTCCTACAAAAGTTAAATAAAATACTTATTAATTAAAAAAATAAATAAAAGGTCTAAACTGCTGTGATCATTATAATTTATCTTCTGTAACATTCTGACGGATAAATTAGTCAAAAACTGTGCAAAAGCAAAAAAGGGGTATACAACAATATATGGTTGCCGATATACACCAAACTGACTAAGCATAATTTTTCATAATACAGTAACCGCCGCTTAATAAATTCACTAGTTAATAAAATAAGCCGTTTAATCTGATCAAATTGTCAGGACCAGAATCAAATGAATACAAGCTACTTTTAAAGCCGCCGCTTAATAAAATCAGAGTTACTCTTTAATAAACTTAAAAAAAAATCTCTTCAGTAGCAAGAATGTCATTTGTTCAGGCTAAGCAATTTTTTATTTACACTGAGATTATTTATTTTTGAAACAAAAAAGAAAATGAGACACATCAATCCATATCTGTTATTTCTCTTTCCCGAAAATTTTATATTTGCAGCACAGTTGCAAATCAAACATGCCCCATAACTTGTATTATTTAACAATTACCAAGGAATGTATTAAGTTACAAATTTAATTTGATTCGTAAGTGATAATTTTTTTATTAGTAAAAGACATTTTTTTTTTTTTTAATTCTTATTTTGAAATAACTAAGAAGCAAGTGATTTAAAGATTTTAAATTTAAAAGAAAAGCGTCAACTTTTGACAAATTAATGATGCTTTCTCTCAAAAGAAAGCGCTTTGAAACTTGGTATGTGTGTTTAATTTACTTATTTTGTAGGAACTAATTAGTTATCCGTCAAAAATTAATTAATGTTGTTAATTAATTCCGTTATTCGTTACCTTTTCAAATTTCTTTCCGAATTCAGGGAAGTAATAGCGTTTTCTTGAGTGCAGGAATGCTCACTAAATATAAAAATCAGCCACTTAATAAAATCACTTTGGCTCAGAACGAATGTGATTTTAATAAGAGGCGGGTACTGTAGTCATCTTTCATACCAAGCTTGATGGAATTATATACTATAGAAGCTAAATATAGCCTTTCCATAAATGAAGAATATAGCAGCATAGTAGCCACCTGTTGGGTGATATATGCCAAAGTCAACAATTTACATTAAAATTCAATTAAATATAATGTTTACTACATTTTTTCGTGAGATACTGTGCCCATCAAATTGTCTTAATACACCCAAACATACATTTCCTTTAAATGATCGAATCGAATTCAAGTATCTCAAAACGTGTAAATCCATCGAAAACTGGATGCCTAAAATTTTCTCGAATATAATACTTTCTTCTTATATCTGTATATATATATAAATTACGTGTCACGATGTTTGTCCGGGGTAAACTCCTAAACTAAGGAACCGATTTTAATGAAATTTTGCACACTGTGTGCAGTTTGGTCCAACTTGAGAGATAGGATAGTTTTTATCTCAATTTATTGTCACAATATTGTTTTATTGCAATTATTTGTCAATTATAGACCTTTATTAAAGTTGCTCCGAAATATCTGTGAGTTCCATTAATTTAATCGTTGCCAAAAAGAAAAAAAAAATCACGAGTTCATTTTCTTTCGACATAAAAATAAATACATTTAATCAAACGTGAACGTTAAAAATTATAAAAAGCTAAATTATGCATCTCACGAAAATTGACGTCATAATCAATTTAAAGATTTTATACACATTGATAAAGTGTTAATGTAGTTCTATCATAGATATAGTATTATATATAGATCTTTCATCCTCATGTTATCGTACAAAGATTTTTAATACCGAAAAAAAAAAAAAAATCTTTGGAAACAGCCATTAAGTGGTATAAAAAAAAAAAAAGAAAAAAAAAAGAAAAGAAAAGAAAAGAAAAGAAAAGAAAGAAATATGAATTTGGTACTGTATCTGGAGTTTTTCATTCACCTTTAGCAAATAAATTATTCATAAATTTTATTTGCTAAAATATTAGTATGTATTCCCGTGTGTATTCACTCGGGGAAAGACGGCCATATTTTGGTAAAAACGTCGTCTTTAACCAAGTGAAAATGAATAACTTTTTTCTCCCTAATGATCGCTCTATTCTATATATGCTATACTATATCTATGAGTTCTATACGCAAGCGAAGTGTGACTCACTGACCGTCTGGGCAGCCAAGAAAAAGATTTCCTATGTTAATTGCCCATTGGATTTTTTGTAAAAAATTATTAAAAACCGAGGAAATTTATTTCCCGATTTTAATCCTTATATTTGGGTATAGATATGTATTAGTTATCGCGTGCGTTAGATTGAGTTATTTTGTTGTCAAATTTGCAAAATTTTTATTTTAAATTTCAAAACTCTGTCACCCTTGGCTTTTTTATTTTTTTTTTTTTTAATTTTATTTGGCGATCAAAAGCGTAACACGAAAATATACATGCCAGATATATGTATTGTACGAAATATTGTTTCATATTATTCATTACTCTTTTAACATAAGTTGTTAAAATAACCATGATTTTTGAAAGGAATTAAATATTTTCGCCTGATAATTTGGCGATATTCTTTTTTTTTTCGCCAAGGATGACAGAAATGAAATCTATTCCGCTGCAACATATTAATATCTTACATCAAATATTTTATTTAGACATTTGAAAACAAATTTGACTTCAAACTATGATAGGATATTTATCATTTTCCTTTTAATTAGTATATTATTAGTATATTAAAATTTAAAAGCATGGCATATATATATATATATTTTTTTTTTTTTTTAAATCTTATGATTATTCTTATCTTAATCCTCAATGTTTCCCATCTTTATTAACTTGAATTTACTATAAAAATTTTAACATACTCAAAGCCTTCTCATCACTTTGTTAAAATACACTAAACTTTTCCAAAATCTTTTTCTATTTAAAATGATACATGTATTTACTTTAAATGTCCAATATTTCATAAGATGTCCTATTTTAAAGTTTTAAAATATTTATCAAATTTACTTATTTTTCTGGTTTAGCCATATTGTTTTCCTTTTTATAACTACAGCTGTTGCTCTCTTTAAAACAGTTAAAATGATGAGGTCATTTTATAGTAAAATTATCCATTATAGCATATATTATATTTCACTCCTCCCTAAAAATTGATTTTAAAATCGTCTGCTTCTTTTATACTTTTATTTTAATCCGCGTTTGTAATGATCGATAGATGGCGCTTTTTCAGCTTTTGTTGTTAGTAAATATAATAGCTATGTGTATTTATTATTGTTCTAATTGTGTTACTATTTAATGTTCGTGCTATAATTTCTCCGCCATTACATCATGGAAAATTGATTGCTTTTGGAAAAAATATTTCAGTTTATTCAAAGTTCGATCGGAAGTAGATTTTTAACTGAAGCTGAACAAATATTAGTTTCAAATCATCTGGTTAATTCTTTACTTCCATTAGCCGAAGCAACTGAAATTTTATATTTGTCATTTGGAAATAAATGGAGTCTTAATTCTGGATTTCTTGAATCTTTGGAGTGACACTGTGGCACACAACAGTATGTGTTATCTTTTTACCGGATTTATTCATTTTTATTCAATAAATATATGTGAAACTAAACATCGGCAAGCAATGGCGTCTCGATGGAAGCCGAAAGCTATGCATGTTAAATGTAATTTCACCTTAGACCACCAGAGGGCCTGCATTTCATTACAATCGCGGATAGAATTTTAATAAAAATAAAATGACATATTAGTCTTTTTAGCATTTTAATCCAAAATAGCTTTAGACATTATATTTCCCTTATCCATAAAAATTGATTTTTAAAATCGTCTGCTTCTTTTATACTTTTATTTTAATAGAATTTTAATAGAATTTAATTTACATATTAGTCATTTTAGCAATTTTATCCTAAGTAGCATTAGAAATAATATATATCACTTCTCCATTAAAACTTATAGGACCCTACAATAAAATTAATTTGTACTTAATATCAACACTACGAAAATTTTTATCAATCGTTTCCAAATTTTGACCTAAGGTTCAAATCTCAATCCTGTGGGTTTTTACATCGACTACAACGTTTTCGTCTTTATTCGTAAATAATAATTTGACAGTATTAAATAGTTTACTGCCATATAATTCAAAGTATAACTTAGTCACGGCAACGCGTGGCCGGGTCTGCTAGTATATATATATATATATATATATATATATATATATATATATATATATATATATATATATATATATATATAAAGGAAAGTAAAAACAAACATTTTATGAATTATTTTCGCCCTTAGTTACGCATTTTTCTTCCATTACTTGCAACATTAAATCAAGAAAAAATATTCTCAAACGCAAAAAAAAAAAAAAAAAAAAAAAAAAAAAACTTTTTCTTCTTAATTTAATTTTACAACGAACCTTTTATTACTTTTTTTGTCTTTTTTTTACTGAAATGATAAATGAAAATCTCATTAGCTGATCAAAAGCATGAAGATTTGCGATTGAATTGCTACTTTGAAATGGAACACGCTTTGAATTATGCTTATCCAAGATTTCACAATAAAACTAATTTGACACATCGTGTAACATTAAATTGACAAGACATGTATAATTTCTCGAGAAGTCTTAGAAAGCATCTTAAAAAATTATGGTGTGAATTGCTTTCTTTGTCAAAAAATGGTGTCATTGTTTCGTGTGAAAAACGATATTACTTAAGATATCATTGTTACCTGGCAGTTACATTTCCGTGTATCTATTTATTTTGATGATTTTTCTGATACATAAGCAAAACATTTATGGGTTCAATAAAATTATTTTGCTCAAACATGATTTTTGAAAAACCTTAAAAGTGCTTGAAGTAATCAACTAAATTAATTAGAATTTTTTTTTCTCAAGTGATATCAAAAGAAAATAGGAAATCGCAAACATTCGATTCAGGAATAAAAAGCGAAAAAAAGTGAAAACTTTCACTTCCTGCATCTGTGCATTGCATTTAAATATACAACAATTTTTTATTATTATTATTATAATTATTTTGTTTGTTCAGAATTTTCCTTCTTTTAAATTTACTTTGTAATGTCAAATTGGGTAAATTCGAGTTGTTAAAGAATTGCCATAAAAATAGAATTGTGCATTGATTTATTAATCGTAGGATGTATTATCAATTTGAACTTATTAATATTCGTGATTCTTACACACACAAAAATTTATGTTTTAACGGTTTTAGTGACTTTCGAATTTTACATTTTATGTCAAAATGTGATAGAAATTGAGAATACACATGCAAGTTAAAACTGCTGCAAAAATCATATTGTATTTTTATTTATTTATCATAAAAAAAAAATTTAAACGTTTTGTGCAAGTTTAAATACAGAGGTTTTTAAATTATATAACATTTAATATTCATTATTTATTTATTAATTAATCTCTTTTAATATTTCTAATTATGAATTACTGAATTTTCTCATATCGATTGTTAAACAGTGTGATACATTTCAAAGTAAAACTTCTAACACAGCAGAAGTTTTTAATACAAACTAACAGTTTTGTTTGAAATAATTTTATTCTTATACTCCATTTTCGTCTGATGAACATACGCGGAAAAATCCTAGATATCAAGCTGAAATTTTAAGCAAGTATTGAATTGACTACCAAAATTAATGCATATCTCTAGTTTACTTGATTGTTGAGAATGTACTATTTGATTCTTTTTTCCTTGTCATATTATTTATTACAAAAGAAGTACTATATTTCTATGCCATGAGAAAAGTGTTGCTTTGTTTTTTAATATGTGAATAGGTTCAATAATGAACTATATTCAGTACTTTAGCCTTTGTTTAGTTTTGAAAAATATATAATTTTTGTTTGTTTGTTTTATAAAAGCAAACGTATTATTGTGCTGTTTATGATTTTATAAACAATCATAAAATTATAATTAAAAATCACCATTAATTTCAAATTTCATATTAACGATGGTGACACGTTGATGACGATGATGATTTTTTATTTTGAAACATTCTTGGAAAACATTCTTAAGTTCTAAATGGCACTAAATTTTTTCTTGTTGAATAATTTACATGTTTAAAAGATTATAATGTTCAGTTATTCTAAAGAAAATTAAATATATTACGATTGTGCACGAAAATTAATAAAGGTTCACTACTAGATATGCCTTGAATTAATAAATTAAATAGGAATGTTAGTATTTAGTTTTGGGTGTGCATTATAGTTTGCAAAAAAGATTTACCCCCACCCCCTCCAAATAAATAAATAAATAAATAGTAATAATAAAATATAATAAAATAAAATAAATTAATAAATAAATAATATTAAAAAAAATAGCATAAAATGTTACTTTTAGAATATTTATTTTATACATTTTTGACAACTTTACATTTTTATACTTCAGTTAAATTTTAGCTATTAAATTTATTTCGTTTTCATAAAATTTTCACAAAAAGTTTTTGTATATATTTCATGAATATAAATAGAATAATAATTACTTTCCATTTCTTTCTAGGTAAGTGATTTTGAAATACTTCAACACATCTTAATTTTTTTCTGATTAAAGGTAAACTTCTACTATGTTATCGTTATTTACAGTGATATACTTACTTAACTACCTTAATTCTTTTAAAATGTTATATGTTATTTCAGTTTTTATTATTTACTTCTGAAGTCACGAAAATTTACTTTGCAAGATTTATAATAAATTGTTGTGAAAATATATGTTTATTCGGCAAAAAAGAACCAACAATCTAGGACACCAAGACCATAACTTGTACGTGCTGAATAGCACAAAAGGGGCAAAAGAAAATAATGCACATTTTCTCCTCTTCTTTTACCTTATTTCAGCTGAGAAAATAGGGAATTTTTCGGATGCAAGCATGCTTGTAAAATATCAGAGAGTCTTATTTTTGTTGGCGGAAAAACATAGGCGCATGCCATTAACAATATCTTTGGTTCTCTAGGGGACCATAGTTTCAGTGCTTGATATTATAGGTTGTCCAAAAAAATAGTAAAACATATTATCGGAAATTGTTGATGTACATTAATTTTGATATTGCAATAAAAAATTTGCATTTACGACATATATATGTGTGTGTGTGTGTGTGTAGGTGTATATATATATATATATATATATATATATATAAAGTGAAGAATTTAATAACGATATAAAATTTAGCAATTAATAGATGCATGATAATACCAACAACACTCACATAAAAGTTATTGTAGTTCAATTTAAATGTTGGCATATATTTTTTCTATGATTCATTTACAGTATCAATTAATAGATAAATTCATTTTAAATTACTTACTCTAATGCTAGCAATTAGAACAAAAACGCCAAGTTCAACAAGGTGTGATTTTTATCACCCGGTATTCAAGAAAGTTATCAAACGTAAACCAATAATTTTATTTAAAAAAAAAATATGCAAAAAAAGATAACTGGAGATGAGAATTGGAAATCAAAATGCTCAAAAATAGACGGATTCACCCTTCAGGAAACATGTACTTCTAAGAGCAGAGAGATCGCAAGATTTCAGAAAAGTGTATAGCTAATTCAAGCCAAAAATATAGTTCATGTTCCTATCCTGCGATAAAACACAAATTTAAAAACGAATGAATGAGATTTCAACAAATCAGCAGAACCTTCAACAATGAATCGGGATAAAAAAAATAATAATAATATTTATCCGCATTTCATTCGGACTCCAAACTCAGAGAGTAACTAATTGTCACTGGGTAACTAATTATCACTGAGAGTAACTAATTGTCACATAATTGTCACTGGATAATTCCATAATTAACGCCATAAATGTAAACATCCAAAGAGCGACCGATGTGCTTAATCAACAAAATTGTTTGTTAAAATCCACAAAGTAAGTTTATTGATTAAAGCAAATATTAATTAACTATTTGGTTTAAAAAAATATTTTAACTATTAAACTATTTGGTTTAAAAAAATTGAATTAGGATCTGTTAGCAAAGCCTTTGTTGAAGCCATATTAACAAAAGAATTAGTTGATTCAACAAAAATTCTGTTGTTTCAAAAAAAAAAAAAAAAAAATGTATGCGTCTGTCCTTAGTAAATTGGTCAATTCCATTGACATTTTTATCGTTCAGAGGTACACGACGCCTTAAATCTTGCATTTGCAAAATAAATTCATTAAAATGCATATTAATAATAGTCACCCAATTTGACTAAATAGTCGAAAAAAAGTTTTAGTGTCATCATTTATCATATTAAAAACTAAAAATAATATTTAGAGTTTCATATGTATATAAGGGGAGGATTGTTTCCCTGGCTATTATTAACTGCAGATTCAACTCATCTCCTGATTTCCAATATTTTGCGACTTTTTTATGTGGCTCGAAATTTTTTAATTACTATTATTGTTCCTTGGTTTAGTTTATTGTGTTTATTATTGATTTTTTACTCTCGTTTAATTTTTTTACTTGCAAGATTTAAGAGCCATCTAGTTATTTTGCTTTAATACCAACTAGAATTTGAAATCTTGCGTTTTAACTTGCTCACTTTGGAAATAGCTTCTCTGTGATGATAAATCTCCATTGTATGAGTGTGTTTCTAATTTTTTGTCTCTTTTTTAGTAATCATTTTTGTTTTAAATATCTTGTTTTCCATGCTTTTGACATCCACCTTTGGTTTGACTCTCTCTATAATGGTCTTATTTGCGGTAATCACCCTAACAGCATACCTTCTCCAGATGATGGTCCTCAGGATGTCTTATTGTGAAAGGACATCCTGTGGCTATCTTCAGGATGTATTATGGACAAGTGTGTTGTTAGGGCATTTTGGACAATATTCTAGAAATACTGTTTCGATAAGTTTGAGTAATTTTTTCATATTTAAATAAAACTGTCATTCATTAATTCTTTTCATATCCTTTTTAAAAATGTCACAGGTTATTTCAGTAAGTTATATCTGTACCCCGGAAGTAAAGGACATCAGTTTCCTAAAAATGTAATTTTTTAGGCATGATGTTAATGATGTTGTAATGAATTACATTTCCAATAAATAAAGAAAACAGTCGTGATTTTATTTTCCACTGTCCTACCTCCTTTATAATAACTCGACTTAGTACTTAAAGCCTCTATATGTAACAAAATATGCACATCAAAAACATGGCGCTAACCCTTTTCACAAAATGAACATAGTGTCTTGTATCTCCTGGATACAGATACATTAATTTGGGTTATGAGGATTTCGGTGAAATTTTAACATCTGTTATTCTAAATAAATGCTACTACATATATATATATATATATATATATATTATAAAACAATGTTGTTCAAAAGTGTCGTTCTATATATTCTGTGTAAATTGCAAAAAATAATACATGGAGTTTAGTAGAATCTCCATCATAGAATAGGTCTTTTTCTTTTCTTTTTTTTTTTTTTTTAGGAAAAGTACTTGATGATATAAAGAGAAAAAAAAAAGAATTACGTCATTTTATTTATACAGGGATGTAACACGGGCCCAGAACTCATACCACTATCAATGTAACAAAATTTTCTACTTCTTAAATCAACGATATTATAGGTAGAGAAATTTCTTAAACAAATTACCGGTATGAATTCGGCGCCCGTGTTCCATCCCTGCTTATACTATTTTCTAGTTTACTGAAAGAGTTCGTAATGTCCTGTACATACTGCGTAAATTTATAAGTCACCCCTAGATTCTTCAGGACATATTCATATTACTTGCGTAACTTATTTCTGAATATAACATATTGGTATGCTAATGCTTATTCGGATGATGAATCATTTCTTTTGTGTAGGACGGATAAAAGTGACACATATCACTGGGTCTTTATATGATACATTTTTTCACTTCTAGTCTTAGCAAGTATCACTCCCTCTATACATAAGTAACCCATAGGCCCCATTTTCTATTTTGATTCGAAATTCAGTTTACGGTTTCTTCACTTTTTCTTTTCTCACTTAGGACTTACCATTTTTACTTTAATCTTTTTTTTTTTTTTTTTTCACCTTCTTAGAACTTATCATGCTCGCTTCAAATGACTACTACCTTCATGGGTAGCTTTACATTAAAAATACTTTCTGGGGAATAAATGGCATTGTTATAGAGTAAAGAAGGATTATATTGTGATTCCATAGTAAGCAGATGCTTTTTTTAAGAGTATATGCAATTTTTTTTATACAAAAAATGCATTGCATGTTTAAAGGGGACTCAAGGAATCACTGTTTAAAAAAAGGAGAAATATTTATAATGGACCTTTAAACTATCTTTTTTATCGCCTATGATAAGTAAACGCTGCGTATTAAAACTATTTTATATTTGGGTCATTCATTGTGAAGATGAATTATTTTCTTGTAAATGGATTTTAAAACAACGAAGCTTTTTTAAAATTTATGTGTACCCAAAAAAAAAAGTACAAGTATTCTCTGTATTTTTTATTTTTTAATAAATCAAAGTTATTTGAATTTTATAAGTCGTAAGAAAGTTAATTTGAAATATCTCAGAAAAACCATTTTCTAAAAAATATGTAGAAGTTTTATTTCCCTGAAAAAGCAAGTAACTTCATTTATGGGAATTTAATAAATTATTCGAATAGCTTCACTTTTATGATGGACGATATGATTAAAAGCAATATAAATAATAAAAAAAAAAATATGTATTTAAAAAATATAGAGCTAACCCATTTTTAAAAGGAACGAAACATACACTCAAGCATATACCGAGGAGCTAAAAAACCTGGTACACCTGACTAATATCGTGTAGGGCTCCCATGAACACGCAGAAGTTCCGCAACTCGACGTGGTGAGGATTCGATCAATGTCTGAAGGTGTGCTGGAGGTAATTCACACCTTAAATCCTGAAGGGCAATTAACAACTCCATAGGATTGCGAGGGGGGGGGGGGCAGATCTCTTCTAAACAGCCCGTTGCAAGGCATCCCAAATATGCTGAAAAGTGTTCATGTAAGAGAATTTAGGTGGCCAATGTTCATCACTAAAGTCAGAAGAGTGTTCCTGGAGCCACTTGGTAGAAAATCTCGACATATGTGACTCGCATTGTCCTGCTGGAATTGTTCAAGTCCGCCAAAATGCATAAATGATATGAGTTGGTTGCAAGGGATCGAACAGGATGCTTACGTATCTCTCACTTGTTAGAGTCATACCTAGATGTATCAGGGGTCCAAAAAATGAAATAAGTGGATATAATGGAATGCATAAATGATATGAGTGGTTGCAAAGGATCGAACAGGATGCTTACGTATCTGTCACTTTTTAGAGTCATACCTAGATGTATCAGGGGTCCAAAAAATGATGGATATAATGGAATGCATAAATGATATGAGGGGTTGCAAGGGATCGAATAGGATGCTTACATATCTGTCACTTGTTAGAGTCATACCTATAGATGTATCAGGGATCCAAAAAATTAAATAAGTGGATATAACGGAATGCATAAATGATATGAGGGGTTGCAAGGGATCGAACAGGATGCTTACGTATCTGTCACTTGTTAGAGTCATACCTAGATGTATCAGGGGTCCAAAAAATGAAATAAGTGGATATAATGGAATGCATAAATGATATGAGTGGTTGCAAAGGATCGGACAGGATGCTTACGTATCTGTCACTTTTTAGAGTCATACCTAGATGTATCAGGGGTCCAAAAAATGATGGATATAATGGAATGCATAAATGATATGAGGGGTTGCAAGGGATCGAATAGGATGCTTACATATCTGTCACTTGTTAGAGTCATACCTATAGATGTATCAGGGATCCAAAAAATTAAATAAGTGGATATAACGGAATGCATAAATGATATGAGGGGTTGCAAGGGATCGAACAGGATGCTTACGTATCTGTCACTTGTTAGAGTCATACCTAGATGTATCAGGGGTCCAAAAAATGAAATAAGTGCATATAATGGAATGCATAAATGATATGAGTGGTTGCAAGAGATCGAACAGGATGCTTACGAATCTGTCACTTGTTAGAGTCGTACCTAGGCATATCAAGGGTGCCATATCACAACAGCAACGTGGTAGTAATCCCAAAAATCATCCGACTGACATGAAATTTGGTATAAATATTTATGGATTATACAGAATTAACTACATAGTTTTTGATATTTGTGTGTAGTGAACAGAGATGCACACAAAAAATGTCGATATAATTACGGTTTATAGACAATGTTACTTTTCAATGCGTGTTAACATCATTGAACTGAATTTAACGTACTGATATTAACGTACATTCTTAAGATGTTTAAAAGCATGGTTTCTGCATAAAATGGTGTGCGCAAAATTAATAATTAGTTTACAAAGCTAAGAAAAAAAAATTAATATGGTATGTATTATTTGTAGTCATTACACTGAATTCAGACTTACTGAAATTAAGGAGCCACTTCACTTACCGTCGACGATAGCCCAAGCCAATATTATTCTATGGGACATTTTGTTTACTTATAACTCATTAACTAATACATATTTTTAAATTCTGTTTTCACATAAAGAAAATTCACAACTGTTAAATTAACGGACGTTTTTTTAAAAAACGGATTTTTTAAATTTTAAATGGTTTATTTTTAAGCTGTAAAATGCGAATTTTCAATATGTCAAAATTTTCATTTTACAGTTTCAAAATAAAACATTAAAAATTTATAATAAAAAAAAAAAAAAAAAAAAAAAAAACCGTTTTTTAAAAATTTCTAACAATTTAACAGATGTGAATTTTCTGAATGTGAAAACAGAATTTAAAAATATGTATTAGTTAATGAGTTATAAGTAAATAAAATTTCCCATAGAATAACATTGGCTTGGGATTCCGGCTACAGTAAGTGAAGCAGCCCCTTAATAAACATTGTTGATATATTATGTATAACGTGCACGTGCAGTAAATGTTGGATATGTATTCTCGATAATGTTAATCTCATAACATGTAAAAAAAAAAACAAAAAAAATATTAATGGAAAATTGAAGGGGCTCAAACTACCCGAACTGAATCAACGGTCATTCTATACCTTCAAAATGATAACAACAAAACTCCCGCATACAAATTTATGCAAACTGACTCCAATGCAGTATTCTGAAAATATAGAAATATCTTATTTTTAAACGAATCAATCACATATAGAGGTAAAAAATATAAATATAAAAACTAAGTATTGAGTAGTTTATAAGACAAATGGGACACTGGAGTTTGTCGTCTACAAATCCACTAATTATAATTGTATTTTTGTTCATATGTTGGTGGAACAGTTGTTGTTAGACTTATTAGACGGCAGAAGGCCGCTCACCACTGTATAGTAGTTTGGAGTAATTTTAACCACCTCAAACCGGCTATCCCTAAATAATACGAGGAAATCCTTTATCTAGGCCCCACAATTTACGGTGGCCAGTTAAGAGTAATGGAACAGTTAAATATTTCCAGCTTTCATATGACCGAATAGAGGTGGTCAGAGAACGTCCAGCATAATTCAGTGGTAGAGCATTGTAGCGTTATGTCAAAGATCCAGATTTGATTCTGGCAATTTTTTCTCTTGTTAAAATCAATTCCAAATTTCCACCGAATATGTGTAGCATATCATTTAGCCTGTTTAATTTACTTTACCTAAAAGACGATTTTCTTCCACTTTCAAGTTTCAGTAAATTTCTTTTAGTTATATTTTAATACGTTCTATTGTTAAACCACAAAGACTATTGCTTTTAATCTGCGATAAAAGCGTTGTCACCATTCATCCAAAATAAAGTAGGATGAAAATCTTTTCAATATTACAGAAAAATAAAGAATTTAATGCAAAATTTTATATTTACGCGGGTATAAGATAAATATTTATTGTAATAAAAAGTAAAAAAATGGAAATCATGCATCACTCATATATTATGGAACACGTTCTCATATTTGTAGGAATGGAAATAATTATGTGAGTGAAATTCTTAAGATCTTTAGAAGACACATTTTGATTTTCAATTGCATTTATATAATTTTTATCCATTCTTTATCTCTATATCAAAAGTTTTATAGTATCAACTCTAGCTGTATGTATTATCTACTTCTGCCCGAACTGAATCACGGGTCATTCTATACTTTCCAAACGATTAACAACAAAACTCCCGCACACAGATTTATGCAGACTGACCCATATCCAGTACTCCGAAACTGGAAAAGCTCGAAGCAGAACAATGGAACTAAAACATAAAGAGAAAAATTAGAGAGAAAAAAAGAAGATTAACGACGAACTTGTGGATTACACCGACAGAGGGCGCAAAGGTCAACGTCATTTTCCTAAGTTCTGAAGTCACGATTTCGATTCAAATATTGATAGTATTGTGTTCTTTATCGTGCTTTGTATATTCGTTTACTGAGCTTAATATACTTTTTTTCTTCTCTTTAACATTTCAAGAGATTTTTAAAAAGAAAAGAAGCTCTTCTGACCCGTATTTGTTTTAAAGAATAGAATTTTCAGCTTTCAAGTGTTTTAAATTTGTACAGTGTCAAAAAATTAGCTTTGTTCTCTTTAGAGATCTGAAATTCAAAATAAAAATGCCTGCCGATTTTCTTTAAAGAATGAATATGCATTGAACATACGTATTTATTCAACATATAAAAGACGTTTGAAATTCATTAAAAGATGCCGTTGAAAGAAAAAAAAATTCTTTAATAATAGACATTTTTTTTAATGTGGAAGTAGGTTTAAACATTCATTATCTAGAATAATTAATTTATTTAAAACAATGCAAAAAATTGTATCAAAGGTTTGTTTTCTTTCAGCTTGTGTTCATGCCTCAAAATAAGAAAGAGAAATATTCCAAATTCTCCTTTTTTTTTTTTTTTTTTTTTTTTTTTTTTTTTTAAATAAAGAAAGGAAAATTAAGACTAATATTTAAAGACCTAGTAGTGTTAGGTTTCTTTTTTCTTTCCAGAATAAAACAGAGGAAAAGAAACTTTGTAGATACTTACTAGTAGGAAAAACCAAATTAATAAAACAATAATAAAAACAATAATAATTTTTTGAAAACTATAATATTTTACTTATTAAATCTATAGTCTATATAATATTATCAGCAATTAAAAAGTACAAAATATTTTAATTTAAGAAAATATGTTAAATAGTTAAAGGAAATGTATTAATTTATTAGAAATTTATGTAATATGCAGAAGATTTCGAACTATTGTTCAAAATTCAACATGTAGGTTACGAACTTAATAACGAGCAAGAATATATATAGGAATATATGGTCACTAACGCAGTTCAGACGCGCAGCAGTTCGAAGTTGCGATCTGCAGATGTAATACAAACCTTGCAACGACGGCACATTGTTCGACGAACGTTCGCAAAATTACTTGGTGCATTGCCAAAAACTCCACTTGCAGCAACGATTCGTGCCAACAAATCCATTTCCGGTTCCCCATGGGTTTCATACATTAGGGTTTTCATGAAACCAAACAAAAAATCGAAAGAGGAAAAATCTGGTGGACGAGATGGCCATGGGTCCATCGCGGCTTATCTTCCGTCCCGGAAATGTAGCGTTCAGATATTTTTGGCCAGTGCGAGAAAAAAAGCTGGAGTTCTGTCAGGTTGAAATCACATCCATTGTTGTGTATGGAGCGGTACGTTGCTCAGTAATTCTACCAGATTTGAGCCAGAAAGGTGCTACATCGTGCCGATGGAAGCAAGTTGGGGCTAATTATTCTAGTTCCCTAGTAGCTACTCCTCTGCAATTAACTGCCGTGTAAACGCGTGTTTTTGCAAGTGCATGTCCGCCATTTCTCTATTCGAGTCTGCATTTCATCCTTCCTTACGCTCATACATCAAAATTACGTGCTTCATCGTTTCCTCCTGCCTAGCTTTCCTCGAGTCCTCTAGCACCCTCTTGTGCATCTGGGTTGCACATACGACTATATATTCCTATATGATTCTTGCTTGTTATCGTATTCCTGACCTCCATGTAAATTGTTCCACAAGAGTTCTGCATCACCTTGTATAATGTGTGTGAGTTACACATATGTATAATCTCTCTACATTCAAAGTGTACATTGAATTCATATGTATAATTCTTATCAATGGTCACCTAAATTTATTCGCGTATTGTTGAAAGTGTTTGATATTCTATGCGTGATACATCATTTTAACACTTTCCAACAAAATTGAAAAGCGTTTATAACTTCGATTTGTCTAACTGCCCGTCCACTTTTAACTTCCGTAAATATTTTTAGAACGACTTCAAACTGTTTAGCATTATTCAATTTCACTATAGTATGTCCCCTGTATAAAATAGTATAAATAGCACGACTGGTTTGTCTACAGAGAATCTCAAAATGATTCCAATGCGTTTCGTTCACTGAGAGACATTTTTATAAAAGATATTTTAATATATTTGTACTGTACATAACACAATGAAATTAACTCTTCCTTATTCATATGCACAAAAAATGTTTTTATGGAACATGGTACGATTAAGGTCAAGGTTTACAGGTCCCCACAAAACTATTCAGATGCATTAAGGGATATAATTATAAATTGCTGGAAGTGCGATTTTAATGGTGTTATACGTTTTCAACAGTTTTCAACAATATTAAAATTCTTTATAACTTCCATTCATCTATGTATCTGCCCGCGCTATAATTTTATGTTATACAATGCCTCGAAATTGTTATATGTTAGTCATGTTCATTATAGCATATTCGTTATTTAAAGTGGTATGGGTGCCGAAACTTGTTTGTGCACAGGGACTCAAAAGATATTTCCCGTATATTACAGTCTATAAAAATGTATTCATTAAATCATTTTTTTTTTAACCTTCATGATGCACACAACATCATAAATTAATTTACATTTTTAAGGCACATAAAACTGTTGTAAAATAAGGTATAATTACTGTGATTGACTGGCTCATAGGGTTTCGCAAATATGTTTAAATATATTGGGAGTACAAATTAATTCGGTCCGTTTTTTTTCGTTAAAAAAACATTTTATTTATTATCAAAATGAAAAAACATGTTATTCAAAGTATTGTCCATCGGTAGCCACAACTTTTGTCCACCTTTCTGGCAATTTTCGGATTCCATCTCTGAAAAATGAGTCCTCTCTGGACGCAAACCATGAATCGAGCCATTCTTGAATTTCTTCGAAAGAAGTGAAGCGGTGTCCAGCCAAATCGTGATGCATCCGTCGGAACAACCAATAATCAGAAGGAGCAAGGTCTGGGCGAATACGGCGGGTGGGGTAGGACCTCCCATTTCAACGTTTCCAAGTAATTTTTAACGACAATTGCCACATGGGGCCGAGCACTGTCATGTAGCAAAATTACCTTGTCGTGCCTTTCGATGGTTTCTGGCCGTTTTTCACGCAATGCTCGGCTCAAACGCATTAATTGCAGTCGGTAGCGTTCGCCAGTAATTGTTTCGCCAGGTTTTAGCGGATCTTGATCGAGCAATTCCTCCAATTCGGCGTCTTCGAACTTTTTCGGCTGGCCCGGGCGCTCATTGTCTTCGACACTAAAATCACCATTTTTGAAGCGTCGAAACCACTCTCTACATGATTTATCAGATGGCGCAGATTCACCATAAACTTCCACAAGCGATCGATGCGCTTCAGCGGCACTTTTCTTCCAATTAAAAAAGAAAATCAAAACTTCCCGCAAATGTTGTTTCTTTAGCACAAAACTCGACATATTGAATGCTCAAAAAACCAATGTTGTTGTATAAAACTCGAAGCTTCGTTGACTGAATATGGTTGACAAAGGTCAAACCTTTCTAACAATGCCAAAAACATCTATCATTATTCAGTAAACAAATCAGCCAGAGCCATCTATTGAAAACGGACCGAATTAATTTGTACTCCCAATATATATAGAATGTAAACGAAAGATCATTTTACATTTTCATTGTTATGAGAATTTTTGTAATACAATACAGGGTGCCCTTAAATTCATGGACCAAACTTTAAGGAGAGATAGGGCGCATCATAAAAGTTCAGAACTGTTTTGGAAGCCATAGCCACAAATGTCATCTTAACCTTTTAAGAACTGGTTGTTTTTGTTATTTTTTAACAGATGTGGGCGTGACATTTGAATGATGAAATTTTAATAAACATTTTTTCTTGGAAATGATTGCATAATATATATATATATATATATATATATATAGTAATAATGCTCTTTCTAATTGCTGTATTTAAAACATTGATTGTATTAATATGAATATTGTGCACATTGGAGTACATCTGTAATATAATGTAAATAAAGAGCTCTCTTTCATTTCCTTGTATTTCTGCCTATATTTTTAATTTTCGGCTACGTATTGGCCCATGACTTCAAGGATATGGGGTATATACATAATTTAAATAATATGCAAAAAAAAAAAAAACTATTTATATATATATATATATATATATATATAGTATATAGTACAGTCGGTAACAAAAGTGTCCGAACACTAACAAAAATTCCTATGTAAAAAAAGTACACTTCATACGGTTTTGCTAAATAAATCCTTGTCGAATCCTCTTCTTAGTCAGTCTAAGAACATGATTCGATAAGGATTTATTTAACAGAACCGTATGAAGTGTACTTTGTTTACATAGGAATTTTTGCTAGTGTTCGGACACTTTTGTTACCGACTGTATATACATATATAATAACAGGAGACTTGGCGTTGGAATATTAAAACCTGAATAAACTACTACGTCAGAAACGCCAAAGAAAAATATTGGAAATGCATACAGCTGTTTCGGTAGCCTAAAGCGTACCGTCTTCAGTGCAAAAAGGAAGGAATCCTTTTTCCTGAAATTTGTTATTCCCTTGTTTTCAAATCAAATTTAATCATTTAAATCTTTTGTGATACCAATAAATTAAAAGCGTCAATGATATATATCAGTAAATTATAAACGTTTCATATCTAGAAAAAACATATATTCAATATTTCTCGTATTTATCATGCCTCTTTTAATTCTAAATTGCTAATATTACATAGACTTACTTTTCTACTATTTATATTTAACATTAAAAAATACGAGAACCAAAATTTTTATCATAAATAGCGCTATTATATATGGTTGTCAATAATAATAATACTTATCTAATCAATACCATTGCATAAATTTTACGAAAATTTATTTAGAATCGCCACTATCTCTCTCTTGCTCATTGAAAATAATTTGTTCACCTGTCTCTCACTCTCTTGGAATCACCGTTGAATGATATTTCAAATAATCGCAATCATTTATTTTGCTCGTGTCAGGTCGTACATTGAACTCTTTTATTATTCAAAGTCCATCAAAAGGTGTTGTTTAATGTCTGACGTAATGATGGGGAAAACATTAGTTCGAAATATCGTAAAATTTTCTAGTAATGAATGGCAACATAGAAGCTTCGGTTTATTTATCTACTGATGATGTTATTTGGAAATATTTCACGGAAAATAATGCGAGAGCGATTGTTTAATGTATGAATTCACCTGTAATGTTCCATAAAAGTTTTGATGATAAATAAATCAAGATGATTTCAATTTTTTTTTTTTTTTTTTTTTTTTCTAAATTTAAATATTCTCTTTACTTTGGTTTTTTAACAGTGAAAATTATTGGTAACGTATTTTATGTTTTATGTTTTTGTTGTCACATTTTTAAAAAATATATATTATTTTGTTTATAAATTGTATTTTAATTTCACCATAAGAGTGTTCTTTTTTTATTTGATTCTCAAATATCAAAGCAAGACTTTGGTTTTATGCATTTTCTTCTACGCTTTCTATAAAGGCATTAAAGAAAAAGAAAGAAAGAAAGAAAAACAGAAAGAAAGAAAAAAGGATAAAAGAGGCAATTAAAGAGGGTTTTATTTTGTTTTAATAATGAAAGTATTTTCTCGAAAATGCATTGCTTAAGGCCTGATATTTTTTTTTTAAGAAAGAGGACGCAGTTTTACAGTATGAAGGTTGTATTTTAATTGTCGAGGTACAATGGTGGCACACTTCGAATTTCAAAGGGCAGGAAGGGTGCGGGACTATGCCGCGCCTTTCTTATAAGAATTGAATGTATAAAAACAGGATCGGGGTTTTTTCACGTGAAGTCGTAAAGTCATGTAAATCTTGTAAACCATTATTTAAAACTTCTGAGAAAAAATAATCAAGATTAGGGTTGAATACCGGCCACATGAATAGCATTTTCGTAATGTTTAATGGATTTCAATCTGTATTCTCATTAACATGATTTAATGCAACTGAATAATCTTTATTCCATTCGCAAACAGTGAATTACTTTACTAGGATGTATAAATATATTATTTTGCCATTTCTTATTTGGCTAGCAACGGCTAAGAAGTTTTGCTTGTAAAATCAGCTGAACGGGAGGAGCCAGGTTCGATTCCAAATTGCTCTCGTCGGTTTAGAAGTTTGGGTTTACTTCGTTTTCCCCTAAACACGGATTCGGAGGAAACGCCTTCTACTGAGAGCCCTCCATGCAGACCAGACCTGCCCCTAGCCTAGATAACTTAACACCCTTATCTATTTCACAATATATTTTTATAGGGTGAGAAAGTTAAAAGAACTTATTCTTTGAAGACCTTCTATTTTTTATATAAACAGTAAATGTAAATTTACTCATTGTTTTACGCAAAACAATAAAGCCAAGGATAAGGCTGTAAAAATTCAATGGCAGCTTTAAGAAAACGGTTGTCATAAACATTTGGTGGGTCGTAAATTGTTATCGCAGTGATCTTCCTTTCTTTCCGCCCTTGTTTTTAAAAATATCTCACACCCTTCTATTCATGAGCTTCTTCTAACCTTCAATTTCGTTCCAAATGCAGTTCCAAAGAAAATGTTTAAAAAAATAACTTCCTGATAAAGCGCAAATGTGTAGTCTACAAATTGTTGGAAATATGAAAATGGATCAATCCTAAAAGTATTTTGCATAATATAGGCACGTTTATGTTACGTATACTCTTAGGTATTCACGAACGAAGAACTCACAGAATTTATTTTAATGACAGAGCTTTTTCAACAGTGTTTTTTTTGTAAAATTTACAGTTAAATGCTCATATTATTACAATGCAAAGAAATGAAAGAAAAACTATTATATAAGCAAATTTATTTACTTGCAACATTCACATATCTTACGAATTTATGTACAACATTTGTAGAAAATTTCTGTAATTTTAAAAATATAATTACTGTAATTTAAAAAAAAACGCAAAATATTTCGCAAATGCATATAACTTCAAACACTCTCACTTTTTGTGAGAGTCTTCAAATCAATATTTTAAAATGGTAAATTTCTCTTCATTAACAGAGGAAAATTATTATCAGAGAAGACAGTGGCAATTAAAAGGTAGTGGCAATAAACTTTATTCAGAAAATGTAAATGTTGACAGCTTTACGTATTACTGCAAAATAAACATGCCGAATATATATTTTTTAAATACAAAAATGTGTTATAATATCGTTATAATACCATTTGGATCATTTTTTATATAGTATCGCTATAAGAAATTAGAAGAATTTGTGATAAAATTGTAAAAAGTATAAGATTGTAGGGTAAAACAAATCAACAATTCACGCGTAAGCAACCAAAAAAAGCTCTCTTGCTCTCACATTTCTACAAACATACACGCTAATACAGGGAAAATTTTCAGTTTGGTTACAAATGAATATCCTTTGTCATTTGCTAAGAATAAAAATCAGAAAAAAAAAACAAGTTTTTTTTTTTTTTTAACAGTTTTTTTTTTTTCTTATGTGTGTGTGTAAAAGTGATACTTGTTTAATTATATTTTTTAGTATTCAGTTTTAATTGTGTATAAGAACTACTTTAAAGGAGAGATATAAAACTATTAAAGGATACTATGAACTTTCTGTTAAAAAACTGTATAATGGGAATTTTTATTAGCAAAATAAAATCATATTGTTAAAAATACAAATTTTCAAACGTCGGGAAAAGTAGAAATATGCAGAATGTGAGAGCTAAGGCTCGACGAAATCACTTATCTGAATCAGAAGTCTGGAGAATCTCCCTTAAATACAATTGACACCAATCGCAACCACAGTTTTCGAATTGATGGAAGTATCTCAAAGTGTAAATTCCAAGATCTGGAGTAATTTCCAGAGACTGCAAATGTACACCAAAGACCAGACCAAAGTTATATAAAAGCTATAACGCTATATGAAGATGAAGGCCAGAAGAAATCGAACGATCAAAGAAATTCTTCTCTGACAACACTTTTTCTGGTTATTGGTACCACAGTTTCCAGGGAAACTGTTCGAAACCTACACTAAAATATAGATATGTGTGCTTGTAAATTTACGATAAGTGTGTCCCTAGCAGCACACGATTGTGCTCCCTGCATGTCATCTGTAAAACATATGGAGTAATATCCTCTTCTGTGACGAGTCTCATATTTTACAGCTATTCCTGACCTTTTCGTCTGGGGAAAAAAAAAAAAAAAAAAAAAAAAAAAAGTTGACATGAAACAATTCTGAGTTTCTGCAAGAGAGTGTCAGAATAAGGGGAGGGGACGTTCTGGTATAGGATGGTATCTCAATTAATGGTAGCACCAACCTCTAATTGAACTTCCTCTCTCTATATATATATTTAGAAATGGATCTCTGACAGCCCAATGATATAGAGTTGAAATCAAGCTGCCTTTTGGAATTCCTTTGCTGGAGCAGTAGGCAATTTCATTTTAGTAGACGACAGTTGCAGGCTACATTGTGCTCAGTTGGTGGACAATCTATTTTACGATAATAAGTCTTATGAATAGTGTGACCAGCATGTTCTCTCGACATGAACGGGATGGAACATATTTGGGATATGCTAGGAAATTTTTGCTGGTCTGTTTCCCCCAAAACAGTTCCACACCTAAAAAGAGCTCTTGTGGAGGAATGCGAGTAACACCACCTATTTTTCATTCACTCGATATACACTCGATTCCTAACAAGTATTAGATTTTGCTATCTACGAAGGCAAACCATACATTTATTAAAATGATTTTTCTGACAAGAAATTATACTTTTTTTCGCTGTTTTTCTCAAATTCACAAATTATGTATTTTTCGTTTGCATCAAAAAAATTTAATAAAATGCATTTTTTCTTTCATTTATATATGATTTCATTTGCAATAGCATGCCTGACAATAAAATATAAGCCGCCAAAATTCTAATTTATCCTGAGTATTTATAAAAATTCTTAGTATCCTATAATTTTTTTTTTAGCGGTGTATATATGTAAATTTAACCTGAAAGACAAGCGTACATTCTTTTTATCAAATTTTTGTGTCACAAAAATATTTTTCATATTCAACTGAGGTAAACGTCTTTAAGTAATTCGCCTAGAGTTTCAAAATACCATCTGAGTTTATTTCTAAAATATGTACAAGGTCATATTGATTTTAAAAATACCAGACGCTAGTTTTAAGACCCTTGTATATATTGAACTTCATCTCTAATCCTCTCCTAAACCTAATGACGGCCTTCGAACGTAGCCGTTGAAGCTTGTCGAGAATCAGCGGTGCGAGAAATTGTGTGCAGTACATCGCTGCTCCCGCAATAACAGTTTTCCCAGCATCTCGAGCACAAAGAAAGCAAAAATACATGTCAATAACATTGAGAAGATTGACTAAATTGGCTTTATTTTCAGGGACGACAGGAGGGGTGAGTTTTATGCTGAATCGATCAGGAAAAGAGATTGCATCAACAGAAGTCAGGAAAAGGTGTCATGAATTTTGAAATTTACGTCAATATTAAGAAGGGATAAGAAGGTTTTTTTTTTTTTTTTTTTCATAAAAGAAAGGAAAATTGTTTTACGCTTTTGATTAGCAAACAAAATGAAGGATCATAATTTTGTTTCAGTGAAATTGCTTCTAATTTGTTTTTTTAATCTTTTCACATGTAAAGCTAATATTTCACAAACTGTTCTTGATACATTAGACCCATTTTATATTGTCTATGTTTGAATTATGAAATCAAAACAATTTTAAAACATCAGAAATATCTGCATGTATATATTAATGCAGTATAATGGATTTAATTGTCACCATCAACCGTTATTTCAGAAACAATTTTTCTTTCCATTCAAATGTTGGGTATATTTTTATGACTTCATTATGACTTTCAATAATTTGTTAATTTGTAACCTATTATTGCAATTATTATCAGCTACGTGCAAGACCTGTTTCTTGTAGAGGTCCACAGATCGTGTTAGACCAAAATTTTAGGAGCACGAAAATCACAAAATAACAAGTTTACTTACGCAATTTTTTAACTTTAACAAAGATTCCCAAACTTCATCAAAATTAGCAAAACAATTAACATATTGCATATGTTTACGTCAATATAATTAATATACAAAACTGCGATAGATTTTTAATTCTGCAACTAATTTCTGTAAGTTTATAGACGATTTACGGGCGAGAGCAAACTGATTCTGTGACCAGGACCTCTCCCATTGTCTGGATCGATTCTTGGCTATACCTATTTTTAACAAATGATCCATAGATAATCCAGATGTTATTTCAGTGGTAATACCCTGTTGTGGTTTTTGTTGTTGTACTCTTCCAATAAATTTCACAAAGAAGTTCTTAAAAATTACTAGATACAGTCTATTTTTCTCATAAAAATAAAAAAAAGTCTCTCTCCCTCCTTCCCTTTGAAGGAACTTTTTATTTTTCTTCTTTTTGCCATAAGCTATAACTTTTATACTTTTCTGTAAAATCAACAGATTTCTATATAGTGTACTTATTCAGGAAAAAATGAAGAAGAAGAAGAACTATCTATGTCTATTACATTTAAAATGCATATATTATTTTAAAAAAAAAAAAGAAGAAGAAGAAGAAGAACTGTCTGTGTCTATTACATTTAAAATGCATATATTATTTAAAAAAAAAAAGGAGAAGAAGAAGAACAGCCTGTGTCTATTACATTTAAATTGCATATATTGTTCAAAAAAAAAAAAAAAAAGAAGAAGAAGAAGAAAACTGTCTGTGTCTATTACATTTAAAATGCATATATTATTTAAAAAAAAAAAAAAAAGAAGAAGAAGAACTGTCTGTGTCTATTGCATTTAAAATGCATATATTATAAAAAAAAAAAAAAAAAAAAAAGGAGAAGAAGAAGAACTGCCTGTGTCTATTACATTTAAATTGCATATATTGTTAAAAAAAAAAAAAAAAGAAGAAGAAGAAGAAGAAAACTGTCTGTGTCTATTACATTTAAAATGCATATATTATTTTTAAAAAAAAAGAAGAAGAAGAACTGTCTGTGTCTATTACATTTAAAATGCATATATTATTTTTTAAAAAAAAGAAGAAGAAGAAGAACTGTCTATGTCTATTACATTTAAAATGCATATATTATATATATTATATATATATATATATATATATATATATAAAGAAGAAGAAGAACTGTCTATGTCTATTACATTTAAAATGCATATATTTTTATGCAAAATTAAAATTGTTAGAACTTATGTGAAATTTTAATAGCTGTGTACACTATAAATAATTGCTGATATTATTGTAATGTAATATTGTACATTATTTAACTGCTTCGTGCATCACGTTATAAATTAAATTTTTCTATAGGGTTGTTTTTTTATCGAAAAAATGCAGTACTGTTTTTATAATACTATCATTCCTCTTTTCTTCCAGCTATACTTTTGGCACTATACCGGCAACAAAATAGATTAAAATGAACTTTCTGGTCTTTTTAAAGCGTTGTTAATTTCACAAAAAGTTTCTTACTATTAAAGTAAAGTTGAAAATCGATATCATTCACGTGAAGTTTTCTAATAACGTTTAAATCTATAGCCATGAAATTGCATTTCAGTTAAAGATTTCTTTAATTTCTTTCAGTTAATAAAAACGTACGTTGTATCTGCAGTAAAAAATGTATTCGCTTTGTAAATCTTAGAAAGAAATGTAGAACACATATATGTATAGAGAGAGAGAGACTATTAGAAAAGAAAATATACGATTTAAATTTCTTTAATAATATAAAATATAATAATAATATAGTAATGATTCAAAAATTTAATTAATAATATAATAATATTATAATAATTATTCAAAATAATTCTTTATTATTTTATTATTTTATTCTTTAATAATATAATAATTATTCAAAAGGTATTGACTGCAGCATTATGCGGTTTTCACTGAAATTCACAGAAAAACATAGGATTTTTTAGGTTACAAAACATTTACTAAAAAATTAGTTTAAATTTCCTTCATAAGGTCCTATAATTGAAAAATTACATGTTTTACAGTTGCGCAGTTCATTCAACAACGTAACTATGTCTATAAATGCTCAATGTAATGGCCGTCATTCATTAGAAAGATTGTCAAATGTTGCACATTGAAAATTATCATCAAAAAGCTTTGGTTTTTGAAATATGGCGTCATTTGATCAGACGAATCCGTTTGAAATGTGAAAGGATACTGCGAATACAGTGCGATATGTTTTGTGAAAAAATGTAACTAATATTTTTCTTCTGACGTATATATATATATATAATCCCATGCTTTGCTGTACGTTTCAATGAAAACAGCATAGAGCTACAGTCAGTACTTTCTAAATAATGTTTTTTTTGTTTTTGTTTTTTTACGTGACTTTTGGATCATATATTTGGATCAGTATATATTATCCAAATTAAGTTTCTTTTCTCTCTCTCTCTTTTTTTTTTTTTTTTTTTTTTTTTTTTTTGCGTTTTTAACCATGGTACACATTTCTCCGATGTGAGGATTAAATTCTCTAATCCCTCCTCCCTCTACTCCAGACAAAAAAAAAAAAAAAAAAAACAGCTGAGCACCATTATACTATGCCCAGGTTAATAATCAGTCATCGGAAAAATATTTCGTATGTATTGCATTTTCAAGATGTCGCTGAGCCTTTTCAAAAATATATATTTTTTGTTTTACGTTTACCAATGTCTGATTCAGAAAATTGTTACTATAGTTTTGAAACAAAGATCTTCTTTACTTCGATTTTATTCTTTTTTGTACTTTCGGCAAACGTTTTTCTTACAGAATAACAATCCAAGTTAGAAATAAAATTATTTTGAAATAAAGTCTATTGATATAATAAAAATTGAATTTCTAATTTCTTTCGTATTCAAGATTGTTTTTTTTTTTTTTTTTTTTTTTTTTCCTTATCTAGTGTTACACATCCAGGTAAAAAATAGAAAGCAGTTACAAAAACATTTCATTCCCAGAAAACCAGTTGAAATGATGTTTTCCTTGCAGGCTATGTTCCATTTAAGAAAAAAAAAATATTTATACAATGAAGACATTCACACATAGGAAAAAGCAAAGAGATTTGAATATAAAGCCCTAAAGAACACCGAACAAGGAAAGCGTTTTCTAAACAGAAAATTTTAGTAAACAAAAGCGGACGCGTTTTGAATAGCAAGTCCCATCCACAAAGCAAAAAAGAAATAAGAATTCTATCCTTTAAAACCCGCTTTGAAAAAGAACCCCTCTGAAACGTGCCCATGTGTGAATGAAAGAGTTGAAACAATGCTCTCTAGGGATTGAATATGTAAGAAAAAGGGGGGAAGGATATAAACTTTTTTTCGAACCGTAACGTCTATGATTGACGGTTTTTAAAATACATCGCCTGCTCTAGATTCTGCCCCAGTGGATTCAGATATCAGTCGTGATTGCCAGGATCGTCTGCCGAGAAAGTTCCGAGGCGATTTGAAATGAAAAGAATTCTATCTTATACAGGCGATCGGGCACGAAAATATATATGCAATCAGGTGCAACTTAACAATACTTTCGCTGTCCAATGAGAATAAGAGATGAAAGCAATTTTTTTTCATTTCTTTTTCTGTTTCTAAAAACCTTGCATTTCGATGAGAATATAAATTTGATGGGTAAAGGTAATATTATCCCCATTTTTTTTTTTTTTCTTTTGAAAAAAGAATGAATGATTGCATATTCCGTATGCAAAATATTTTGATTTACTTCGTTTCATGGTGTATGATTTTGATTTTACGTTGAGTTTGTTGTTTAATGAGATGTGAAATATTTTCTACGAGAAATATTTAACAATAAATTGAGAAAATTTTTAGTCAAGAGTGTTTAGGTAATTCACAATGCTTCATAAATGCTTATATTGCACCAAGTTATGTTTTATTTAGGAAACAAAAATACAAAAAATTGCAATTAATTAAGTTAAATTAATTACTTATTTATATTTTGCTTTCTGCCAGAAAAATATTTATGTATTCAGAAGTAACCAAATAAAATTTTCATCGTTCAAAAAAAAGAAAAAAAACCTTTAATGCTAACATTAATTGAAATTCTAATTTGTCATACTTTTTGTTGTTGTTAGTTAGTTAGTTAGTTAGTTAGTTAGTTACTAATGACGTTTTAACTCAGCTAACAGGTGAAAACAAGGACAATTGAGCTGAGAAATCCTATATTTGCACGATAAGCTGCTAGAAATCCATTTCTATTAACACTTCTGTAAATGCAATTCTTATTTATTTATTTTATTATTAATTGCTAAAATTTTTGTGAGATCTCTTTCTTGAAACTAAAGAAATTTGTTATCTGTTTCTTGTACTTCTTTTTTGCATGTAGTACTGGGATATCAGTCACGAAAAACCATTCTACTCACTTGAAATTTGGTACAGATATTAATGACTAAAATTAAAATAGCTGAATGTATTTTGGTGTGTATAATTTTACTATTACTGGCTCGTGTACCAAGACATGCAAAGAATATTTCGTATGGTTACGGTCTATGGACGGGTTGGTTGTTGTTGTAGGAGGGGTGATTTATTACGCAAGGATCTGAGGCCTATGAGTAGAATGGCCTCTCGGGAGTTTTTCTAGGGAGTCTTAGCCCGTATTTTCGCGAATTTCGGAGAAAGCTGTGGAAAGCTCCGAGCGGCTAGGTCGACGAGCGCGACATGGGATCGAACCTGGCGCTTTCCGTCTACCATCAGTTTTAAGCGCCGAACCGCTGGACCACTGGGGAAGGGGGCAATCTATGGACGGGATTTCTTTTATGTGCATATTTACATGGTTACACTGAGTTCAAGATAACGCAAATAAGAAGGGAAAAAAAAGACAAAATGCAGATAATTTAAGACAAAATTAAAGTGTAATTTCTAAAAAGTAACGAAAAACTTTTTTTTTAAATAATATAACAGTTTAGAAATTAGTATTTAAAATGGCTGCTAAATAGATTATGCTCATCAGTATTGAAATTATCATTAAATTCTACAAGGGAAAATAACGAAACCCTTCAATTCAGGTTTATTTATTTATTTATTGTTCTTAACTGATTCAATAAATCACTGTGCATCTGGGGGAAAATTTCGGCGTTTTGCATGTTTTAATATTCAAATTGGAATAGCAACCAATAAGTCTAATAATAAAAGCTATTTAGAGGTTTTCTTCTAACTGTGCTGATTCACCTAAAGACTAAATTGTTAGAGCTCAGGCTTTCACTTTCAATGGTTAAGAAGTGAAGCACTTCAAGCTTTTGGGCTAGAGAGGGTGAGTTCGAGTATATCATATTTTCGCTTTAGCAGGGCGAAAATTTCTTTGGTTTTCTCCAAAATTAGCATGAATATGGACAAAGACCCTCTCAAATAGAATCCCACAACATTCTACTCTGGACTTCTGTCTCTTGACATTTCAAATTAAATTTACACACCATCATTTTCTCCCAAATCAATGAATCATTTAATTTACAAGGGAAAAGAATGGACTGACATAATTGAAAATTATTTTAAATCATTTCTTTCAGTGAAGATAGTACCAGTGGTCGACAAGTTCTGCTCTCAAAGATAGCAGACGGGAGATGCCGAGTTCGAATCCAGATAGTACTCGTTGGTCTAATTATTCCTTAGTTTCCCGTGTAGTTTACTGAGATTTGTGTGAATACAGGCTAGAACCCCCAGAGAAAGGTCCTCCCCCACGGAGAGCACCTCACCCATATATAAGTACCTCGTTTAAAATCGACCTTAATCCATTTTATTATTTTTTCCCCATACCTACTTTACTAAGAATTTTTCTTATCAGATAGTTTTTCAAACAAACACTGCAATGCAGCTGGGGATTGTAAATTATATTTATCATTAAGATTATTTTTCAAAATTTCTATCTGATATGCATAGTCTATATAATGCTGATCATACATACTTATGTATGCTTATGCGCCCTATGTAAAATACATATATGCTGTTATAAATGATGATATCATAATAGACATGCTATCATAATAAATATCGTCTGTAAATGTGTGTGAGAAAGAAATACACCTGAAAATATTTTTAAAAATTTAAACGTGTCAAAATTCAAACAAGATTGATGAAATGTTACATCAAATTCTTTGAATTCGGTAGGGAAACATTTACAATTGGATATTTATTTCGTGTTCGAATATTTCGCAAGTGCTTTAAAAAATATGTAAGTTGTGTATGTATAGACGTTATTGAATCCTGAAGATACTTATCAAATGATAATCCAGCTAATTAGACTTGAATCTGTGAATATTGCTAATTATCGTTTAAATTCTGGTCTGAATTTGCTGAAGTACACAATGTTTAGTAACTCTAATTGATACACTAATCAAGAAGTTTGTGACAGTAAACACCAGTATCTATCAGTTGAGAAATTCTGTTATATACACTATTTTTCAAAAACGATGACTGCCCCACCAGTGGCCGAGAAGTTCTACTCTCAAAGCTGGTAGACGGGGGTGTTAAGTTCGTTCCCAGGTCGCGCTTGACAGCCTAGCCGTTCAGAATTTTCCATGTTTTTCTCAGAAACTTGCAGGGAAGGAACTCCCCCTCAGGCCTAAGACCCTTGCACAGTCAGTCGGCCTTACTCCTTAACAACAACAAAAGCGATGACAATTATAAGCCATATGTTTTAAGCATTCTTGATACTGGTTTACTGACAGTGCTAAACTTATCAAACCAAAAATTTTAAAATAATTCCTTAAGTATAAAATTTCCTTTCTGTAAGAAGTTTTTAAAAACATTTCATGAGTAAACGTTTGATGTTTTTCAAGACGTTAGATAACAGCTACTATTGAAGAAATGTTAACTAATTTACTTTTTTTTTTTTTTAATCTCTTTATTTTGACGTTTCAAGTACCAAAATAATAATATTAATAATGATGATTTTCTCAATTAATACGTATATATATATTCTTTTAAATAACTTAAGTGCTACGAAAATATGGAGATTATTTTTGAAAATTTCAATTTTTCAGAATTAAATAAAATAAATATATATATATATATATTCCTGAGGATATACTATGAAACGGGTCTCGTAAATATCTATTTCCAAATACAATTGCTCTAATTTTCTCGTCTTTATCGTATTTCTTTGCGTAAAAAAAGTATTCGCTCATTTTATATTCAGAAATATAATACAAAATAAATGCATACTTTCTGCGTCTCAGATTTTTCTGATAAAAAGATTCGGTTACAAAAGAATGGATTCCACTTTCTTCTCAATTCATGTGAAGAACTTTTCAAAAGCTCTAAATACTTTTAACGGTATTTCCGACAAAACTGTAATATTTCCGTTAAAGGATTCAGTTTAAATTTTTAGTTACTGAAATTTTTCAAAAGATAAAATTTGTCAATTCCAGAATACCTTTGTTATAATGCTTCTTACTTTATTTGACACAGTTTAAAAACCTTTTACATGTAATCTCATTAACTTATTTTCATTTTTGTTCTCAATTTTGTTTTAAATAATCTGGTGATACGCACACACAGTAAAAAAAAAAAAAAAAAAATGAAATCTAGATTACGGCGGCAGAGATTCCAAACAAAGCCTGTAATAAAATATTTGGACTGTAAATGGTATATTTCCCGTTAATTTTACAGTATGACAAACATGCAACTTTGAATTAAATTATTTTAATTAAATTAGGAAAACATTAGCTCTTCCATATCAGTCGCTATTTGTATGAATGTATAAATAAACTCTCTCAGCTAATAAAACTACAATTATATTTTCAGATTCAAATACGAAGTGACTGTTATATGACGTCACTGAAAAGCTAACATTTTACATTTAAAGGGATTTGCCCGTAAAAATACAGTTTGATGGCAGATTTTAATAAATTACGTAGATTAACGGCTTTTGTCCGTGAAAAAATGCCAGTATTCTAAAATTATACTTTTAAGGCATCAATTTATGGGCTTTGACCGTTTAAATAGTAAAATGGTTATTTCTTGTAGAATACGGTCAAATCCCGTAGTTTTACTTTTTTACTTTTTTTTTTTTTTTTTTTTGCAGTGCCATACTGCTTTCTTTTACCTATCTAATAAAGTTAATTTCATGCAAAAGTGAATATAAAGGACATTTTTTTTTTTTTTTAACTTTTTAACTAACTCAATTCTTTTTAACTTTCCTTGACAGAAAAATAGCGAACGAAATCGTACATTGGTGCTCAAGGGTGAAAAAGATCTCCCCTGATGAATTTTTTTTCACCTTTCAGAGCTTCTCCTACTTGAAAAATATTCATTCATGTGATTTCAGTGAGCTTATATCTGTTGCTTGGCTTTTACTATACGTTTACTAATTTATTATTAATAATTCAATATTATATTTACATTTAAAATTGAAA
The DNA here is from genome assembly GCA_963930645.1 of Salticus scenicus. Taxonomy (NCBI): domain Eukaryota; kingdom Metazoa; phylum Arthropoda; class Arachnida; order Araneae; family Salticidae; genus Salticus; species Salticus scenicus. The sequence continues at coordinate 70,828,337 of OZ005659.1, forward strand.
CTGCTGCAATTGTGCATAAATTTTGAATGTATTTTGACTTTAATAAAATTTATTGTTTTATGTAATTTCAAATAAAAATATATTAATTTCATATATTTATATTCAGATAATATTGAAATTAATACTATATATATAATTATTATTATTATTATTATTATTAATTAAAAAAGAAAATTTAAATTTAAGTAAACAAAAAGTAATTCTAAATTTTTAAACATGTCATGTGTGTCACGCTATAAATATATATATATATATATATATTTATTTATTTATTTATTTATTTAAATTAAAAAAAAAAAAAAAAAAAAAAAAAAAAAAAAATCCAAATTGCGTATTAGATGAAAGTCCTTTCTGTATAAATTAAAATCTCTGAGCTTCGAATGTGTCTCAGTTTAGAGCAATTGAGTGATAAATTGAATCACTGAAAACATGCCTGTCACACTATATTTTTACGCAATTATGCGTAAATTATTTTTTTAGGTTAAAAGTTTTGTATTATTTATAATCAAAAACATACAGATATTTCGGATACATATGCATACCGAAATTCATTAAGATAAATTAATATTTAGTATTTAAAATTTTAAAATTGGATATGAAAGCTGTTATATATATATATATATATATATATATATATAATTAGTTTTAAAAGAAGCTACCCCACCCAATTCATTTCTCATTTTAATATATTACCTTTATTCATAAAACATTTAAAGTTGTTATTAAATTAATTCAGAGAAATTTTACCAATACCAAACTTTAAAATTGAGCGATTTCAGACAAATCAAATGACATTCCCATATCATCTTCAAAATACGAAATCTAAACTTCTTTGCTTCTTTTTAATGTATACTGATCACAAACACAAAGGCCAGCAGCTATAAATCTGATACCCGTAATCAAGTTACCTTAAAACGCATAATTTTAGCAAAAACATAACCTTGAAAAATTTGAGCTAAAATGTTTTATCTATCACGTAAATAAAGGTGATTATCAATTTGCTTGGTTTTCATCAATTTCATCTTATACAATGGTATTCGCGTAGTTTTGAGAAGTCCTGTATATTACCTGTAAATTATATACGCACCACGTTTTAAACTTAACACAGTAACAGAAAGATATAACACTATTTGAAATGCACTACGAGAGATTTACAGACCACCCCACCCACCCCATTAATAAATCCGAATTCTTTTGAATGGCCATGTAAACAAATGGTCACTAGTTTTCAAACCACATTCAGTCTGAAACATGCTTATATGCTGATGATATATGTTTATTTATTTATTAGTGCTGTCTTGTAGTGTTAAATTGTAACAACAAGAAATTTTACCCATAGACATAATATATTTGAATAACTTGAAATATCCTTGTAGATAAGCTATTTGTCCAAATTCAATAAAAAGATTCAAGCAACATTCCCATATGTGTAATACAGGCTTAAAACATCAAGTTTGGTCTTTCTTTTAATATTTATTTTTGAGTTATGCTGATAACAGACTTCCATACACACAAAGAGAGACAGACTAAACGCTAAAAAAAATTATTTATGGATTTGGGGCGCCTCAAAACGTGTAAATATAGAAAACAAAATTCAGTTTAGAAAATTTAACCCCAAAACTATACTTTCTCTACCAAGAGAAAATAAATCGGAGATTTTAAATTTAATATCACACACAAAATGTTTCGAGTTACCGCATACAGATAACTAAATTCATTAATATTAGTAAGAGACTGTTATTAAATTGATTGTTAAAACTGCTCAAAATCTAAAACCTATTTATTCTGTAAGTGGATTCTGGAAAAAAAAGTACATCTATTGTTAATAGTCTACTTGCATTTCCATTATTGCTAATAGTTTGCATAGCTAAAGTACGCTTTTCCATTACATTGAATGAAGAAAAAGCACTATTTGGTATGCGTTTCTGTTGTTTAAATTACACTTAAATGACATGAATTTAAATTCAACGAAATTTTAACGCATAGCTTAAAGAGAAATCTTTCAAGAAGCATTCAGATGATTACATTGGAGTTTTTACTTTTAAATTGCATTTTACGTGATTGTACTTTATGCAAAATTCTTCACTACGCTAAGAAATACGCCTGTTTTATAAAATATGTAATATACACAAATTAAACACGAAAATATATTGAAGTATTTATTAAGCGATTTGATATATACAGATTTGTTATAATTAATGTTCGATGAAAGCGTCTAAAACTGTTCATTCACATCATATGTATTATATTTTTTATTTATTTATTTCAGTACAGTTGGTAACAAAAGTATCCGAACACTAGCAAAAATTCCTGTGCAGAAAAAGTAGTGTTAATACTGTTTTGTTAAATAAATCCTTGTCGAATCATGCTCTTAGTCAGTCTAAGAACATGATTCGACAAGGATTTATTTAACAAAACAGTATTAACTCTATTTTTTAATATAGAAATTTTTGTTAGTGTTCGGATAATTTTGTTACTAACTGTACATTTTAACGTCTTGAAAATCATTTCATATGCCGCGAGTAGCTTTATCTCAAAAAATCCTAAACATGCATGTTATACGTACCATTGTTGGGATACACAGAAGAACATACTGCCACTCTGATTCGAACCCAAATATTTGTACAGAGCTGTACTTGCCCTTGTTTTTTCAACCATTTATTTTTTTTGTTTAAGGACTACATATTGTAAATATTGATGGTAAAATTAGTTTATACTTTTGCGAATACGTGACACTACACCTGTCTAAGATAATTTTTGATTTTTTTTGTATTCTAAAGCCTAATGACATAGTTCATTTAAATTCTATTTTGTTAAAGTTAAGTTATTGAATCAACTCAGTTTTGTACGTTTTTACAGCTCTAAAACTTAACATTATTTCGCCGTTAATAACTTAAAAGGAAAAAGAAAAAATACACAATTGCAATAAGCCATTCAGAGTATAAATTAATTATTAAAATTATACAGGAATTATATGTAGAAAGTGATGTCACGAATCAAAAACTTCAGCAATGTTTTAAGTAAAATCTTGTCTCAATCAAAGTTAATTTGCTGCGTCAACATTTGCTGTAGTAATGAACGACATTAAAAATCATTTTAATTTATATTCGGAACTGAATTTTAATAATGTTATTAACTTTAACTAATTCATACTCACATGTCTAATTTTAAATTTCATGTGTATATTAAAAAAGTGCTAGTACACATATAAAAAATGTTGGTTTTTTTAGGTAAGTATTAAAAATTTTGGAGGAAAAGTACGCATTTTTTTTTTTTTTTTTTTTTTTATTATTATTATTATTATTATTATCATTCACAAGGACTTTTTGAAATATCATTTTAAAATTTAACAACTATTAAATACTTTTATTAAAAATCTAATACTGAATGATAATATAAAAAGGAAAAAACATATAGTGCACAAATATTCATTAAATGCTTCATATCTAAATAAGAAAGCTATTTCCTTCATTAAAGGTAAAGAGTAAGCGCGAGTGCAGCATGAATGCAGCATTTCACAAAACAATTCAAATGGCAAGATCAAAAAAGAAAAATACCTATCTGAAAATTCCTGTATGGGTAAATTATAAATTATAAAATTAAGTAAGTATGGTAAATAGTTTAATTTTTTTTTTTTTTTTTTTTTTTTTTTTGGGGGGGGGGTGTTATAGGGTATAGCTTGTTGTAAATTTTTTGCAATTTTCATACAACAAGACAGAAATAACACCTATTTTACATGCAACATTCATTCTATACCCTTGAAAACGTAATGAATTTGCATGTTTCAATTTATGGATGTTTGATAGTCGCAATTTTTTTTTAATTTTTTCTGTTTCATCTTTTTCAATGTTTTCAACTATTCAATGTTTGAAAAGGTTTTCAATACATATATATATGTATATATATTAAAATAATGTTATGAATAAATATCAAAAACAGACAGAAATGTTATATAATAAATTCTCAGGCTTCTGGCATGAAAGGTTTTAATAAAGAACAAAAACAAAAAATGCGCACATAAAATGTATTTCCGTTCATATATAGTATTTTATTTTTAATATGCTGAATGGATGATCACATGCACTAAAACAGTGTAAATTTTTGGAATTATTCAAAAAGTATATTTAAAAAAAAAAAAAAAGACAATTGAATGGTTAAATAAAAAAGCAGCGTTGAATTCACTTTTCTTCAAAAATATATTAATATTGCGTTTACATAAATCAATTTACATATTATTTTAAAACTAAATCGTATGCTTTTTACTTCATACATTATTAATGAATTATGAAATGTAAAGTGCATTTTAAAAAGAGCGTCCTTATTTTATAGATTTTGAAGCATACATATATTGGATGCGAGTGCTTTTTAGTGCTTGGGGAAATACAGATGATGACATAAAATGCAGACGCGTGCTGTTGAAATACATCATTCCAATCCACCCACAGAACCTCTCAAAGAAAAGGTGGGGGGGGGGGGGAGATTTCAAAACAGTATTTTTATTTATTTATTTATTTTTTCAAATCTTATACATTCAAAATAAAAAACATATCTTTCGGCAATCTTGCATAGATAAAAATATTTTTTTATGTTTTTAACTAATCCGTCTAAACTACTTCACTTTTTAAAATGTATGACAGCTGATATATACATGCCTAAAACTTAGTTTTATGTCCAATTATTGTAAGAGAAAAAAAAACGAACAAGTTACGTTATTACGCTTACACGGTAGGGTCCATTTTGCTTTCGTACATAAAATTTTTGATAGTAGGAGATCAAAATCGGAATCAATATTTTAGTAAAATTGGTTTTCTTCCATAAAAGAATTAGATAATGCATTTTCAATATTGCATTTTCTTTTTCCTCGGTAATTTAATATATTTACTGTTTCCCAACTTTATTTTTTATTAGACAAAAATCTTGTGAGTAATCGAATTATATCCTAAACAAGGAAAATAAATCATGCATTTTTCAAGCGCTGTTTATTCAATTTGTTTTCTCTGGATGATTTGAAATATTGCAGTAGGTGTCTTAACTATTTCCGGAATGTTTTTACTTTTACTGATTTTTAGTCCTTTTCTCTCTCTATCTCTCTCTCTTACATTAAATTTATTGTGAGACTGCAGTAGTATTCAGTTATGCATAATATTTTATCTTTTTCAATTTGTATAATTTTTAATTTGAATAACAATTTTGTGCTAGCATTATAAATCTCCCTTTTTTTTTTTTTTTTTTTTTTACTTTATTTTATACATGTGCTATTTCGTGAAATGGACATTTTCTATTAATAAATGTTTTTAAATGAAATAACTTAACTGAAATAGAGCACAGACGTTTATCGACTAATTCAGAATGATTGGATTATAAAACAGAGATACTATATGAATCATGTTTTGAAGTCATTTGACATATAATTTTAATTTTCTGTACATGCGTGTATGTATTTGCATATGTGTATTGATAGTTTTCATTTACATCTAGAAGGAATTTTCTGAAATTAATAAGTTTATACATTTGCACAATAAAGTTATCAACAAGCTCTGATAAGTTAAAACGAATGCTGTTCGTTCACGGATACCAGTGGTAAACAGAGACGTTTCTGTTTGAAAAAAAGGTGACCGCTGAGACATACGCAGGGGCTAAAAGACTGCAGCTGATAAAACTTGATCTCTTTTCTTCTTGCTCACAAATACGATAAAAATTAATTATATCACACCTGGTATATACACCATAGCGCAAATACGACTCAGATACAAAAAAAAAAAAAACAGTGTCTAATTAAAGACTGTGTATTCTTAATGTGATACAATAAATATAATTTTGTTTTTAATTTGTATAATCAAATATAATAACTAGAGATTTCATAAGAAATTACATTCGTACATTTTTTTACGTTCTACATCGTCTGTATTTGGGTATTTATTTCACTGTTTTGTGATTCATAGTTACAATGATTTTTACCTCAACTAATCCATATTACATAGTTCCATAATAACAAGTCAGAATTTTTTTTATAAATTTCACATATAAAGTATACCACAAGCATCCACGACAGAGCCAGGATTCGAACCCGGGACGTGAGATTCCATAGGGCAGCTCCTACCGACTGCGCCGGCTTACTGCATGCATAAATCAAAGAATTCTAAGAATTGTTCTACATATACATAACACCTTAATTTTTTTTTTTTTTTTTTTTTTTTTTTTTTTTTTTTTTAATAAATAGATCTGAAAAGAATGTTTTAAAGCATTCCGTAAAAAGAAGACAAATAAAAAATATCGCCTGTTTGTAAACTGCATAAAAAGTGTATTTTAAATTACTTTCAGTGACAGGAACTTTTTCGCATGTTTAATGTTATGCGTGGCATGTTTAATAAGCTTTTCTAAAACAGCTTTTATGTGAAAGAAAAGAACAAAAAAGTCTTTGTTATTAAACATTCTCCTTTTCGGGTAAATGAATGGACTAAACATTTACCATGTGAGAATCTTCTTTCTTCTTTCTTTAACTATAGAAATGGTTAACACTTCAACTAAACTTAACAAAAGAGATGTTTTTCTACGAATTCTTTAGACTTTTGCATGAAGTCAAGCTGTAAATAGTAAAGTCTTTCTTTTCTTTCTTTCTTTCTTTTTTCATTCCTAATATTTACATTACCACAATATATATATATATATATATAAATCTTCTCTCAAAGAGAGATAAATTTTTAAAATATAATTTCTTTTTAAATAAAAATAGCGGGCAAAAGAAAAGGAAAATTATTAATTTTTAAAGAATAAGAAATTAGTAAAAAATAATAATAATAATAATCTTAAAGTGAAAACACACATAACTATTGTTTCGGGTCTAAATAATTAGGCACGGTCTTTCAACAAAAAAATAAAAAATAGCATTAGTGCAATGGCTACTGGGCAGTTGCAATGTGACAAAGTATGTTGCTTCTATCACATTACATTCTTATGTGCTACTTTTCGCCTGATGAAGGGATTTCCTTTTCAATTCGAAACAAATAATGTTTTTATTATTATTATTATTATTATTATTATTATTATTATTATTTGCTTTATTATGTTCTTATTGTTCATGATGAAAATTTTGGTAAATCAAAAAAAAAAAAAAAAAAAAAAAAAAAAAATAGTTTTATTGCATTGAATTAAACATATTCTTGTGAAGAATTAACAAGTTTCGTAAGTTTTTTTTTTTTTTTTAATAACATGCAGAGTTTCCAAGTCAATGACATATCATTCCAAGAAAACTTATATACTACATAAATCACAACATACTGCAATCAGAATATAAAAATATTAAACATCTGATTAAATATGAGCATGCTACACAATTTTTAACTATTAAATAGAATTATTTGAGTTTCAAGTTCATTCAGAGAGAAGCGAAATTGCTCATATTTTTATTTTGAGTTAATTGACAACAATACAGTTAGTATTGATTCAATATAGACATAGATATTCGAAATTTGAAAGCGTAACATTATTTGGTCATCTATAAATATTCTCCTTATACTTTCTACTTTTCAGTTTATATATTACCTTTTTTTCTTACCATACAGTTTTATGTTAGCTAAGATTTTACAAAATACATAAAAAACATTAAAGCCAGAGTTATTGAGTTAAAACATTGGGCTAAAGTTAAAACAGAGTAAGCCAGAGTTAAAATATCGGTTTACATTTGGATCTTAATATGTCTTCCATGACAAAGTTTAACACATTATTAGCGAAAAGTTTTTAGCTAATTTTTTCTTAAGTATTGAAATTTTTTTAAATTTTAGTAAAAAATATTAATCGATTACAACAAATATCAAGGAATTAAATTTACTACTACAGATCGTCTTATTTTGTGGACAGTGCATGTATATTTATAATTTATTCCGGAGTACTGTTATCCCCGCCCTTTCTTCACATCGGTATGATTTTAGAGAAATTTAAATTTTCTGCTGTAGGTATTTATGATGAAATAACAAACAAGAAAAAACCCTTTAAAATATACTGGTGTGAAAAAAGGATGGGGCTAACAGCACTCCGGAATAAATTATAAATATTACCAGGTATGACAAAGACAAAATGCATTTTTTAAAACATTGTCTAAAAGAATAAAAAATGTAACGTCCCAAAAAAGGCACAATGTTACATAATGGGTTAAAAAATTAGGAATAAAAAATTTTAAACATTCTTTACGTATAAAAACAATAAAAAATTACGTCTTGTATCACTTTTTCTTTATCAGGTGATTGTTTATTCGAGAATGTTTTTACTTTTCTTTAATTTTAAAGTAAATTATGCTCAAAATTCTCACATTATAAAATTTCATACTGTGCTTGCGTTGTTTGAAGTTACCCAACAAGACTTTGATAATTTTTAATAGCATTAATGATAATTTTAATTCTAAATATTTTTTTAATACTGTTAAATTACATATTGTAGAAAAAAAAAAAAAAAAAAAAAAAAACTTATTAAATTAAAACGTGTTACAGTTTGGATGTGAATGAAATACAACTTGTTTTGTCATACAAAATTATAATAATACTAATAATAATAATAAATCATTTAAAATTTCCAACATAAAAAGAAAGAAACGGAATTAAACTTGTTGTTTAGTTTGTCTGAAAAAGTCTGTATTATTTTTATAACCAGCAATAAAACTTTTGTATTTCAGACTTATTACATTTTAAAGTTTTTTGGGACAAGGACAAGAAGAAAACTTTTGTAATTAAAAGGAATTAGTTGGAATTCCATCACATCATGCATTATATCATTTATCGTATTACCCAACTGATGATGCTGTAATAAATAAATGATTTCATTACGTTACGTGCACTGGACATATGACATCATCTGTATGTTGCAAATTTTAAAATGACTGATGTTATTATACAAAAATAAATTCAAAAATTGAGATTAACTTAAAAAGAAAATTTAAGAATTGAAACTAACTTTAAAACACATAGCCAGGCAAAAATAAACTAACTAATAATAATTGCAATGTAAAATTTATTTCATTTATGTTACTTTTGTTATTTTAAACTCAAAAGTTTTATAAGGAATAAAATACCACTAATAATTCTCTGGAATGTTGAGTGCTGACTGGGAACCTAACATTATAGATATATTCAGTGGGCAATTGACAACAGTAAATATATCTTTGGAAAATAAAGAATATAAAAAATAAATAGAAAGATAATTACGTTAAAAAATGCTGTGTAATCTACTTTTTTTAGGAAATTCTATTAAATTATATAGGAATCAAAAAATACCAAATAAAGATTTAAACGTTGTGTATTATGCATTCTTAAAATTTATGCAACTTGTGAAAAATATGAGCTTTGATTTAAACTAAAAAGTTGTCCATAAATTTTACTATCGAATGTACATTTTAATTACACAGTACAGTTGACTACTATTTTATGGCTATTATAAAATTGCCTTCTATATTATTAAAATATAATTATTGATTGGGAAGCTTTTAAAAAGAATAAATAAAAAAGTTCTGCATGAGGGTTCATTTTTCGTCCGATGCACATAAATGGAATCAACATAATTTTTCACAATATCCATCTTACATAACACGTTTGTTGCATTTATACTCTGCAGAAGCTGTATTTCAGCCTTTCTGTAAATGCAGAAAAAATGCAGCATTGCAGTGCCATATCTGTCAGCCGATGTGCAACCAGAGTATAGTTTTACATGATAGTCATTTTACATATCAAATTTGGTGCTGTTATACAAAATATAAGCTAAGATAATATAGCCTTCCTATAAATTAGAGAAAATTCAGCATAACAATACGAACTATTAGGCGATATGCAACAAAAGGTGATAAATACTAGTTTATGTGAAGATATAACTAAGTATAAAGTTTCATGAAACTCTGTGCCGTGAAACTCTTGATTTAGAACTGCTTCACTTTTATTTATTTATTTACTGTTAAATACACACAGACACATAAACATATATTTTCTAAAAATGGTGAAATTGTGTGTTCAGGACACTTCAAAACATGTAAATACGTCGAAAACCTGAAATCAAAACATTTTACGAATCCCATACTTAATTCTTATAAATCTAGAACAAAATGAAAATTAGAAAATTAAATTTGCTGATTAAAATCTTTAATAAGGATTTAAAAACTATTGGAATTTAGTCTTAAATAAAAAATTGCTCAATAAAAAAAATTATTATTATTTATTTCAATTATTTAAGAAGTTAAGCAATTTGTTAAATTTTAAAGCAGTGATAAAAGATAGAATATATTTGAAAAGAAGTAAAATAAAGAGCTGTTGGTTGAAAACAGATTTTTAAAAAAGGAAATGGTGTTCTTTGATGGTGTTGAATTTTGTTAAAGAGCCGCTGAAAGTCTAAAGTAAATGCAAGTGAAGGAAAAAAGGAAGTAAGGTTTTACATCATTCTTCCATTTTAAAGCTAAATATAAATTCTCCGGGAAAACTGTTTTCTCACTTGGAAAAAAGCATTTTAAATTCACGCAGTGTTAGTTGAAACTTTCTTTAAAACATTTGCTTAGTATGCATACACATTATCATACCATTAGAAAAATGCGTTAGACACTTTAGTTGTAAATAACTTTTGATAATGTACTATAAAAAGCAATTTTGTCTTAAGTTTCACTGAATATTTTGTTGTCGTTGTTTTTGTTGTTTTTATTTAATATATATATTTATTTAAATCCTTTTTTAATAAGAAAATCTTTCTCTTTTTCAATTATATTGAAAAAATATATTTTTTTTTTCAAATGTATGAATTTTTCGTTCTAAATTTTAAATGTAATTTCATTTTTACGTTCTTTTATATTTCAATGAAGGATATACTGGATTTTTAAAAGTTTTAGACCTCCGGTTTTCGATAAATTTACACGTTTTGAAAGTTCCAGAATATGATTTGGTCAGTTTTAGAAAATGCTTGTCTGTCTGTGTGTCTGTGTGTGAAACAAAAATTCTGTTCCAAGTGTATTTCAGGAACTACTGCACAGAATTACATATAAATTTCTATGTTGTTGCACCATGACATAAATTAGAACCTACCAACTATTGGTGCAAATTTCTCAATAGTTGGCGTGCTGTTCTGCGGTTTATCCCATTTAAGGAAAGGCTATATCTCAGGCTCTATTGTGTATAATCAAACAAAACGATATATGAAAAGGATATTATGAAATATTAAGCTGGTTCAATTTGGGTGATTATCAGCTGATAAGTGGTGCTGCTATGCTATAATTTTCTTCACGAACATGAAGACTATGTCACAGATTCTATTGTATATATTATTACAAAACTTAGTATCTGAGAGAGACATTATGAAACACTATGTGGATTCAATTTCCCTGTATATCGGTTGATAGGTGGCGCTTGTATACCACAACTTTTCCAGTGAATTGGAAGGCTATATCTCAGATTCTACTGTATATAATTGCACAAACTTAGTATATGGGATGGCCATTATGAAATGCCATGCTGATTTAATTTTGGTACAGATAAGCCGATAAGTATCGCTGCTGTACTGCAATTTGCCCGTGAATAGCAAGACTAAATCTCAACTTTTATGGCATATAAATCCTCCAAACTTGATATTTGAAGTAGCCATTATTAAAACGATTGTTGATTTACTTTGAATGTATATTGGTCGACAGGTGGTGCTACTATTACTTACATTACGTGACTTTCCCCATGGCTATACCTCAGCATCTGTTGATTAAAATTGCAAAAAATTCCATATGTAAAATCTTTATTCTGAAAAGTTATATTAAGCTTTTCCGCGTGTTCAACAGTAAGTGACATTTTTATATAGATTGATATAGAAAAATGTTTTGTTATGGACACAGCATACTGGATTATATTTATGTTTGTTTATCAAAATATTTATTATATATATCTCCATTTATGAAATTAGTAAAGTATGTCGAATTGTTTAATTAGGTATGATTCAGTAAAAGGTCAGTAAAAATAAAATTTCATTCTTTAAAATATTTGTATAGTATGCATACACATAATCATTCCATTAGAAAAATGTATCATACATTTTTGTTATAAATTACTTTTTATATTTTACTATAAAAAACTATATCGTTTTTTATTTTATTTAATGTTTTGTTGCTGTTCTTTTTATTTAGATTTTCTTACATTCTTTTTTAATTAGAAAATACTTTTCTATTTTTTAATTATAATAATTAAAATATCTTTTAAAGATATTTTAATTATTAATAATAAAATTCTTTGTTTCAAATTTGAATTTGAATTTCGTATTTCACGTTATTTTTCTTTTTAATTTATGTTCATTTATCAAAAATAATATTTCTTAATGTATATCTTAATTTTTTAAATCAGTAAAGTATGTCGAGTTTTTAATTAGAAGTAATTTAATAACAGATAAATAGAAACTAAATTTCATTTTTTAAAATTCGTTTCTATCTTAATATTCATTTAAAAATAAAATATAAATTCATGTGAAAGGATTTTGAGAAATCAAAGCTATACAAAAAGTGCTTAAATTGCTTTTTTTTTTTTTTTTTTTTTTTTTTTTTTTTTAATGACCTTTTGATCGTCTAATTTCTATTTTTCTTTTTTTTACTTTTAAAAAAGGAATTAATGGCTTACATTTTTAATGATTTGACGATCTAAATGAAGAAAAATTAAGTTAGGTATTTCGGTTCAAACGATTTGTTTGATCAAAGAAATAATCTACATTCTTAAAAAAGCCATATGTTTTTGTATAAAAGCTGTTAAATAATATTTAATTACATTATATATTCCTTTTAATTTAAACCTCTTTTTATATTAATTGTTTTATTTATCACATAATAATTTACGTAAATATACGATTATATTTTATGTTATTTTAGATGTAATTACAGTAATTTCATGTTTTAATAAATACCCTTATTTGTTTTTAATAATTTCGAAATTAATCTTGTAAATTAACTTTTTTTACTTAAAATTTCCTAAGAAACTTTTTCTGCAATTTTGAAGATAAAACCAGCTAAAACAAGTCTGTAAAATTTTATTCAATGTAACATAAACCAGTGACGCAAAAAAGGCAAGCTCACTAAACTTATATTTATTAAAAATTAAATTACATTCTTTTAATTAAACAAAAAAAAAAAAAAAAAAAAAAATTGAATTTTTTCTTCTGCGAATTTTAATTTATTCAGCTTGTAATATAAATTTTAATGTTTTTTTTTTTTTTTTTTCCAGCTAATTTTACGTTAATTTAGTGAGTTTGTGATCTAAGCGTTGTTCGCACATTTAAAATAAAGAAAGAAAGAATGAAATTATGTTGCTTATATATCACCAACAATGGACTTATGCGCAAATAATAATAATAATAATTATTATTATTATTATTATTATTATTATTATTATTATTATTCATCGCGATAGGTATTAAAAATAGCGATATCAAAATTCGATCAAGAAAACTCTAATAACAGTATCGACAAAAAAATGAAACGTATAATAAATGCATGGTCTGTATAAATAAATATAGGTGTCTGTATGCGCTTTGGAGCTCAGGCACTGATTTCAGAGCTACAAAATTTAGAGGGGTAGCTTGGACCATGCAAGGGTGTACCTCATCGAGATTTTTTGCGATTTTTGAAAGAGAGAAAGAGAGCTAAAAGAAATCCTCTGTTACTAAGTCTCGATTATACATGGGGTTAAAACTAAAATATTCATATATAACCACCTGTAAAATCGTAGTTCTTAAATAATAGCAGCGCCCCCTAAACATCCAAATTGAAACGCCTAGGTAAGACGCTCTCGCATGCAGTGGGGACATGAGTTGAAGCTATTGTGGTCGAAGAATACGATGTCGAGGGCATAAGAGGCAAAGGGCCAAGTTTTGAATAATTTCCTCAGATTCTTTTTAAAGTGATGTAAAAAATAGTGATAATTTTTTTATTTATTTCATTATTTTGAAAATTTATTTAAGTATCGTGACTAGCGAAGCAGACAAAGTCTGCTAGAATTAAATAAAAAATCGTTCTCAATGTAGGTGAAAATAAATAAATAAATAAATAAAATAAAATAAAGTTCAAAAATACACTTAAAATAGAAACTATGAAAGCTATGATTGTCAAATATATAATGCAAGGGGGGGGGGATCTGTATTTTTTTTTTTTTTTTTTTTGGTAAACTTTATGTTTTCGCAGATGCTGAATCCAAAAATTACCCTTATTTCTACCTATTACGTACTTTTTTTTTCTTCTTATACAAAGTAATAGGGATTTATAATAATAATAACAATAATAAAATTGAAATTTTGTTTTACATTAAACTGAACATATTAGTTTTCATAATTAAAGAAATAATTTCTTCATCAATATTTAACGCTTTGTGTTCATTCTTTTTGTCTGTGAAACCTTTCTTTTCTTTCTTTATTATCATTTTTTTTTTTATTCCCCTCCGAACACGCTTTTTCCTTCACCCCTCCCTGGCCCACCAGCAGCCGAGCGGTTCTGTGCGCGAAGCTGGTAAACGTGAGATGCCGGGTTCGACTACAGGTCGCGCTCGTCGGCCTATTTGTTCGGAATTTTCCGTGGATTTCTCCGAAACTTACGTAAATATGGGCTAGGACCCCTTAGAGAGACCTCCACGGAGGACACCCCCTCAGGCCTAGGACCCTAGTACAGTCAATCGGCCTTAATCCCCACGATCCAACCCAACCCTTCACCCCTTCCACTACATCTCATGTCACTAATATTTTCAGTTTTGTATTTTTCTTTTCTTTTGTTGTCTCTTTTCTCTAAAATTCACTGTTATAAATATTGTTTTGAAATAAGAAATAATTATTGAATATATATATATATATATTTTTTTTTTTTTTTTTTTTTATAAAAATAATAATTTTATAAAAGGTTCTTTTTTTTTTTTTCTTTTTTTTTCTAAGATTCACTGAAAAATGTATGTGAAAAAAAAAAAAAAAAAATCTGTGCAGCTTTAGATCTGTTTGTACTGTCTACAAAACTTATATTAAAAGTTTTAAATGATTAAAAATTATAGGATATGCATGTGAGAAAATTATATACTGTCTTCATTTTTCTGCGCATAACGGTGGAGCAAACTGCTTTGTTCAAAAACAGTTCGCTAAAACAAATAAGAGGAATTCTTTATTCTCCCTTCCATTCAGACTTTTCAGACTTTTGTACATTTCAGTGAATAAAGATTCCTTTTCATGAAAAATTTTAATGTGAAATCTACATGTCTGTAATTTTACTATTTTAACTTATTTTAAGACTTTTCATTAAAACCAGTTTGATATAGAATGGCTTATATTTAAAAAGTAAAATTCCGAGTAAGAACTTAAATCTTTTGGAAACACCTTTAAGTTTAATATGCCTTTCTTAACTTTTTGCTATTCAAAACCTTTTGTTATAAGAACTTCAAAAATAAGAATTAAGTTTGTTATGCATACCAAAATCCAAATGCGTACATATAGAAACAGTGGTGAAATTAATTGTATAATTAATACCGTGTGTGTTTGTTGGGGGGTGGGGGGGGGTTCTTTTTGTTGTCATACGAAAACATACCATTAGAAATAATATTGTTTTCATTTGAGTCCGAAATGCGTATAATAATTAAAATATAAAACTGACAAAATCTCTAGAATTTAATAGAATCGAAAAGGAAAATTTAATAAAGTAATTAAAATCTGATGATAAACTATTCCATTTCATTAAAATGCAATCAGATATTTATTATGGACATTATCATATTACTTATAGTAATGTTTATATATCTTTTATTATTATGTTAATAAGAATGCCTCTAGCATTTTAAAAAATGAAGTAAAATAAAAACACATCTAATTATCTATATACACCTCTAATTATCTATATATATAGATCTAATTATCTAAAGCTCAATGCATTTAAGAATGTGCATTAAAATTCGAAATCAAAGCTCTTATAAATTTTATTTGATTTTTCTGTATAAAATATTAAGCGCTTGATGTAATGAATTAGCTCAAGGCAATTTTTATCGGTTTTAAGATGCAGCATTTAAGACTTTCTTAGTCACCAGTCTTCACTCTGGAACATATATGTGTGTATAAGTATTCTGTGTATGTATATTTATATACAGGGTTCGTGGAATACGGTAGCCTGGTCGCCATTGGCGAATATGTTTTCAACGAAAACGCAACATTTTTTTTAATTTTTAATATTTTGGTGAAAAAATTGAGCCTAGAATTAAATGCCAAAACTTATGCTAATTTGCAGTGTAGTTCATATCAATTTGTGTAAGAAACAAGTAGAAGGAAAACAGCAACTTATGGCTATTCGTGCGTGTTCAATTGAGATACCGTGTTAAATCAATATACCAATAGGGAATTCACACTATGTTCCACTGCACATGTTTAACAACCTACTGTTGAATCGATGCACTTTATACCGCTCTCGTTTGCTGACATTGCGACCCGGTGCTGATTCGTTGAGCCATATAATGATGTATGATGCCAACGGTGTATTGGTTTTGAGGGAATAATAAAACCAGTTTGATGATGTCAAATTTAAACAGATGTTTTTTAATGTATATCCCGTTCTAGTTTATTTGATGATTTTTATACACAGAATTTTAATTTCTACATTCAATTACATTTCAAAATTGAAAAAATAAATAAATAAATAAAGGTCGAGGAACTTTTTTTTTTTTTTTTGGGGGGGGGGGGGGGGTTGGGGGCTACCAAAACTTTTTCCTGGCGACTAGTTTTTTTTTTTTTTTTTTTTTTTTTTTTTCAAATTTCTAGAGCCCTGTTTATATATACATTGAAATATAAAAACAATTCAAAAAATGAAAAGCTAAATGAAAAGGGTGCGATTCTTCTGAATAAATTATAACTGCCACATTTTGATAGGTGTAATAATTCATCGTCGCCAAGCTGTTTCAACCTGATTTGTTATAGCGTATTTTCTTTGAATGACACGTTGCATTTCTTTTATTTTGTGTTCTTTATTAAATTGTTTTTCTAGTAAGAGCACTTTGCTCGCATTCTTTCTTTTCCACTCTTGTTCTAATTCATTGTTTCTTCACTCATCTGTAAAAGAAACCCCATCCCAGGTAATTTACAGCACTCGATCTTTCTTCTTTGGACGTTTCTAATTTTCTCCGGAATTTCCAATTGAAAGTTTAATCAATTCCAATCATTTGCTTTTAGAGAATCGTATATATTGTTTCTTTGGATTACTTTTTTCAAAGTTAAGAATTAAATAAGAAAGTGCAGTTTTTAGTGGAATTACTCAATGAATGAAAGTAGCCTGTTTTCTTTACTGGAAGAAAGCTGTTTTACTTAATCACCGAAGTTCTTTTTTTGAATTTAGTTAATTACTTTATTTGAATTAACTTTGGTGTTTTTTTGTTTTTTTATGTATATTGTTTTTGTTTATGATTAAAGTTTTTTTTATTTTATACTTTTCGAATTTTTTTATAGGTTACAACAATTTTAAATTTATATTTTGGGGTAAGGGGGGGGGGGGGGGAGAATTAATTAATTTGACAAACTGACTTTTTATTTTAAAAATATATAAATAAAAAGTAATAATAATACGAGATTGCTTTGTAAAATATACGCACTAAATATGTTTCTTGTATAATTTATATATATATATATATATTTTTTTTAAATAATAAACACTAAATTTTAAGGAAATTTAGAATTTTTTTACTTTCTCTTACCCATAAGGCAGAGAAAGTATTGTTTTTGGGTCAAATATTCGAACGCGAGATTTTGCTATATTTACACGTTTTGAGGTCCCCTAAATACGAAAATCATGTTTTTAGCAAATGGTCTGTGTGTCTGTATGTCTGTGTATGTGTCTGTGTGTGTGTCTGTCTGTTATCAGCATATCTCAAAAACAAATTATGACAGAAAGTTCAAACTTGGTATTCTAAGTGTGCATCATATAAGGATGCTACAGTAAGCTTTTCGTTAAGATCAAGCAAATGGTTCGTGTACACGGACAATCAAGAGAATTCTAATACATTACGTCTGTGGGGGAAATTACAGGTAAGTAGATTTTAACGTCTATAGACTGCGCTAAACAAAATGAAACGAATATATATTTTTTGTAATAGAGATAGTGAACTGGGAAAAAACAAATTTGCATGTAGGAGCCTCGGCTCCCCCCTGGGGGGGGGGGGGGGAGAAGTCCCCCTTCGAGGGAAGTAAATTTTCATGATGGGTATCTTTCAAAAGAGCTCGCCAATACCTTTTAAACGAATGGTTGAACTATCGAGCTGCTATAATTTAAAACAAAGTTATCGATTTTTTTTTACTTTTAACGAAAAAAATAACTTTGAAAAAAAATCGTTTTTTTTTTTTTTTTTTTTTTGAGAATAAAATGGACTTTTTTTGGATATTTGGTATTATACTACTTCTGTAATATGGAAATCGTCTGCATTATCATAAAAGAAAATTTTTTTAAATAATAATTTTAATAAATTATTTTTTAAAAACAGAATTATTTTTTAGTAATCGAATTAAATTCTATATAAATGTAGGTGCAATCATGAAACGGGGGGTTGAGGGGGGCGGTAGCCCCCCCTCACACAGAACTAATTATCATGTAAAACTCTTCAGAAGCCTAATATGAATTATTTAACACAGGTTTACATAGCAGTACTCGTTATCTTACCTTTTAATCTGCAACCTGTATTTATAGTATTAAATTTCAGGGTAAGAGAAAGCCGTGTGAGTGACACACCAGATTATTAAATGTATGTTTGTAGTGGAAAACAGAATCCAATATTTAGCATTTCAACAGATTATTATCAAAATAATCCAACATTTTTAAGAGTATAAAATAATAGCTTTTTTTTTTTTTTTTATCAAATTAAAAGCGTTAAAAAAAATATTTGTTTTATGAAAAAAATAAAATAAAATAAAATAAATAAATAATCAGTTTTTAAAGCATAAATTGATATTTTATTTCTAAAAACAAAAATTATTTTTTGAAAAACGACTTTTCTCTTTTAAAAAAAGTGATAAAAGAAAGGAAGAAAGTTACAAGTTTCGTATTCGAGAATTTTTTTTCCACAGTTACTTTTTTTCCTCTCTCTCTTACAAATAAATGTACGTATTTTTTTTTTTTTTGTTGTTGTTGTTGTTTGTTTGTTTGTTTAGATGCAAGCACATAAAATAGATATTTCTAATAAAATAAAATAGAGAAATAAAAATTTAAAAAATAAAAATAATAATTGTTCTAGATTATTAACCACCAAAAATATTTCTTCATTTAATTAATATAATAACCAATCTCCTTATATTATTAAAATCTGTACGCGTGTGTGTTTTTGTCTGTGTGTGTGTGTGTGTGTGTGTGTGTGTGTGTGTGTGTGTCTGTGAGAAACGGCTTGAAACGGAAAAGGCTCCGCCGCTAACGTTCGCACGGACTTCGAACAGGTACCGTCGGACAGAGAATTTATCGCAGATGTACGATATGTAATTTGCTAAACGATGCGACCCTAATTAGCGGAGATATTAATTAAAATGTCGACCATTGTCTAACGAAAAATGACCCAGAATTCATGATTAAATGCTTAAAAAGCGACATTTTTACGGAAAAGGTGGAAAATAAATTAGAAATATCAGTCGTATTGTTACAAACAAGATACCATTGGAAAGGGCTTTTTTTTTCTTAAACCGATGGTTTAAACGGCTTATCGATCGGACAATTAGATTTTTTAAAATTAACTAAACTATAAAAAAATACTGGCAACAAATCACAAGAATCTTAGCTTTGCAGACTTTTCGTCTACAGCAGTCTTCAACGGAAACACATCTGGTATTTAATGAAGTCACGTGTTTCGTACTGCGATTAAAAATTGCAATTTTCTATTTTCTTCAATTTTTCAAATTTTACACATTTTATTTAGTATATAATATTTACACCACAAAACAAACTTGCATTTCAAATTTCATCGATTTTGGTCAATAAACAAAAGATTTACATTTTAATTGCAAATTAAATTTTATCTTTACACGCCGGACATTTTTGCAATATTCTAATACGCGTATTTCAATTTCTAATTACGATTAATTTATTTTTTATACATCATACGAAAGATATTTTAAAGTTGTTTTACATAATTCAAAGTTTTCAACAGATTTACACGTTTTGAGGTCTCCTGAATCAGTGTTCTTTTATGGCGCTGTAATATTTTCAAATTTCAATATTTCAATTTCTAATTATGATTAAATTATTTTTAATACATCATTCGAAAGATAATTTAAAGTTCTTTTAAATTATCGAAAGTTTTCACCAGAATTACACGTTTTGAGGTCTCCTGAATCAGTTTTCTTTTATGGCGTTGTAATATTTTCAAATTTCAATATTACAATTTCTAATTATGATTAAATTATTTTTAATACTTAATTCGAAAGATATTTTAAAGTTCTTTTATATTATCGAAAGTTTTCACAAGATTTACACGTTTTGAGGTGTCCCGAATGAGTTTTCTTTTGTATCTCAGATACTAATTATAATAATTTCATAAGTAATACATCATTAGAAAGCTCTTTTGATTTGGAATCGAACAGTGGAATACAGAAATTTCTACCGCCAGATGGCGCTGTAATTTTTTAAAATTTCAATATTTCAATTTCTAATTATAATTAAATTATTTTTAATGCATCACTCGAAAGATATTTTAAAGTTCTTTTAAATTATCGAAAGTTTTCACGAGATTTACACGTTTTGAGGTCTCCTGAATCAGTTTTCTCTTATGGTGCTGTATTTTTTTCAAATTTCAATATTTCAATTTCTAATTATGATTAAATTTTTTTTAATACATCATTCGAAAGATATTTTAAAGTTATTTTATATTATCGAAAGTTTTCACCAGATTTACACGTTTTGAGGTTTCCTGAATTAGTTTTCTTTGTATCTCAGCTACTAATTAAAATAATTTCATAAGTAATACATCATTAGAAAGCGTTTTTGAATTGGAATGGAACAGTGAAATACAGAAATTTTTACCGACAGATGGCGCTGTAATATTTTCAAATTTCAATATTTCAATTTCTAATTATGATTAAATTATTTTTAATACATCAATCGAAAGATATTTTACAGTTCTTTTAAATTATCGAAAGTTTTCACCAGATTTACACGTTTTGAGGTGTCCTGATTACGTTTTCTTTTGCATCTCAGCCAAATGAGTTAGATCGTTCAAAATTGGTATACGTAGGTTAATTAAGAGGGCCTGAAAGGGTGGAGAAGAAATAGGCGTGCACCGCGCGCGTATCCCTGAAGTTTTGCGCGCGCAGCGCGCACGGGACTGCGCTGCCGAAGGCAGTGGGGACCCGGTGCGAGTTTTTACCCGATCAGAAATGATTTTTTTTTTTTTTTAGGGGGCACGAAGGGTCAGGGAAGGAATACGCGCGCGCAGCGCGTGTATCCCTTCAGTTGTGCGCGCGCAGCGCACACGGTACTGCGCTGCCGAAGGCAGTGGGGACCCGGTGCGAGTTTTTAACCGATCAGAAATGATTTTTTTTTTTAGGGGGCACGAAGGGTCAGGGAAGGAATACGCGCTCGCAGCGCATGTATCCCTTCAGTTGTGCGCGCGCAGCGCACACGGTACTGCGCTGCCGAAGGCAGTGGGGACCCGGTGCGAGTTTTTACCCGATCAGAAATGATTTTTTTTAGGGGGCACGTAGGGTCAGGGAAGGAATACGCGCGCGCAGCGCGTGGGAACCCGGCCCGACTTTTTACCCAATCAGAAATGATTTTTTTTTTAAATTTCTTATCTTAACACTAAAAGTTTCTGTTAGTGATTCATTATTTTTAGTGATTCATTTGAAAATACTGACCCGCTAGCGGGCGAAGCCAGCTAGTAATTCATTATATATTGAAACGTTTATTCCTAGACAAATTGGATATTGGGTTTCAAATATTCGGTTGCCAGATTTAAGATTGCGAACTCCAAATATTTAAATGTCAAACAAGAAAACAGAAATCAACTATTACCTACAAAACGCACAAAATTAAAGAATTTTTATAAGCGTTTTATGAAATAATTTGCGCGTTGTTTCAAAACCAAATACTAAGTTGACCAGTGCATTCAATTTCTCTGATTGTTCTAACTACTATATTTTATTTGATAAGTATATCATTGTATTTCTGTAAAGTTCGTACAGTAATTTATTTGCTATCATAGGTTATCTACACGTAAAAGCTGTTCAAGACGTTTAAAGTTTCTAAAGCAACATAACTCATTACACATATTTCACTTCGTATAAATTTTAAAACTGCTGATAATTTTAGATGAATTCAGTTTTAGTTCATTTTCCTTTTAACGATACTGTCTAAGGTTCATTTACTTTTGTGTACATATACATGCTTTTTAAATATTTAATCAACATCAGTTCCCAAGTGTCTGGTTCGAATCGCAGTTGAGGGATAGATGCTCTAATAATTTGGAATTCACATTAAGCCGTAAGTCCCGGTCTAAAGAGCTTTAATAATCAAAAACCCTAATCAATGAACTATATCTTATGCAACAGTATTTTAGAAATTGGAATTATAAAAATAATTAAATTTGAATCCTCAATTCTATTTTATATTATAATTCTCTAATCACTAATATTAATTAATTTCAAACATATTATTTTATAATATTTTCATTTTTTTTTTTTTTTTTTTTTACCTTCTTTCATTATATTCTTAACATAGAATAAATCATTGTGCGTATGTGGTGGGCATATTGATGAATATTTTAATTAATGACTCTGGCAAAATATTTAATCACCATAATTACAAAAATATTTTATTACCATCAATTTAGTTGTCGGCTTATTGAATTTAAGCCGGATTTTTTGTTTTTTTCTTCCTTTTTTCCTACCCCCCCCCCTCCCCTCCTTCTCCTTTTTGTGGTTTTACTAATTCAAAAAATATATAATATTACGATTTATTTTTCAGTTGTTAAAAGTTTTCTATGCTATTCCATGAAAAACTTTATTTTCTTTACTTATGTAAAGGTTTCATTTTTTCTTGTATATTTCCGTTTTCAACCTTTTTTTTTATGCCCTGCTAATCTCTTGAAAAAATATCCTTTTTATTCTGCTTGATAAACAGTTCTCTTATCCTGATAATATTTTTCACATAAAATATTTTTCAAATAAATTATTCTGGCAGGTCCAAGAAAAATATTTAAATATTCCTCAAGAAACATATCTTTGACATGGAAGGCTTCGGGAATATAAAAAGTTACAGTTAAAATTTTCCAGTTGCATTTCAAAGCCTGGATACATAAATACTTTTATTTATTTATTTATTTTGTTATTTTTAGTTAGTTAAATCATTATAAAATTTTGACATCATTAAAAAAAAAAAAAAATCATATCCAATAATTGATGTCAACTGCCAACAGGATGACATTTGTTGACGTTTGAATTTTCTTGTACAAGTATTCCAATTCCAATTATTTCATTTTCAAGTATTAAAACTGAAAACAAATAATTAAAATAAATATACTATTTAATTCATAAAAGTTTCCTTATTTCAACACTTAGTTCATTAACTATCCGAGACTCTTTATATATAAAAACTATTAAAAATATTTAAAGCTATATAATAACATATAACACAATCATTTGTTACAGATTTTATTTCAAATAAGGGGTTACATGGGTTGCAAAGTCTAAATAAAAGAATATTTCTTTCTTTCTTTCTTTATTTATTTATTTACTATAATTAATAAATATTTTAATTCAAAATTTTGAGCCTATGAAAGAGCAACCTTTAAACAATAATTTAAAAAATTTCATTAAAAATTTTAGAAAATTTATCCATTGAGTCCTAATTTCTGGTAACTCTATAGGAAAACGGCAAAGACGATTTCTCAAAAACTAATGCGCCGATTTTATTGAATTTTTTTATTATTATTATTATTATTTCTTCAAAATAGAAATTATTAGTGGTTGAACGAAATATTTATCATTTTTTGATTACAACTAATTTTACAAGGCTATACACGGGTTAAAATATACCGTAAATTGTATTGTTTTTGAATACAACTCTATACCAAAAATTCAAATTGTTATTTTTTTTATAATTCTTAGAAATTCATTTTTTATCCTTCAAATTTTGAGCGTATAAATAAACAATATTTGAACAATATTTTATAAAATTTTCATTAAAATTTTTTGGAAAATTCCACCCGTGTGTCCTGATTTTCGGAGACCCTTTAGAAAAGCGTTGGACCCGTTTTCTCATAAACTAATACACCGATCATACTCAAATTTGGCCCATTTCTTCAAAATAGAAATTACCACTGCGCTGCAAAGAAAAAAAAATCTCGAGCCCTGATACCATTTCTGCTGATTCTTATGTAAAATGACCACTTAATCTGAATATGACTCCCATTTTACTCAGTCAGCCACCGTTTTCTCGGGACACTAGCCCTTCCCCAATTTTTATCACTGTTCGGTAAATTTATGGCCATGAATTTGATTTGGAGAATGAAAAAGAATTAAGTTAATACTTAAAAACAAAAATATATATAATGTTTAATAAATAACATTAATGATAGATTAAAAAAATATAAGAAATGTAATACATAATTTCAGTGGCGAATCCCCCCCCCCTCTCCCTAAATTTCCCCCTTGCCGTAAATGTTCATGTTTTAAAATTTTCCAATTCTGTAGCCCCTCAGAAGATATTTAACAGTTAAAATAATCCTTCCCCTCCCCTCTGAAAATCAAATTTATAGCTAGATTTCCGAAAAGAGATTAAAAATGAGGGGGGGGTCCCGAAAAACGGTGGGTGATAGGACAAAATGGGCGTCAGATTCAGATTCAGGAGGACATTTTGCGTAAGAATTTGCAAAAATAGTGTTGGGGCCGATTTTCATGCAGGGCAGTGCCATTAGTGCTTGAACGAAGTATTTATCTTTTTTTGATTACAACTAATTTTACAAGGCTATACACAGGGTAAAATATACTGAAAATTGTACCGTTTTTGAATACAACTCTACCAAAAACTCAAATTATTATTCTTTTTTTATAATCCTTAGAAATTCATTTTTTATCCTTCAAATTTTGACCGTATATAAAAGCAATACTTAAACAATATTTTATAAAAATTTCATTAATTTTTTTTTTCAATACCGCCGGTGTATCCTGATTTTCGGAGACCTTTCAAAAAAGCTTTGGACCCGGTTTCTCATAAACTAATGCAGCGATCTTATTGAAATTTTGCATACATTTTCAAAACAGAATTGATTAGTGTGTAAATGCAGGTTTTTTCTTCTATCCGATTACAACTAATTTTACAAGGCTATAACATGGGGTAAAATGCAGCGAAAATTGTACTGTTTTTGAATACAACCTCTACCAAAAATTCAAATTACATTTTTCTTTCCGAATTGAATTTATTTTCAAGTACAGAGTGGTTATAATTAAACTTCCCCTTTAAACAGCATCCTACAGCGCAATCGGGTGAACGGAATGCAGCGAAATTTGGTATATACACTATACACGAGATGCGCTCGTGGAATTTCGAAAACAAAAAGTTCCAAAATATCCACCATAGAGCGCTTTTTCCGGAAAAACATAAAATTTAAAACAATAAACGACCAAAACGGAATACAGAAACAATATTAAGAATCCATAACAAGAATTATGAGTAATAAAATGTAAAACCGGGAAAAGTTGTCAGTTCTAGAGGAAAAAATGTTGAGATTTGCATGATAGCGAAGAAGAGGAAGCTTTATGCAAAACAGCGTACTGTTATTTTTTCCTTACCTTTACTTAATGTGGTTCGATGACAAGGTGATCAGAAACTAGTCAATAAATGTTAATATTGTTTCTGTATTTCGTTTTGGTCGTTTATTGTGTTAAATTTAATGTTTTTCCGGAAAAGGCGCCCTCTGATGGACATTTTGGAACTTTTTTTTTTTTTTTCTCAAAATTCCGAGAGCGCATCTCGTGTATTGTCTCTATACCAAATTTTGTTGCATTCCATTCACCCGTTTGCGCTGTAGTATGCTGTTTATAGGGGAAGTTTAATTATAACCATGCTGTATTAAAATTCAAAATTAATAATTAAAATGAAAATTTCATTTGATTCCTCTAAAGAAATTCACTATAAATATACAATAGATTGTTTTTCTATAAGAACACGTAAAACTCTTCAGAATATATAAAAGTTCTGTAACAGCACAATAATGTATTACAGGTTTTATTTGAATTAAATTTCGAAATTCAATGTTAGATAAATTAAATTTTTATTCTTTTATCTTTTAATAATAATGTTACAAAAACATCTGATGTTGTTTACCTTTTTGTAAATTTCAGCGTTTTTTCCATACACTTTCACATAGTATTTTAGATACTATTATTGAAAAAACTATAAAAGGAAATTTGGAATTTTATTTTGTAATATGGTTTGTATAACCACTAATATTAATTAATTTAAACAAATTTATTTTACAATATCTAATAATTTCCTTTAGTTCTAACTTTGAACAAATCAGTGTTTACGCAAAATATATATCGATGGATATATGGATGGAGATATCAAAAGATATATCAAAGTATTCATTGATATATCCTTTGATATATTGATGAATAATTTAATTAATGACTTTGAAATGTTTAATCACCATAATTGCACAAATGTTTTATCTCCATCAATTCTGCAGTTGACTGACTAACTTAGAGCCACGTTTATTCTTTCTTTTTTTTATAAGGTTTAATTACAAGAAAAAAAATACAAATATTGTGATTTATTATTCAGTTCGTAAAAATATTCTCTATTTTTCGGGTAAATTTATTTATTTGCTTTACTTAAATAAAGCTTTAATCCCCCCCCCCTTTTTTTTTTCCGTTTTCAACTTTCTTGTCCTTTTTTTCCCCTTAAAAAAATACCTTTCTTGTTCTGCTTGATAATTATTAGTTCTTTTTTTTTCTGATAATATTTTTCACATAAAATATTTTCGAAATAAGTTATTCTGGTGGATACTTTTCTAAAAGAAAAATACATTTGACTCAAGTGTTTTGAAAAATATCAAAATGTTACAGGTAGAATTTTCGGTTTTCATTTTAAACGGTTATGTATATTTTTGTTTGTTTTTTAGTTAGTTAAATCATTATGAATGCTCTGTCATCAGTTAGCATCTGGTTTCCTCTGAAAATATTGAAATTGAATATTAATAGTTCAGATATCATTTAAAGTATTACCATTCATCATTTGCTTCTACTAAAGTTCATTATAAAAACATATATTTCAACTGCTATCAAAGGTCGTATACATGTAAAAACTGTTCAAAATATTTAGAACTACTGTACCAACACAATAATTTATCACAGATTTCATTTCATTTAAATTTTTAAATTGATAATTAGGTTACTCTACTCATAAATTAAATTTGCATGTATTTATGTTTTATTAATAACGTAACATTAATATCTGAATTTCATAAAGTTTGTACGTTTGAACGTGTTATATATATATATATATATATATATATATATATATATATCTTTAAAAACAGAATTTTGAAAAACAGAATATAAAAATCAATTAAGCGTGAATATGGAACTCTATTTTGTATGATAATTACATCAGCCACAAATATTAATTAGTTTGAAACTCAGTATTTTACAAAATCTTGATTAATTCTTCTAACTCCATTTATTACATTTAGAATTTAGAATAAATCTGTGTCTATACATAATGAATATATTGATGATTATTCTAATTAATGGCTCTGGTGAAATATTTAATCATCATAATTACACAAATGTTTTATTTCCATTAATTCAGTAGTCGGCTGATTAACTTAAAGCTAGGCTTTTTTTCTTTCATTTTTTATAAGGTTTGACTACTTAGAGGTAAAATATACAAATATTATGATTTATTATTCAGTTTATAAAAGTATTCTGTACTTTTTATTTTCTTTACGTAAGTAAAGCTTTCATTTTCCTCCTTTTTTTTCCGTTGTCAAATTTTCTGTCCTTTTTTCCCTACTAATCCCTTAAAAAAATACCTTTCTTCTTCTGCTTGATAAATAGTTCTCTTGTCCTGATAATATTTTTCACATAAAATATATTCCAAATAAGTTATTTTGACAGACACTTTTCTGAAAGTAAAATATATTTTACTTGGCTATATTGGAAAAAAATAAAATTGTATAGATAAAATTTTTGATTTTCATTTAAAATAGTATTACAAGATTAAAAACTTTTTATGTACCACGTTTTTAAGTTTTTTGTTGAATCATATAAACTTGACAATTCTAATACTTTTTATAAATTTTTTTTGATGAATTATCCAATAAACTTGAAATAACATGAGCAAATGCGTAATAAAGAGAGCAATTATAAGAAATTTTCAAACATTTATTAATTCAATTACATATATAAGATTTTTACGAACATTAATACCAGAGCCTATTTGGTTTCCAATTTTTTTCTGAAAATTCATTCAATTTTGCTTGAAGATGGCTAAAAGTATTAAAAGAATGCATTGTCATCTTAGCTATTTTCTTAGCCATTGTGTTCTTAGCTATTCTAAAAGTTTCAAATATCTAGCTAGTCGGGAAGTTAGTTAAAAGTCGATTACAAGATTTGCACTGGACAAACAAACAAGAAGTGAGTTAATTAAAAAGAATAAAAAAGTTATAAAATGTTGTATATTTTTGTCTATTTAAATTCGTTAAATAATTATAAATTCTCTCGCAACAATTAGTATTTAAATCTATTTTCAAGTATTAAAACTGAAAATGAATAGTTCAAATATATCATTTGATTCCAAAGTTCATGATAAATACATATACAGTTCCTGCCGCTTATTAAAATCACATTCGTCCTGAGCCAAAGTGATTTTATTAAGCGGCTGATTTTTATATCCGGCAAGCGTTCCTGCACTTAAGGAAAAGGTATTACTTCCCTGAATTTGGAACGAAATTTCGAAAGTTAACGAATAATGGAATTATTAAACAATATTTATTAATTTTTGATAGGTAATTAATTAATTGTTCCTTCGATATAAGTAAATTAAATGCATTCCAAGTTCCTATGCGCTTTTCTTTGAGGAAAATCATCATTACTTCAACAAAATTCTTGATTTATAGTTATTTCAAAATAAGAACTAGGAATTGTCTTTTAATAATTGAAAATTAATATATATATATATATATCATTTGCATGCAAATCAAATTTGTAACTCATTATTGTGCTTTGAAGAATACGTTCCTTGAAATTGTTACGGAGATAAGTTATGGGGCGTGTTTAATTTGTAACTATGCTGCAAGTGTAAAATTTTCGACAATGAGCGATAACGGAGGGACTGTTGTGCTTTCATTTCTTTTTTTTATTTAAAAAAAAAAAAAATCCCAATGTAAATAAATTTTTTTAGGGTGCGTAAATGATATTTTTGAGTTTATTAACCGGTGATGCTGATTTTATTAAGCGGCGGCTTTAAAATTATTTTGTATTGATTTGATTCCGGTCCTGACAATTTGATCAGATTAAGCGGCTGATTTTATTAACCAGTGAATTTATTAAGCGGCAGTTACTGTATTTCGATTGCTATCAGGGTTTATGTGCATGTAAGAACTGTTCAGAATACTTAAAAGTACTTTACTAACACAATAACTCATCACAGATTTCCTTTTACATAAATTCTTAAATTATTGCCAATGTTAGACTAATTAAAAAATTATTAGTTTTTATAAAATTAATTTGTTAATTATTAGAAAAGTAATGCTAGATTTTTTTAAATTTTAAATACTTAAATAACAGTAAATTCTCTGACATTACTTAACATTTGGATTTCTCTTCAAGTATTATAGTTAATAATGAATAATGTTTTAATTAAAATAAATAAATAAATAAATAAGTATCGTTGGCGTTGATTGATGAGAATTTTCAATTATATATTTATGTATATTTCCTCACAAGGATTGTAGAAATCCTTGTTATGTTAGCTATAAAAATATTAAAGAATTTTTATAGTATTAGAACTCAAAAATTTCTAAAAAAGATTTGTTAAATAAATAATTCAAGATAAACTACTTTTAACATTAAATTCAAAATTGAGTTTATCCTCTTATGTAATTATTTAAGTTATTTGCTTTGTTGGGTATTTATTGAATCGAGCTTAATTTTAATTCTGTTATATTTATGTATAAAAATATAAGAATTTTTTCTATTACATTAAATATTTCATTTATATTATTTAAGAACTGTACTTTGTTGCATAATTTTTCGTATTATATTTGAATATACGTTTTATTAATGATGGTTTTTCTCTATTCCTTTTAGGTAAGTTTTTTGAAAATTCAGCTATTCTTAAAATACTGTCAAAGAAAATTAAAAGGTAAATTGTTGGTAATGTTTTACTATATTTTGTTTTGTTTTTTTAATTAATCTTATACCAGTTTTCATTATGAAATTTGTTCATATATCTAATCTATCATTGTTGTACGTATTATTTAATATCAATATAAACATTAACAACTTTTCCGTTTTACCAAAATACATGCCGTTTAATGATGTACTTATTTTACTCATGGATAATTGCGTACTTTACTATACCAACCATTATATTTTATCATTAATATTTTGAAAATCGCTGTAATAAAGTTGACAATTAATAACTTGAAAAGCAGTTGAAACATTAATAATATGCTCGTTTTACCAAAATATATTACGTGTAATGGTGTACTGATTTTACTCATGGATAATTACATATTTTACTACCAACTATTATATTTCAAATTTATTACAATGAAAATAATGTATTTAACATAAATTTCTGGCAAATATTATTTACTAAAATCAAACAACACAAAATATTGACATATATTGTTTGTTAAATTCATTAGACGATCGTTATAATTCTTAACAGAATTGGGGAAATATATCTTTATTAATATTCTACACAAACAAAAAGTTATTTTTTAATACATCGTATAGACTTTAACGATTCAATGTTTAAATTAAAAATGAATGCTAATACAAAAATATTGTGTTATTTAATTTATTTTATTCTACTTTTACTTAATTAATAATTTATTTTATTACACTTTGCTATTTTATTTGTTATATTCACATTATGTTAT
Source organism: Salticus scenicus (assembly GCA_963930645.1). Classification (NCBI taxonomy): domain Eukaryota; kingdom Metazoa; phylum Arthropoda; class Arachnida; order Araneae; family Salticidae; genus Salticus; species Salticus scenicus. The sequence goes on from OZ005659.1 coordinate 70,859,413, forward strand.
ATTATACTATAATTATATTATCTTAGCTTACCTTATAATTATATTTTATTACATCAGTGAAGTCTCATACTTATTGAATGATTATAACTTGTTTTTTTCCATCATTAGCCATTGTGAACGATTATTTTTCTATTGTTTTCTTCTATTTCTATAGATTCTATATTTCTTTCTATATCCCTATTTTCTATATTTCTTTTTCGATTTCTATAGTTATGTTGTCTTTTATTCTATTTTTCTATTAATATATTATAAAATGTGTACAGAATTATGAAATTAGAGTTAAACTTCAGATGTTCCTTCTTCTTCTTCTTCTTCTTATTTTTTTTTTTTTTTAAATCTATTATAAAAATTTAAAGAAAAGAAAGAAAAATCTGAAATCTGAATCATAGTTTTCCTTAAAATAATTTTAACATTGAACTTCTTTAATTTTTTAAAAAATATTTGATTGTTTTTTAATAAATAAATTATATGAATGAATAGATTTTAAGTTTAAATTTTTATAACAAGTATTAGAATTAAAAAAAAAATCACCTGGATTTTTTTTAATATGCTTTTAAACGGAAAATATTAATTATACAATTTAAAAGTAACGATATATATATATATATATATGGAGGAAATCGTAGCATAGCACCGTCACCTATAGTACGACACGCACAAAAAAATCATAGACGCTAATTTAGATCAAAGCACAATTAAGTATATTTATTAATAAAATTATGTGCATTTATTCTTGATTAAAAGCTTACATAATTTTTTGTCCCACACAAACAAACCAACACACATTTTTTAAATGTGGTGAAATCGTCTTCAGGACACCTCAGAATGCGTAAATCTTTAGCAAACGGAAAGTCGACATGTTCTATGAATCCAGTATTTTATTCTATGAGTAGAGAAGAAAGTAAAAAAACGAAAATTGATAGTTGATTGTTATGAATGTTATTATAAATTGACCTGAATATGTCAGTTAAGAAAAACTAACAACTACTTTCATCTTCGTTAAACATTGGCCATCAGTTATCGCAACATTTTTCTAAAGACCGAAATAACTTCTCGAGTAAAGAGAAATTTGTACAACTTTTCATGCGAAAAAATACTGTTTTAAACTAACCCAGCTTTTACTTTTAAATATTCCTCGAAAAGCTTCCTGGAACTAAAAACCAGTAAACAAATCTTTCCTTTCGTGTTTAATTTGGCCCAGAGCCAGAAAGAAAAATCCACACGTCGAGCTGAGTTGAGGTGTCTCATACCGAAAATCCCTATTTCAGTCAACGGGAAAAGAGTGTGGAATTAGGATGTACCGTTAAGACTAAAACGAATAAATAGCGGGGGCTATTTATTAGATTTCATGGTCCACGTGGCACATTAAAAAGGAAGCTAATATGAGATGACATTTTTGTAGACGTCGTAAGAAGTAAATAGCGTTTAGTGATCCAATAGAATAAGCAGTATCGTAGCCACTTTACAGGGGATCGCTTGAAAAATTAACCTTGTAACATGCTTAGGTTATGGTGATAAAAAAGTTCCTTTTTATTTCATAATAAATAAATACATTTCTGAGGAAAATGTTTTCAATTTCTTAACATATTATAAATATGTGGTACTTTGGCTTTCGTAAAAATTGTTTTTTTTTTTTTTTTTTTTTTTTTTTTCCCCAACACGTTTTGAATTATTAGAAATCCGAAAATCGCAAAATGAAAGTCGTGTTGTCTGTCTGTTGGTTAGCCAGTTTTTTAGTTTGTTTAACTATGGAAATTATTTCATAGGAAATCGGCTGAATATTACTCTATTTAATTAACTTTTCATTAAATGGAACTCTTTTTTTTTTTTTTTTTTTTTCTATTGAAAAATAAAATATATGGGGAAAATTGCAATATTTAAGAAAAATTAAACCAGAGAAGACTAAAAATTTTTATCATCTAAAAATAATTCAAACAAAAAGTAAAAGTTTTAGAATATCGTAATTAAAACTCTGGAACATATAAACCTACATTATTTATTTATTTTATAATGTATACAAGCAGGCTTTGCCGGCTTCGTTAGTCATTATATTTCAAGAAATTAAAAAAAAAAAAACATAAATTATCATATTTTAAGCAATTTTATAAAGATAAGCTTAGAAATATAAAAAAAAATAAAATAAAATAAAAGGAAATGAAATGAAAAATGAAAAAGAAAGAAATACATCGAAATCATTTAAAACCTCGCTTCAGATCCTCAATGTTTCCATTAGCCAGAGATTTCAATTTAAGCGCTAACTTAACGGTAAATGGCACTGGTATTATTCAAAAACTATGTTTTTCTGGACAGACATTTCTCGGACAGATTACCGTCATCGCTGTATGACAGCAGATGTCAGCACCAGACTATCTTCCCAATTTCGATAATTAATTTTTAATATCTAATGAAAAATTCTAAAATCGGGCTTCAAGGTGCATCAAGGAAGATCAAAACAGTCCTCAATCCAAAATTCTGTAGCTTGGGATCAGTACTTTACACATAAATCAACACGTCAAAGTTTAACTTTGTTTTTTGTCACTTTCTCGTCATCCGTACGGCTTAGGCTATTGTTAATATATTGAAAGATTTTCTTTTATAAAAAGACACCTTTTCCGTTAATTACATGCAAAAATTAATATATAACCCCTTGGAAGATCGAATCTACAACCTTCGTGTTTTTAGCATGACATCATGATGCTCTAACGAGCTGAACTAATGGACCACGGAAAGACGTCTTCCATTTATTTATTTATTTATTTTTTAATCTCCAGATTCGATCATTTCAGAAATTTATATATTTTAATAAGGGAAACTAATAATAATAAAAAAAAAAGAAAAAGAAAAAAATCGTTAATAGTGCTTTAAAATGCATCTGAAGAGGTCAAAACGGACCTTCATGCAATATTCTGTACACTGAGGAAAACAATATACCGCCTTTCACTAGAATGAATAAGTGACCATTTTCTAAATCCCTTAACTAGAAAATATAGATAATAAACCGAGCTATGCGCATAAGGCACGCCAATAAACTGAATAGACGAAATTGTCGAGAATTTCTAGTGTACACATTTCTAGATGGTGAAACAATATTCTGAATACTCTAAATATTCTTAATCATTTATATTGCGAGAAATTCTCGCTTGATTTTCTAGAATTGGGTAATAAACCAAGATTATAATTGCAGGAACCCGCCTCTTGTAGTCTCATTTATTTGCAGAGATTTTTAAATAACTTTGCCCTTGAGAATATAGGCAAACGCTCTAGAATTCTAATAGGGGCTTCTAGAACTCGCTTTCCAAGGGGACTAGAATTTATAAGGATGGCATGGAACTATTTTTTCTAGAGCCACAATTTAGATTCTAGATATCAGTTACAGAATTTTTTCTCAGTGTAGCTCTGTGATTAGCCCTTTGTCTACAAAGCGATGGACATGCACACACATATCTTTTTTTATTATATTTAAAGATACATATATATATATTAAAGTGACAAAAACAAAATATAAGTTTAAAAACTGGTGGAGTATCTGGCTGAGGATACAAATTAATGTGCAACATTATTTACTATGCTTACGTGTTTTATGCAATGCGCTTCATGCATTCTTTTATGAACGCAACGTTTTGTTCAATACAGAACAGTAAACGAGCAAGAAAGTGAGTAATTTTCTGCACACTTGCATAAAATGAAACATTTTACTTAAATAAATCAGAATTTCAATATATCGTATTCGTTTCATAAATATTTAAAACTAATTCACGAAACAAATATAGATTGATAACTGCAAATTACATCTCTGTTATCTACACTGATCTTTTGCAGTAGTCTGGGATAATATTTCTTTAGAAGAAACAGGAATTGATACTTTGCGCGAAATGATACATTTGAAAGATCGAATGTCTTAATTTTGCATTGTATTCAGTTCCTTCTCGAGTTAAACCTTACAATCAATTTCATTCATTCCCGTGCCTTTACAACAGGCTCTAATAATTCGCGGGCTTTGTAATCTATCATGCGATTTGATCTGCCTGATAATGTTTAAATATCCCTTTTTCAATTTAATCAAATCGTCCATTTGTTCTTTGTTTATTTCAAAGATGTGTCTTACTGTAGACGAGAGACTCAGGTTCACGAAGAACACACACGTTTAAAGTATTATATAACAGTAACTTGACATTCTTATATATATGCTTTCATCTTAAAATATGGTAATCCAAAATAAGTAAATAAATAATATGCATCCTGTAATAAGTAAAATAAGTAAATAAATAATGTGCATCCTATCGACTATTTTTCTCTCTAAAATATTTTAGTAACTTTACTCTTACTTATCGTAAATATTCCTAAAAAAAAAAAAAAAAAAAAAAAAATCTGAGTACATTCCGGCGAATAACAGTTTTTTCTCTATGCAACGTTCCTGCTTTCAGAAATTCAGTAATATTTTTACCGGTGTATTTGAAAGCTAAAGGTATATTCCATAATCGTTACTGGTAAAAATTGGACACATTAAGTTCAATAAAATTTCCTAGGAAGATTCCTAAATTTGTTACGGTGTATAGCTGCTAATATGTACAAATGCGATTTAAACTGTCTAATAAATAATTATTATTGATTAAAATTATTTTCCATGATAAATGCCAACTATTTTCATCTTAGAGAGGGAAAACGCTAACTGCCAAAATAAATTCAATTTTGTGCTTCACATATATTTTAGGAAATGCTATTTTTTATGGAAAAAAATATAAATTTTTATTTAGTTGTCATAGTTCTATGGCTCAGTCATTTATTTAAAAAGTTTCGACGCGCTCTTATACAATCCTACGATCCTACTTATACGATCCTACATATACAAAAGTTTTTCCTATTTCATTTAAGGCGACCAAATTTTTGAAACCCAATTTGAGGACAAATCATCGCAGCAACCTCAAATTGAGGGGCCATTCGAGAACAGAGCTAAATTATGCTTTGAAAACATTTGAGGACAAATTTGTAAATTCGTGAACGTTTGTCCTCAAATGATTTTCAAATTGCTGAGGACATACAGTCGGTAACAAAAGTATCCGAACACTAGCAAAAATTCTTATATAAAAAAAATAGAGTAAATACTGTTTTGTTAAATAAATCCTTGTCGAATCATGTTCTTAATCAGTCTAAGTACATGATTCGACAAGGATTTATTTAACAAAACAGTATTAACTCTATTTTTTTATATAGGAATTTTTGGTAGTGTTCGGATACTTTTGTTACGGACTGTAGGTCGAAATTCGAGGACGTTTGGTCACCTTAATTTAATTATTACTATTATAAATAATTCTTTTTAATTTCATAATTTTTCGTTACAAATAAGTCTCAATGTGCACGTATATTCGAAATTTTGTCCAATACTAAAAATTTAGACGAAGCGGGATGGCAACGCAATTTATTGACCGATTCTCACCGAACAGACACTATTTATGTCATGGTGCAACTACATATAAATTCGCGTGAAATTCTTTGCATTATTTATTGAGCTAGAGTTGCCACAATTTTTTGTCACACACTCACAGATACACAGACAGACATACCGACAGACATTTCTAAAAACAGTCAAATCGACTTCTGAACTTTTCAGACGTGAAGTTGAAAAACCGGAAGTCGGACATTTTACGAAACCAATCTTTTATTCTATTAAATACAAAAGTTAAAAAAAAAAAAAAAAAAAAAAAAAAAAAACTTTTATTTCTTTTCAATGGACGTGTTTACGATACAAAAATTCCTGGGCTGATTCCTTATTAATGAGTTAAACGAAGCACGCTTAAAATTAAAAATTCAATACTTAATTAAATTCACCTCACATTATTTTTTTCCTTATCGTCGAAAATAAAAATAATACAGAGCGCTTTTACGTGTTAAACATCTACACGCAAGATGGAAGAATATGAAATACACAACGTTAAAAGAATGGAAAACTTTTTTCTGTCTTGTTTTATAAGCAGCAAGTGTAATGTTTTTTTCACGTGTTAAGAATATAAAAAATCACTGTACTCATTAACCACGCCTACAAAATTTCATTTTATTTTTCCGCAAAGTTTCTTGGCACGTGATAAAATTGAAATATTGGTTTTGCTCTTTTTTTTTTTTTTAAAGTTATGCAGTTTTGTAGTCCGAAGTCGATTTTTACTTGTCTGTTTTTTTGTGAAATACTGTAATAATTTTTCAAGTAGTACAATTAAATATTTTGGACAAATCTTAACTCCATTGGTAATTTTTTTTAATGCTATTATTATGAATATTATTTAAGATATATTTACTTTTGTAATTTTCATTATAGTTAATTGCCAAAAATTACTAGAAAAAGAATTTAAATTTCAGTGTTAAAAAATTGCAATAGAAAAAAATCCCGATCTTAAATACCCCTTATATATATATATATATATGTGTGTGTGTGTGTGTGTGTGTGTGTGTGTGTTTATATAAGCTTTTAATCATCTGCCAAAGAGATACACATTATAGTAGTATGGCTATTTTCTCGTATCTTAATATGATAAATCATTTTTATTTATTACTTGCATACTTGCCAACCATCTCATTATGAACCGTACTATTTTTAGTACCTGCCTTTATTTTTGACACCAGTCATTTTTTAGAGTAATTTTATTCTTATTTAATCGTAACAACATTTAGAGAGAAATACTCTAAAAATAAAAGTGGTGTGAGAAAAGAGGCGTTAACAATTGTACGGTTATTAATGAGATGGTTGGCAAGTATTGCCAGCATCCTAATTAATATTCCGTAGTATTGATAATCCCGCCCTTTTTTACACAACAGTAAATTTTTAGAATAATATTTTCCATGTATAATTGCGATTAAATAAGAAGAAAAATATTCTAAAAAATACTGGTGTGAAAAAAAGGCGGAGCTAACAATATTCTGGAATATTAATTAGGATGTTGGCAAGTTTGTATATCTCATACTTGCCAACCATCTCATTAATAACCGTACAATTGTTAACGCTCTTTTTTCCACACCGTTTTATTTTTAGAGTAATTCTCTGCAAATGTTGTTTCGATTAAATAAGAATAAAATTACTCTAAAAAATGACTGGTGCGAAAAAAAAAGCCGGGTACTAAACATTGTACGGTTCATAATGAGGTGGTTGGCAAGTATATATATCTTGATAATACTCTTAATGTTTTTAGCTTTAATTTTCAGTTAGTGTATTTAAAAAAACCAATTAAAATTGATAAGATAAACTAAGCTGAAAACGAGCTGAAAGAAAGTACAGTTTAAAGAATTTCCAAATATTAAAAATAATTCCAACAAACCAATATATCCAATGTGAGTCAATCCAAATTTTGTCTTGTTTTAACAGTTAAAATATTCATTCAAATTGTACTGTGGGTGGAGTGGGGGATGCTACTTTTAACTTTAATCCCTCGTTTTATCTAAGCGGCAGCGAAAAGGGTCGGCTTTGACTCTTGATTCTATTTTGAATATTCATGATGATTCTAAATTCCTTTTAAACAAATACTCTGTGATTTGTTTAACGAACTTCGTCAATGAAATCCGTAGCGTCACCATTTCAGACTAGAGCAACTAATAAATTGAATGTGTAATTATTTACATAACTTATTTAAATGTGTTAGAGAAAAGGAAATTTACATTCATTATCTCAAATTACCCTGAAATTTATCTTAACCCGTTAGTAGTCGCTATAGACAGCGCCACCTATTACAGATTGCGCACTTTTTATTTAACTTGCACCAATAATTTTAAAAAGTGATGTGATCAACGTTTCTTCGATTTTATTCGCGTTTTATATATATCAAATGCCACTTCTAAAAATTTTTGGTGGCTATTGAATAAAAAAATCTGGCGAAACTGAAGGATGGGCGGCAAATCGACCAACTAGCGACTACTAACGGGGTAAAATATATTAGATATAAGTGTTAAAATTGAAATAAGTACAAAACTTTGAATAAACACCGAAAAATCTAAGAACTCGCAACAATTGTTTCGGGTCGAAAGAAAATACAACCCTTCGTTAGGCGAACAAAGTAGGCATGGGTGCTGTAACGCAAACAAAGCAACAATGCACGATAAGTTAATAAACTTAGGGATTATCATATCACGTTTGCATCTAAGAAGAAAATTAAAGTGATTGGGAAAGCGAGAACGTTTCAATCGAAGATGTTTGAAACGATTAATCTCAGACAAACTGATGAATAAACACACACAAGAAATAGAAAAGGAAAATTAAAACCCAAAAGTGGGCGGAATTAAAACCAAATAAAAAAGGGAAGGAAAAAAAATCACAAAAAAGGCGGGGTTAAGCATAAAAAAAAATAATCGTTAAAATAAAAATTTTGAAATGAAAGGCACAAAAAAGGAGAAAAAAGGGAGGAATTTAACATGTAAAAAAAATAAAAAATGAAAACAGAAACACTCGCAAAACTACATACTTGGTGTAAAAAGTCCAAAGAAGCAACAAAAATTATAAGAAAGCACCACAGAGCTGGCGTTTAAAAGTAATAAGAAAAAAACTTTGCATAAACACCATAAAATATAAGAACTCGCAACAATTGTTTCAGGTCGAAAAAAACACGACCCTTTATGAGGCAAACAAAGTTTACGTGCGTCGCCACTTTGTTTGCATTGCAGTACTCGTGCCATACTTTGTTGGCCTGAAGAAAGGTCGTATTTTCTTTCGACCCAAAACAGTTGTTGCGAGTTCTTACATTTTGTGGTGTTTATTCAAAGTTTTGTACTTATTATTTTTAAACACCAGCTCTGTGGTGCTTTCTTATAATTTTTGTTGATTTTAAGAGCACAAGGGGTGTAGAAATTAATTATTTTTGTTTCACACAGTGTTGCCAGACTTCGCGATTTTTTTATTCAATAGACATCAATAATTTTGTGAAGTGATATTTGATATACATAATCGACGATTCTTCGATTCGATTCGCCTTTTGTTTATATCGAATACCAATTCTAAAAATTATTGGTGGCTATTGAATAAAAAAGGCGCACAATCTGGCAATACTGGTTTTACATTCTGTTGCTTCAAAAAACAAGTACTGCCATGAAATGTATTTATTTATTTATTTATTACTATTATTATTACTTTTGATGCATATATGATGTTTGAATGATAAAAAGTAATTTTTTAGATACAAAGGTCTCTTTTATGTGAATAATAATACAAAATAATACCCAAATGTTCCATGCTAATTCTATGTTATTTTAAACTTCTAATTATTTTATTGTATGTCTTTTGTATGTAACTGAACACAACTGTGCATTGAATTTCTTATATCTCAATTACAGCAACAGTTACAAACAAAAAATTTTTGAAACTTGAAACCTTCCTGTTTTTTTGTCATGCGGCTGTAATTAAGAGTTCGTAATGAATGTAATAATTTCTTGATTTCAAAATAAATGCTCAGTTTCGTGACAAATACACTGATTAATTCTCACATAAATTTTTAAGAGGATTGGATAAAAACAAATTAGCAAGGAGCATTATAAGTTAATAACGATTCCCGAAATTTGAACCCAAGAAATATAAATTTTAAAATTTTGTAAAAATAAACGTTAAATAACATTTGAGGAGCTGTAGAATGATATCACTTTAACCCCTTAACGCGCGCTATCCTCGCTGCGAGGACGCAAAATTTAAGATCAGCTGCAAAAATTCATCCCGGAAATTTTTTAGCAAAAATTTACGTTTATAACATATCAGAAAAAGCCGGGTTTTTTAACCTTAAGATTTAAAATTTCTTTTTTTTTAATTTAGTTCATGAATTCCGGTGGCAGTATAATTTAAATGATACGAATTTTCTTGCGCCGCAAAGGGTTAAAAGTTTTGTATATAGCTTAATAAATTCTATAGTAAATATCTAGATATTTTCAGCTGAATTGATTTTGATTATTTTAATTATCCTTGTCCCCTTAAGGTTAAGGCCAATTGATTGCTGAAGATTCCTAGGCCAGGGTAGTGTACCCACCGCGGCGGGTCTTTCTAAATGATTCTAACCCGTATTTACGGACTTGACATAGGTATAAACCGTAGCTTTGAGAAACCAGAAAATCTTTTCTTGACTGTTTCGTATCGTTTTAGTTATTTTATTTTATTTTTATTTTATTTTATTTAATGCTTGCTCATTGTATTTGCGTGTAACAGAACAATGACTTCCAAATTTTTTAATCACATAGACTTGAACTTTTAGCAGTGTTTTCCAGCAAAACGAAACAGTAATGATTAGAGTAAAAAAATAAAATACATATTTCTCTATTACTTATAAATAAAAACTAAATATCGTAGCTCATCGTGTCTCAAAAAGTATAATTTGTAATTAAATATACATATATATATATATATATATATATATATATGGTTGCTATTTTAAAAATTCCATTAATTATAATTTCTATTAAATAATTTAATTACAGATTTTTTCTTCTTAATTAGATTACTATTATTTTAAATGTCTTAATGAGATTATTATTTAAAAAAAGATGGTATGTTTATTAAATACTGTATATATATACATATATTATATTTTTTTATAGATGTGTGTTGGACTTAAAGAATATATTATTGAATAAATAAATTTAATTTTCTCAGAAATCTAAACGAAAATATTTTTTGTTTTTGACATCATCATGGCTGAAAAATCTCAGTAGAAACAAAACTGACCCATACATAAAAAGGAATATTTATAGATATATTAGTATTTTAAAAGTAATTTTTAACATTCAATTATTATCTTTAACTAACTAATTTAGCTTCAATTTTTATATTGTATTGTGAATAAATCATGACAAAAATTTTATCAAAATTTACCAATATTGGGGGGGAAAAAAAGTTTACTTCACGAAGTAAATTTAATTGATGGAATAATAAATATATATATATATATATATATATTACAGAAGCATACATCTGTCCACTTTAACATAAGAAGATAATATTCATTTAAAAAATCCATTCTTCGAAGAAAGTAATTCCTTTAAAAAAAAATTTTTTTATTCATTCTTGCTCTTAAAGATTAAATTTACAGTTTTTTGACCTCTCTTAGTTCTTTGTTATTGCTTGATATCATTTCGTGTTTACGACTGCGGCAGTGAAAGCAATTTTTACAGCTATTTTGCTTTTATGTGAGAACTTCTTTTCACCGTTAGTTCGTTTAACAAAGCAGTTAAACTGCTGAAACGATTCCATTATCTTGCCTTTTCATCTTTTTTCTCACTGAAGTCTTACTGGACAACCATTTTCTCTTACGAAATTCAGTAAAATTTCTCAGCTTTGATAAAGTACAAGGAGGCAAGAAAACTCACTGGAGAACCTCATGGCCCGAAACGTAACCGTGACTGCTTTTGGGTAGACAATTTTTTTGAATTGTTCTTATGTTAATGACCGCAAGCAATTTTTTCTTGTAATTTTATGCTCGTCTTTTCTTCCGTGTTTTTCTGTTCAACTAATCTTTTCCGTTTCGCGAATGAAGAATACTTCAGGAAATCCAAATTTTTTTCTTCCCGCGCAAAAGAACAATTCGGTGTAATGTTAACAAATCTAAGATTTTTTTCTTTTTTCTCAGAGCTTAGTCTCGTATGAGTTACTTCATGTGATCAAAAGACGTAGAATGATGGCTTCAATATGCGGACAAAATTAACGGATGAGAATTACCGGAACAATCGACATTAAGTGGATACATAACGGATATAGTTATGATTTTATTTCATGTCATTAAATATTGTAATTATCTTTTGTCAAGCTTAAGCAATTAGTAAAAAAATAATGTCAATATCCATTTCAGTAAAGACTTTTTTTTTTCATCCTCTGTTTAGTTAACGATACAGTACATAGTTTCTAATATTCTAAATAATATTTCGTAGTACTGTTAGTACCCCACTTTCTTTTCCCACACCAGTTTTTTCTTAGAGTATTTTTCTTATTATTAAATCATATATTAGGAGAAAATTTTTCCTAAAATAAAATAGTGTAAAAAAAAAGGGGGGGGGGTGGATACTGTTGCGTATTCCGGGTTCGTGAATTTTCTCTAAATGAAAGGCGAATCTTGCAGAGACTCAAAACTTTATTCACAGAAAATTCTAGAAGATTACAGGTATATAAACCAATTATCAACTTCAGTATCACCAGAAAACACAGCTTAAATAACACCTGACAGCATCTAATTTACAGCACAAACTGTAGCATAGCATTAACACACCGCAAAAGCTGTAATCCAAAGATGCTCAGAGCTGTTTAAGCATTCATCAATGTCTTGGCGAAACCGTCTGATTTGGCGCGAATCGATTCCTTAAATACCCGCGTAGAAAATGGAGAAAGTTCAAGAAACTTCCCAGCCAATGAAGTTGGAACTTCCATATTTGGTATATCGATAATAAGGATTTTTCTCGCCGAGGTCACCAAAAATGTCAACAAGGAGCGAAAAAGTCGCCAAATTTGGCGCCAAAGCCTTCCTGGTAAACCTTTTTATCGTGTTTTTAACGGAAAATGAGCTATTTTAACACGAGAAATGGTGCAAATTAACATTTTATAACCTGATTAATATACTTACCAACATCCTAATTAATATTCTGTAGTGTTGTTAGTACCGCCCTTTTTTTCACACCAGTAAATTTTTAGAATAATATTCTCCAAATGCAATTACGATTAAATTAGAAGAAAAATACTCTAAAAAGATACTGGTGTGAAAAAGAAGGCGGGGCTAACAATACTACGGAATATTAATTAATATGTTGGCAAGTATGTGATTAAGCCTCTTTGAAGGAAATTACATAAAAATAAATAATTTTTTTTACAAATTCGTAACAATACTAACAATGCTACGGAATATTAATTAGAATACTTGCAGGTATGTATAGCACTTTATGAAATGAATTTACTATAAAGGTAGCGTACTTTATAAAAAGAATTTACTATCAACAACTTTTTATTTAAGTTGGAGAGAGAGGAAATTATGCTTTTATACCTTTTGAAATTTTTCATGGGTAAATCTTTCAAAACATTCTTCAGGATCTTCCTTAAAAAATCCTTGTAAACCATGGAAATAATTATATACTTAATACATAATTATTTGAGTAAAAAAAAAATCAATGAAAATTATACAGACACGACATTATTTCATTATTTAAAACATGAAAATCTGGCATTGACAGATTTTAATTTAGTGCCAGAGGCCTACTGCTAAACTTGTTAATATCGACAAATTCTTCTTTAGTTAATTCGTGACTATCTAAATTCCATGATAAAGTTTTCATTAAATCAAACCAATGGTTTCAGCTGCAGATATTGTAACAAATAACGTTGGAAGTCCAAACTGTCTTATAGCCGCAAAACAACGTTTTTTCTCTTTTTCCCAATGAGGGGGAGGTGTGCCTTGGGGGGACTCATGTCAAAGGTGTGCCTTGGGGGGGGGGACTCATGTCAAAGTTGTACCTTGGGGGGACTCATGTCAAAGTTGGGCCTTGGGGGGGGACTCATGTCAAAGTTGGGCCTGGGGGGGGACTCACGTCAAAGTTGGGCCTTGGGGGGACTCATGTCAAAGTTGTACCTTGGGGGGGGGGGACTCATGTCAAAGTTGGGCCTGGGGGGAGACTCATGTCAAAGTTGTGCCTTGGGGGGACTTCATTCAATAAATCCCCATTCAATAAACCGACTGAAATAGGCCCTTAGCACTATTAAGAGTGTATTATAAAAATTCGACAACGCTGTACCGACTGAAATAGGGGTACCTTGGGGGGGACTCATGTCAAAGTTGTGCCTTGGGGGGACTTCATTCAATAAATCCCCATTCAATAAACCGACTGAAATAGGCCCTTAGCACTATTAAGAGTGACCTATAAAAATTCGACAACTGTACCGACTGAAATAGGCCTCTAGCACTAAAAAAAAAACTAGTATGTTGTGGCCACCACAAGACTTTCTTCTATATTTTCCTATACATATTCAATCAGTAACAATATTTAAAAAAAAAAAAAAAAAATGATTTTTTTTTCCCTTTCTTTTTCTTTTTTTTTTTTTTTTTTTTTTTTGTGAAAATTAATACATATTCAATCACTAACAATATTTAAAAAAAAAAAAAAAAAAAAAAAAAATAGAAATATTTTTTTTTTTTTTTTTTGGTTAAAAGTAAAAAAAATCGATAACTTTTTTTTAAATTATCACAGATTTATAGTTCAACCATTCGTTTTAAAGGTATTGACGAGACCTTTCGAATGATACCCATCTTCAAAATTTAACCCCCCCGGGGGGGGTACTTCCCCCCCAGGGGGGGAACTGATGCCCCCCCCCCATGCCCAATTTTTTTTTCCTAGTTAACTACTACTATCATCAATAATTCAAATTAATTTTACAATCACAAGTTTAAAATAACTCTCATTATGCCCATTTATACGGAATTTTGTCCTATGCTGCCATGTTAAAAATTTGCATAAAATGCGATTACAGCGCCACCTGTTGAGCTATTGATCCCCAAATCTAATGGGCACCAGTTCATGTCAGGGTGCAACTAAATACCAAGTTTGGTTAAATTTCATTCATATGTTCGTGAGATACAGCGTCCACAAAAAAATGATACAGACAGACAGACAGACAGACAGACAGACAGACAGACAGACACACAGACAGACATTTTCTAAAAACTATCAATTCATGTTCAGGACATCCCAAAACGTGTAGATCCGTCAAAAAACGGAGGTCGAAAATTTTCGCGAATCCAATACTTTCTCTATATTACATATAGAAGAAAGTAAAAATATGTGTTGATACAATTTTCAAAGTAATAGACATTTTCTTTCTTTTAATAATAATATTTTTGGTAGGTTTTAATTTGTAGGTTTGTAATTTTTATAGTTTTTTAATAATAATATTTTTGTTAGATCATTGTGCATGTATTTACATAAAGCTTTATTTGAATTTTTCAATAACCTTTTAAAAAATTGCATGATAACTTATTAGAGAAGTACGTAGGTAAATAAGGATGGATATAAAAGTTTCTGATATTTCAATGCATCAAATTCTTCAAAGTACTTTATATAAAAATAATTTGAAAATGTATCAGTTCCATTCAGTATATTTTTAACTATATTTTATTGCTCGCTGCACTGAGAAAAAAATCTGTAACTGACATCTACAATCTAAATTGTGGCTCTAGAAAAAATAGTTCCATGCCATCCTTATAAATGCTAGTCCCCTTAGAAACCCCTATTAGAATTCTAGAGAGGTTGTCTATATTATCGAGGTCAAACCTATTTGAAAATATCTCCAAATAAATGCGGACACAAGAGGCGGGTTTCAGCAAATATAATCTTGGTTTACGACCTAATTCTAGATAATTAAGCGAGAATTTCTCGCCATACAAAAGATTCGGAAGAGTAGATCAGAATAGATCAGATACAAAAGATCAGAATTTTCAAAATATTCAGAATACTGTTTCATCATCTAGAAATGTATAGACTAGAAATTCTCGATCATTTCATCTATTCAGTTTATTGGCGTGCCTTATGCGCATAACTCGGAAATCTATATTTCTAGTTAAGGGATTTAGAAAATGGCCACTTATTCATTCTAGATGAAGGCGGTATATATATATTTTTTTTCTCGGTGTGTCTTAAACATCAATAGAAAATGTTTCTTAATATATATATATATATATATATATATATATAATAATTTTTATGCAGTAGAGTTTGAAAAATTAATAAAACAAGGAGCGTGTAGGAAATATAGTTTAACATTTCATCACAGAAAAAGTTATCCAAAACTCGTAAAATGCAAAAGAGATTATATTTAAATATTTATAAAAATATTTCAAACAACTTGTAGAGAATCTTGTGGTGAAAGTTTGGATTGAGCACAGGCAAAGTATTTCATTCGGTGCCGACAAGTGCAAAGCACCTACGCACTTAAGAACAGTTTTGAAATGGGCATAAATGACATATCTAGTTCACATTCAATCCTTTTGCTATTTCTATCTCAGGAAATTTAAATAAACAAATGATATAAAAAGAAGAAAATGGCTATATTTGTAGACGGAAGTATTACTTCAATGCTGAAATATGTAAGGTTCTAAAACATAATAATCCACATTGAGAAAAAAATATATACATCCTCCATCTAGAACGAAAAAATTGTCTTTTTCTGAAACTCTAAACTGGAAATATGAATTCACTAGCTATGCATATAACGTAAACAAATAACCTGGAGAGACAAAATGATCGAGAATTTCTGGTCTATACTTTTCTAGGTGGTGAAACAATATTATGAATATTATTAATATTATGAATCCTTTGTATTGCGAGAAATTCTCGCTTTATTTCCTAGAATTGGGTTGTAAACCTAAATTATAGTTACTAAAACTCACTTCTTCAGTTCGCATTTATTTAAAGATGTTTTTAAATAAGTTTGACCACACGATAATATAGGAATATGATATAGGATTCTAATAGGAGTTTTTAGAACTTGCTATCAGAGGAAACTAGTAGTTATAAGGAGGGCATGGAACTATATTTACTAGTGACATAATTCAGTTCCTTAATGTCAGTCATAGAATTTTTTTTTGTGTGTGTATGTGTGTGTGTGTAAAACTCTAAATGCAATTTGGTATCTCATCTCATGACTCTAGAATAGCTTTGAAAGTGTTGAAGATTTTATACGATAAAAATAGCATGAGCTGGCTAGTCGTTTTATCATATTACTAGTAACGCCGACCACTCAAAAGTAATAGTTGCTTCGTCTGATAGATATTTGACAGTAAATGCACAACATGAAAAGACTTCCTTATCGAGTACTTATTTTCGCACTGACATCCATGACAGAAGGAAACGCATTAAACAGAACTGTTTACAAGCGGTTCAGTCAGTCACGTTGAACTCAAATCTTGTACATTTAAATATAGCCACGTTTTACAATCGAGTTTGTGACAACAGGTGTTTAAAATCAGGAACAATGCGACAAAGGTATGTTCAGAGCCAGAGACAAGTTTAGATTAAGTCTTCAGACAGGTTCATGACGTATAAAAATCTGGAAAGTAAATGGAACTTGTTTTCACTCGGAAGACACCTCAGACATCATTATTATCATTACTATTATTATTACTATGGGACGTGCATCCTGCACACCAACATAACTTAACTACCCTAACAGCATATCTTCTCCAAGGGATATCCTTAGGATATCCCAAGGATAAAAATACCTCCTACAAACATCCTCAGGATGTACTAGGGATGAGTGTGCTGTTAGGGTAATAGCACTAAAAATGCAGAAAAATCTTATTATATATATAAAAAAGATATTTAATAACGTCAAAAAAGATTCGATCATCGGTAGCACTTCTTGCTACCTGCCATACTATCACGTCAAGAACTGCTAGGTTAACATATGCGCGTAAACAGGTGACACTTTCATTAGTTAAAGTTACAGTCAAAAACAAAGGTGAATAAATGGTTGAAGTTACATATGTATAAAGATAAATTGTTACAGTTGAAATGTGGAATAAATATCTCAATCCCACCTAATGCAGAAAATCTTATTGCATACGCATAAAAAGTGATTAATAACGTCATTAAAAAAATAATAAAAAAGTCATCGATAGCTCGTCTTTCTACCATAATATCCCCTCAAGAACTGCTAGAATAATATCTGCGTACGCAACAGGTTGCACTTCCAATGGTTGAAGTTACAGTTAAAAACAAGTAGAAAATAAATGGTTAGAGATACCAGGGTCTGATTACCAAAAGGCTCGGAAAGCAAGACATTCCTCTCTGAAGCTTGAGAAGGGCTCCAAAATGAGTGAAAATTAATGCCTCAAATTCCTAGCGTCAGTTTCTTAATCATGTCATATCGCACTTAGAAAATTTCTTGCAAATAAAAGAAGGCTTTTAAATCGTGGATTATGGGCTAATCCAGCATCTTGTTAGGTGGCCACGTAAGCTTCCAAATCTTTACGATGGGATCTATTGATACTGAAAATTTCGAAGTTCCTGAATCTTCAAGATTTTAAGTAAAAGATTCAAATCCATGAATGAAATGATAACCAGCTAGCTTTAAAGAGAAGCTATCTAAAGCATCCAGTGGCCTTCTAATTCTGCTGATCTTGATCCTATAGACATAGATTTCAATACACTACTTTTGGCTTATTCAAATCTAGTGAGCTGCATTTTAAAATTGGAAGTAATTGTCTGTCAACTTAGAACTTTTTTAGAACGTAAGTCATCAATACTTTTACCAAACAAAAAATCGTGGGGCAGAATATGTTGCTACAAGAAGCAGTCGTATATTTTACTAAACTATTTTTTAAATAATTATTTATCATTAAATTTAAAATTAGTAATTATTTATCATTAAAGTTAAAATTAGTAAATATTTATAATTGCAGTTAATGTGTTCATTTTTATTTCGATATTAAAAAACAATGTTACGGTAGTTTTCTCTTTTTTTTTTTCCTAATAGTCATATTATATTCACATATGTTTCTTTCTATTCCAAAAATGATCTCTTATTGCAACATTTGAGACTAATAGCAAAATTGTTTGAAAACTCGTAGGTTTTATTATCAGTATGGATGATTTATGCATTCGTTACAGGAATTCTTGTGAGCTTTAACAATATCTGACGGAAAATTTTAACCCCCCAAATTATTTTAATATTTTGTAACATAAATGTAAAATTTTCACAATAAATATGTGATCATTAATTATTTTTACTTGAATTCGTAAAACTTTTCGACTTCCGGTTTTCGATCCGGTTTGTAGGTTTTAAGAGGTCCAGAACACTATTTGACCATTTTGAGAAAATACCTGTCTGTCTGTGTGTCTGTGAGTGTGTGTGACAAAAGTTTTTTTTTTTTTTTTTTTTTTTTTTTCAATTGTATCTCATGAAGTACTGCTGATAATTACACATAAATTTATATGTAGTTGCACTTTGACATAAATTAGTGCCTGTCAACTTTTCTTCCTAATCTCTTAACAGGTGGCGTAGCTATACAGCGATTTCCATAATTTCAGGGAAAGCTATATCTCCGGAATTACTGCATAAAACAGCATATAAATTTATATGTAGATGCACCTTGATATAAATTAGTCCCTGTCAATATGGTGCTAATAGCTCAAAAAGTGGCACTGCTACACAGTGATTTTCATAATATCGGGAAAGGCTGTATATCGGGATCTAATGCACAGAATTGCATATAAATTTATATGTAGATCCAACTTAACAAAAATTAGTGTCTATAAACTTTTGATACCTGTATCGCTTGACAAGTGGCGCTTTTATACAGAGATTTCCGCAATTTAAGGGAATGCTGTATCTCAGGTTCTATTGCGTATAATCAAACAAACTTGATATGCAAAAAGGCTATTAATGCTAATTCAATATGTATGCAAGTGACGTTGCTATGCAGATTTACCCGAGAACGGGAAGGATGTCATCTGCACGGTAAAAAAAATCACTTCCATTGGATATTTCGTGTAATATCTTTCTGGGAAAAAAATAAAGTCTGCATTCAAAATGAAAAAAATAATAATAATAAATAATTTGTACAGAAAATTACAGAAGAAAATTTTGTGATGGCCACATCATGCTAGTTTGTAATTGTATTTATTTAAAAGTTATATATAAAAAAAATTATAGACCGTAATAACCTTTAACTGAATAATTACAAGATAAAAAGAACTTTTTATATACCACGATTTTACATTTTCTGTTGAATCATATAAACTTGATAATTCTATGTATTAATAAATACTTTTTATTTATTTATTTATTTTATTTTTTTATGAATTATCCCATCAATTTGAAAGAAAATTCAATTCTGCTTAAAGACGGCTAAAAGTATTAAAAGAATGCATTATCATCGTGTTCTGAGCTATTCTAAAAGTTTCAAATGTCTAGCTAGTCGGGAAGTTAGTTAAAAATCGATTGCAAGATTTGTACTGGACAAACAAGAAAACGAGTTAATGAAAACGCGTTAAAAATAGAATTTAATTTACAAAGTTTACAATTTACAAAAATTATGAAAATACTTGACACTGCTATTTACTCTCACGTCGTATAAAGCGGCCTACATAAAAGAGTCATTTCCGTAAAGGTACAAATAAAACATTTGTATCCGGCACCTGTCTCAAAACAATATCAACATAATCAATCCGCGTTTGTAATGATCGATAGATGGCGCTCTCTGAACACTGCAGTTGTTAGTAAATATAACAGCCACGTGTAATTATTATTCTTTCTCCGCCATTTCATCATGGAAAGTCGATTGCATAATATGAGGATATGCAGTGGTGTGATAATTTCACCTTAGCCCAGCAGAGGGCGAGCATTTCATTACAATCGCGGATACCACAAACCTCCATACCAAATATAATATAAGTGAATAATTCCAAACAAAAACAAAAATAGGGGATATGATACGGGGGGGGGGGGGGGGGACATATCATACTTCGCAAAAGGTTAAAGCTCTTTTGTGTGCTGTTTGCGTTTCGTTGTCATGACAACGAGTTGAGCTTCCGCTTAGAGGATCATGATTAAGTCGGAGGAATTGTTTGATGAAGTTTGGGAGGAAAAACTTTTCCTGCTTGTGTGTTAACATTTGCTTAGTTACGAATTCTTTTAGAACTTTGGGGCGACTTTCTTATTTTATAGAGTATTATTCTAGAGCACAGGTAGAATAAGCCGCAAATATTTGAAGTTAAATACCAAAATTTTGCAATTATATTAGCAGAACTGATAGCTTTGTTGACAGATTTTAATATCATTCATTAAGAAATTTTGTTATTCATTTATAGATATTTTATAATATACTCATTTATATAGTTTTATAAAGTAAAATTTCTATTTCTTTTGACTAAATCAAGAAATATATAAGAAGTATTAAAGAAAATGATGTCTTAAAATTATTTAGAAATACAAATCAAGGTAACGTCTTATCAATATAAAATGCTCAGTTATCAAGTACAGGATTTTTGTTTGACATGCTTATAAAATTAATATAAAATAAGGAAGTATGCTAAAATTCAATTTTTTCCTCATAATTTTCAAATAAAATAAAATGTTGGCTAAGAAAAGAGAAAACACTTTTTTTTTTTTTTTTTTTTTTTTTTTTTGTAGAAATAAACTATAGTAGTAAAATGAAAAGTATATACTAAGTCTCTAAGTGGATCTAAACAAAAATTTTACTATATATATATTTTTTTTTAGTATCTCGCACGTACCTTTACTATATTTTAAATTTATCTATACTCTATTCTATATCTCACTGTTGATAGTACTTAAATACAATAATTGACAAAATATAAACTGAAATGGTGTCTATGCTAATAAAATTAAATTTAGTTTTTAAAGTTATTTAAATGTTAAAATTAATTTCGCTCAACAGTATTTAATACTTTATATCTTTATTAATCTAAATTTTATTTTATTTAGATTTGTGCGTGTGTTTGTACCACAATGATAATGATTGTAATTATACTTACGTAATCGACAGTTAAAACTTTGAGTCCTGTTATTGAAAAAATTAAGGGTAAAGTAGTATTCAGATTTTTAAGTAAAATTACATTAACTAATTTGTTTAAAGTAAAATAAATAAATAAGTATTTTGAATTTTTAATATTTTAAAAAATAAATTGAGGAAAAGCAAATAGTCGCATTTATTTAAACACACGTTAGGTTTTAATTTTTACTTTCTGAACACACATATGTAAAGAAAATATTGTAATCATGACAAAAATACAGCTTTGAGAGTTTGCGTTTTGAAGTCCTCTAAGTTAATTTTTTTTTATTTTTACAGAGATGTATGAATGTGTGTGTGTGTTTGTGAGTAAACACGATAGCGTCTAAACGCTTTGTTCGAATGAACTGAAAATTGGTACGTATGTTATGGGTCATTGTAGCACGAACTGTATACAGTTTGAAAACTTAGCACTTATAATTTTTTACAGGAACACGTTACAGTTAATAAGAAAAATTATTAACACGCTTTTATTAGCTTCACCTGTATGTATGTATGTTTGTATGCATGTATGTATGTATGTATGTTTGTTTGTAACCGCTCTGGGAGCAAACAAAAAATTTATATTGTAAAAAAATACTTTACCTACGTGAACGATGTGGCGTTGAGGTAAGGCGCCGCGCTACGAACCTAAAAGTCCAGCGTTCGATCCCAGTCAGGGGAGATTTTTTAAAAATGGTTTTTGTTGAATTCTAAGTTATTTTAATTAAAGATTTAAATGTATGTAAATATGATGGTGTGTCACTCACACGATTTTCTCTTACCCTGCCTTTTAATACTAAGATAGATATTTTGTACTTTTTTAGTTCACATTTCTATAAAAGCGTGTTCTTTAATTTTTTAAAACTATAATATTATTATTTTTAATTATGGCCTATGGGCTCGAATTATTTAAAATGCGATAGCGTCTAAATACCTTATTAGATTGAGCAAAAAATGTATATACATGTTATAGGATACTGGCGCAGAAACTGTATGGATTTCGGTGAATCTAACATTTATAGTTTTCTTTTCTTTTTTATTCTTTTTTTTTTTTTACAGAGACACAATGAAAATTTTTTTATCATCATGGTCTATGGGCTGTAATTATTTAAAGCGCGAGAGCGTTTAAATACCTGAACCGATTGAGCTGAAAATTATTTTATCCTGATTAATAAGTGCACCAATCAGTTGAACGGAGTGTTTTTGTATAGCGAATTAAAACCTGATATATATTATATATACCAAACCTTTATTCATAGTTGGAAACTGGAAATTTCCCCAACGTTAAATCGCTTTCTGAAAACAAAATAGTCCTGCCATACTAATATATAAAATTCAGTGGCGTCATATGCATGCAAATGTTTCAGAGAAATATTTTTTTTCCGTTTTTCAATTTCCTTCTGTCAGGACAAACTACACATTTATACATGAAACAATCCTCGCGTCGCTTGCTTTAACAAAGCTTTTCCTTATGTCTACACCATTTCTCCTGCCCCATATCCAAATCATATTTCTAATACTTGATCTATATCTCCAAATACCTATAAAACCATTTTCAGCCTGACAAAGTCATTCTCCTTCCATAGAAAATGATATTGAAAACGTCAGTTTCTTTGCTCTAAAATTTATCTTTATATTTTCTTCCTTTAACAATATCTCCACGATATCTGAATGCCGGCATATAGAGAAAAATTTACATAAGGACCGAGATCTCCAAATCCGCATATGCGCTCTGCTGGTTTTCATTCACGTAAATCAAACAGATTATACCGCAAACTGGAGAGAGAAAAAAAAAAATTTAGATACATATAAATCCCTAAAAATACCTCTCACTTTTTTTTTGCTGGATAAAAATTCCCTGCGGATGTGAAAAAGAAAAAGGTCCTAACGACCTATGCCTACTTTTCCGTTTTAAACTTCCAGACATTCAGCTTTGCTGAGGCAATATTTCACCCGAGAAAATTGATCTGCAGTAAAAGCCAATTTATCAAAAAGGAGGCTAGAAAGCCAGGTCTTGTGCGGGTGAGAGATATAGAATAGGGGAATGAATAGTTTATAGCAAGATTTTTATTGGTAAGAGAAAATGTATATCACTCCGTTTGTGTGACCAGACTCCACGAACTTTCACAAGCGTTTTGATGGCTTGTGTCATAACCTTGTCCCACGAGACACCGGTAGAAAGGGAACTGGTGATGACAAAGTTTTTTAAAGTATTGAGAAATTTTCCGTATTGAGATGCTTATTTTTAGTTATATTCTAGAGCAACTAAAAGCAAAAAATACTCTTTACACCCATACTTATCTCAGTTATAACTTCAGATGACGCAGATTTTTTATATGTTCATCTAAATAATCTCTCTGAAATCTTTCTATCATTTTTCTATGTTTTACTATAATTTGAGTACTTGTTTTCTTTTTACATTTAAAATGTATGCGCTCCCTTGTCATAGCCATTGTTTACATTCAATTTCCTCGATCACTTTCCTCTTCCTTTTACAGTTATAGATGCTATTGATATAAACTGTTTCTAGATGATGGAAAATAATGACTACTCTTTAGTTAAAAGGGTGAACAAAAAAAAAAAAAAAGAAAGAAAGAAAGAAAGAAAAAAAAGAAAGAAAATTTAACGAAAAATTTATACAATGAAGGAAAGTGCAAATCAGGCGAACCTAATATTTTTGCAAAAAGTGCTTTCCCTCAACATAAAGTCGATTGATACTCTGTCATTAAATACCTTTAAAATGGTTCTAATGACTCTGATATTTAGATTAATTTTTGATTAAAGATTTCTAAATGTTTAAACACAGGAAACAGTGAAAATTTTTAAGTAATGGATAATATTACAAATAAAAGTAGATTTTCAATAAAATGGTTTTATAACATTTTTCGTGCTCCATAAAAAGGGTTTTATTACTTTTTTTTAAGGTTTTTATGATCCGTTTAATCATGATCATGAATTTTTATGTATCCAATAAATGCAACAATGTAAGGATTTCTAAAATATATGTGGCAGAAGCCTTTAATTCACTTATTAGTTTTTTTTTTTTTTTTCCAATTGTTGACTAGTTATATTGCTTTTATATAATAAAATAATTATAGTAAAATAATTTTATTATAATGATGGATTTAAATGTATTTTTTTAAATGTAGGTAGGTTTAAACGGAGCGGAAAATATAAATAACGTTGGATTAGACAAGCAAACAGTTTGTAACCCAGCATCTATTAATTGGAATTAAAAGAATCGCTTGAGAATTTCGGGAAAATTATATCTTGGAAAAACGCAATGTATATATAAATCTCAGATATCAATATATAACAAAGTCAAATTTTCGACATGAAATTATGTGTAAAAATACATAAAATGTAAATGTTATAAGTAAAATTACACAATTTCTCCTTAATATTTTTTCATTATAGATCCTACTAGAAGGAAAAGAGCTTTATATTTTAAAACCTGTTTATATTTAGTTCGTATTTTAAGTAAACTCAAATACAAATTTGAATAAGAAATGCACTAAGATTAATATATATTATATTATATTATATTATATTAGCTCAGCTATTCAAAGAAAAATTAACTAGAGTCATGATTTGATTTTTTTACATTATTTAAATGCAGTTACTATTTAAAGTGAAAAAAATTTGTCAATATAATTTTTGTTAAGGATACCATTGCATTCGATTTTCTAAATTACCGCCATTGTTACTTTTTATGTTTTTTCACTTAACATTTTTTTTTTTTTTTTTATAATTCGGGGAGTTTTACTTTTTGCAAAGTAGTAAGTTGAATTTTATTTGTAAGTATACAATACGGCTTAAATATTTTAATTATCAATGATCAAATTCAAAAAAACTTTTAAGAAAGAGTTTTCCGTTAAAAAATGTAAAATTAGTTCCAATTCATTTATTAGAAAGAGAATATAAATTTAAAAAAATACATTAAATAATGATAAATACTGTATAATTAAACATTCCTTTATATAGAACGAAAATAGAAATTTAACGAAACGTGGTAATTTATTGAAAAAGACATATTGATATCTTTTTTTGCAAGCGGGTATGCCGTGAAATAAGGATCGCCTCCGCTATTACTTGAAATAGTACTTAATTTACAATATTTTCTACTTATTTATGTTTCACTTAGAAAAACCTTTCATTAATCTGATAATAATGCTTGTTAAATGGAATTGAAGAGGCTGCAAAAATTTACCTCGCACTCACCTCATTTTATCCCAATCCCGTATAAGGGAAAGTCAATATGGGAGTGTCAAAGTCATACCACACACGTTACAGATGAACCCAGCAGTATGCCTCAATTTCTTTTTCACCTTCTTCTTGTTCTTTATTTTTTTATTTATTTATTTTTATTTTTTTTTTTACTTTCTTCTACAGTCGGAAGCAAAAGTATCCGAGCACTAGCAAAAATTCCTATGTAAAAAAAGTACACTTAATATACAGTTTTGTTAAATAAATCGTGTCGAATCCTCTTCTTAGTCAGTCTAAGAACATGATTCGACAAGGATTTATTTAACAAAACAGTATTAAGTGTACTTTTTTTATATAGGAATTTTTGCTAGTGCTCGGATACTTTTGCTGCCGGCTGTATATTCAACAGAAGAAAGTACTGAATTCGAAAAAATTTTCGACTTTTGGTCTTCGATAAATTTACAGGATTTGAGAGGTCCAGAATATGATCTGACAATTTTTAGAAAATGTCTGTCTGTCTGCGACAAGAATTTTGTGGCAACTGTATCTCAATAACTACTGCACGGAATTTCATATAAATGATATATGTAGTTGCAGTCCTTGGCATAAATTAGTACCTATCAATTTTCGGTCCAAATCACTCAACACGTGCGCTGCTATATGCCAGGTTCTATTGCATATAATTCCGCAAAACTTAGTATATGAGAGTACCATTATAAAACTTTAAACTAATTCATTTTGGGTGCATATCGGCCGCTGCTATGCTGTAAATTTTCGCAAGAATGGGAAGGCTATATGCCAGATTTTATTACTGATAATTGTATAAAACTTGGTATATGAAAAAGCCTTTATGAAACTCTATACTGATTCAATTTGGGTTCATAACGGACGACAGTTTGCGCTTCTGTGCTGAAATTTACCCTGTGAAGAAGATGACTATATCTCACGTTTTATTATATATAAATGAACAAAATTTAGTGTATTCGAGAGACATTACGAAACACTATGCTGGTTGATTTTGAGTGTATATCGTGGCGCTACAATACAGTTTTTCCAGAATGGGGACTTTTTTTATTCAATAGCCACCACTAAACATTAATTGTGACGGTTGCCTAATCACTTCAAAGACTGATCATCTGTTATGTGTATCAAATATCAATTCTGAAATTTATTGATGACTACTGAATAAAAAATGTCCCCAATCTGGCAACACTGCTACAATAATTACCTTACGTAATTTTCCCCATGCATAAATCTCAGTATCTGTTGATTGAAATTGTATCAGACTCCATATGTAGAATCTTTATAAACTTTTGTACATATTAAACAGTAAATGTCGTTGTTATATAGAATGATGTAGAAGAAATTTTGTGATGACTAATTGATTTAAATTGATTTAAAAAAAAAAAAAAATAGTTGGGTAATTCTAATTTATTTTGTTAGCTAATTTTTATATTTATTTGTCATTTTAACAATAATTTTATTCAAATAGTCACTAAGTTGCTTCCATTGATCAAAAGAATAATTATTAACACTTGTTAAAAAAGGATTTTTTTTTCAATGGATAGTTCAATAAGCTACGTCACAGATCTCTCTGTAAACAGTCAATTAAAGGGTAACATCACAGTAAAATTTTTAAAAAAAATCAAATCTCGAGCTCCTCCGCTACCACATCGGATGACCCGAAACGACCTACCTGCGCCAATTCGATATCCGCTGAGAAATCACCAGTTTTTTAATTGCAACTTATTCAAAGCCTCCATAGATTTCGATAGTGCAGTGCCTGGGTACAGATAAAAGCATTTCAAAAGGTAGAATTTTTTTCATTTGTTTATGTCACACATTTCAAAATTTCAAACGCGTTTTTCTCGTAATATGATTTTTCAAAACGGCACACGCAGGGTAACTCTAACAATTTTTAATCCTTTTATTTGAAAATTTAACCACAACTTCGAAATAACATTTCAAAGTGAACCACATAGGAGATTTTTGATTAGTTAATTTAAACAATATTTATTAACAAATGACTCTCCTTTTTTTTTCTTTTTGGTAAAAACTGAACACATTATTCAAACACTTGCCAATTACACAAAATCAATATTTCTAAAATCTCGTATGTAGTTTACTATCTACGCTCATGTAGATTGCATAGATTTTTTTTTTTTTTTTTTTTTTTTTACAGATTCAACTTGGCACCAGTTATAGTGCTTCTCAGATTCGATATGCCTCGGAAAAATTGCTGCAGTGTCACCATTTTAAAATATTTTCCGACAAACATTTTTTGCCATATACGTAAATTTATGCTCAACAACTACCCCAAGTATTAGTTCTCTATCACTTTTCCTTCTGAAAAAAAAAATATATATATATATATAGTAGACACTTATTTTTAAGCCGTTACAACAGTGCTGTTACACCAATAAAACTGTTTAAATCAACAAAATATTCTTGTTTATTTAAGCAAAAAATTGGTTAAACAGCAAAAACTGTTTGTTTAAATCAACTAAATAATTTTGTTTATTTAAACGAAATTGTTGGTTGAATCAACGAAACTGTTTGGTTAAAGCAACAAAATAATTTGGGCTCTGGTCACAAATTTTTTTGTACATAAATTGGTTAAAAAAAAAATTAGCTTGGTTATTGAATTGAAATATATATATATATATATATATATATTTCTTGTACATAAATTGGTTAAAAAAAAAAAATTAGCTTGGTTATTGAATTGAAATATATATATATATATATATATATTTCTTGTACATAAATTGGTTAAAAAAAAAAAATTAGCTTGGTTATTGAATTTATATATATATATATATATTGTGTTGGGTAATTCTGATTTATTTTTAGATTTATTTGCCATTTTAACAATAATTTTATTCAAATAGTCCAAAAGTTGCTTCCGTTGATCAAAAGAATAATTATTAACACTTGTTAAAAGAAGAGTATTTTTCACTGAATAGTTTAATAAGCTATGTCATAGATCTCTCTGTAAACAGTCAATTAAAGGGTAACACCACAGTAAAATTTTCAAAAAAATCAAATTTCGTGGTCCTCTTCTAGCAACTCGGATGACTCGAAACGACCTACCTACGCCAACTCGATATCCGTTGAAAAATCTCCATTTTTTTTTTTTTTTTTTTTTTTTTTTTGTAATTTCTTCAAAATCTCCATAGATTTCGATAATGCAGTGCCTGGGTACACATAAAAGTATTTCAAAAGGTAGAATTTTTTTTCATTTGTTTATGTCACACATTTCAAAATTTCAAACGCGTTTTTCTCGTAATATGATTTTTCAAAACGGCACACGCAGGGTAACTCTAACAATTTTTAATCCTTTTATTTGAAAATTTAACCACAACGAAATAACATTTCAAAGTGAACCACATGGAGGATGTTTGATTAGTTAATTTAAACAATATTTATTAACAAATGACTCTATTTTTTTTTCTTTTTGGTAAAAACTGAACACTTTATTCAAACACTTGCCAATTACACAAAATCAATATTTCTAAAATCTCGTATGTAGTTTACTATCTACGCTCATGTAGATTGCATAGATTTTTTTTTTTTTTTTTTTTTTTTTTTTTTTACAATTTATGCTCAACAACTACCCCAAGTATTAGTTCTCTATCACTTTTCCTTCTGAAAAAAAAAAAAAAATATATATATATATAGACACTTATTTTTAAGCCGTTACAACAGTGCTGTTACACCAATAAAACTGTTTAAATCAACAAAATATTCTTGTTTATTTAAGCAAAAAATTGGTTAAACAGCAAAAACTGTTTGTTTAAATCAACTAAATAATTTTGTTTATTTAAACGAAAATGTTGGTTGAATCAACGAAACTGTTTGGTTAAAGCAACAAAATAATTTGGGCTCTGGTCACAAATTTTTTTTGTAGGGTGTATCAAAAAGTAATTTGGTTGATTTAAACAAACAATTTTATTTTTATCATCAAAATATTTTTTTTTTCTTTTTTTTTTTGTATGTGTACTTCTACATTTTTTTTTAATGCATTAAGAAATATTATAATGAAAATAGTTATACAACGATTATAACGCAGACAAAGAGAATATAATTTTGTCATGCATAACGGGAATCTTATATTTTGAAATAGCAAGTATATCGGTTAAATGATTAAGGGTCCTAAATTAGCTGCTTAAATTAAAATATCAATTACAACTTCGATTTTTTTTTTTTTATGATTTTTAAATTCTGAATTTATAAATTATAAAAATGCACATCACGAATAATAGAATCCACGTAACTGAAACAGCAAAAGCCCATTTGTGTCAGATATAACTCCACAGTCTTCTCTTTGACCGTTACCTGTTATTCGAAAGTTTACAATAAATATCAAAATTAAATTCTAATACCTTTTCCGAATTTATCTTTTACAGATTCCGCTTTTTGTTTATTAATTTTTTTTAAAAAAAAAGGGGGGGGGGGAGAAAGAAAGAAAAGAAAAGTGGAAAAAAGAAAAGGAAAAGGGGGGAAAAACTAAATTTACTAAAATAACAAGTCATCTAAAAACATAAAGTTCAATTACAAATTATTTATCCTATAGTTGAGATGCAGCTTGAGAAAAAAAAAACCTATAGGGATTTTAATTTTTTTCTTTTCTTTTTTACAGTTTCCAATGTTTTATATAGGAAAAATAAATTATAAATTAGAACCAACAACATTCAAGAAAACGACATAATTCTGTAAACGATTATCTGAGACAATAAAATTACTCTTTTAACAATGAGGAATTTGCATAATGAACACTTGTTTAAAAGAATAATTTAAACCAAAATTTCAAAAAACACAGATTTGTTAATTAGGAAATTCTTATAATTTGATAAAAATTTAACAATAAATTATTTTATTTTTTTTTTTTATTTTTCTTTCTTTCTTTTTTTTTTTTCTTAATTAAAATAATACGGATAGTGAATTAGGTAAATAGTAGTTGTGATTCTTTAACTAAAAAATATATTTGTGGCCTTATTTGTTCGAAAAATATTATTCAGATTGTAATTTGTTTACAATAATTTTCTTTTTTATTCTTTTCAAAATGCTGTTTATTATATTTATTTTACTTTTTTTTTTTTTTTTTTTTTTTACTATTTAGTTATTATTAATGAACAGTGTGGGGAAAATTAAAAATAGAAAGTTAAATATTTAACTCATTTATTAATTAATAATCAGCAGTGGCTTGTTTTAGTATTTATTTATACCAAAAAAACCTCATTAAATAATTCATCGAAGTGTTTTCATCTTTGTAAAAGATTTCAATTACTTATTATTTAATTATGGAAATTCTAATTTTAAAGCGTTCAACTAGAAAAGTACATTTTTGTAAAACAAATTCGTTTATTAATTAAATAATTCTGATCTTTATTTAGATAAAATATATAAATTATACTTTTTAAAATATTTGACATTTTTAGTTTAAAAATATCTTCTAGACTGTTTTTTTTTTTTTTTTTTTTTTTTTTTTACAAATTTTATTAATATCTGTGCTAGAAAAATACATCTTTCTAAATGTAGCAACAATGAAAAATCGATTACTTTATAAAATTATTTAACACAATTCATGTGTGTAAAATCTGCTTAAAAGAAACTTTTTAATCGAAATATTTCAATTAAATTCGAGAATTTAATCATCGGTCAATTTTAATACGTACAAGCTATCCTACATTTTGCAACAATTTAATTTTCTGCTATCGTTTTTTCTTACAGCGTTCGCAGTCTCTTAGCAACAAGAAAAAGAAAACAAAAATTTTGATCCTATTTGATTGGAAAGTTATTATGCTGTCGTTTTCAGAAAACTCAAATTAAAAATTCTGTTTTTTGTTCGGAGAGTGATATGAAATTTTGATGATGAAATCAAGTCGTTATGATTATGTGTATAAACGTGCATTCTATAAATAATTTTATAATATTTTACAACAAAAATACAATGTTTCTGGCGAAATGAATTTTAGACTACCATCTTTAATATTATTATTTTTTTAATAAAAACAAATACGTAATATTGTAGAGAATTAAACGCTAATTTTGTACAGAAAATTCTAAAACGATATGGTACGATGTAAAGCATCTCGAATAAACAGTAGCAGTTGTAATATTTTGAGAAAAACACGTTTTAAACTGCAGCTTTAACATTGTTTTTCCTTTAATAAATAAGTAAATAATACTAATATATTATAATAGATAATTAAACAATAACCCGTTTTATCCCAAATTATTTATTTTGTTTAAATTTGAGAAGAATCATATTTTTTAAGGTTAATTTAACCTAAATATGGCAAAATTCGAATTTTTAAATTTTACTTAATTGATCTGACCCATCCTCTAAATAAGACACAGAGATAAAGAGGGTGACATTTGTATATGTACATGTGCGTACATGTTTTAGAGTTCTCTTCAATAGTGAAAAACACCTTCTGAGTACACAGTATTATTAACACGCTTTTATTAGCTTCAGTTGTGTGTATGTTTGTATGTATGTTTGTAACCGCTCTGGGAGCAAACAAAAAATCTATATTGTAAAAAAAAGACATTCCCTACGTGAACGCTGTGGCTGTGAGGTAAAGCTCCGGGCTAAGAATCTAAAGGTCTAACGTTCGAGCCCAGTTAGGGGAGATTTTTTAAAAATGGTTTATGTTTAATTTTAAATTATTTATTTTTTAACATGCTTTTATTAACTTGATATGATGTAACTATTAATGTATGTAACGGAATCTTGGAATTCAATTTTCGACCCCTTCTGTTCGTTCGACTGACCTGAAATTTTGCACGCGACTTCATAGTCGATGACAATACTACATACAAGTGTTTCCAGGCTCCTATCCTATTAGGGAAAGGTTCTAGAAGCAAACAAAAAAATATACATATATATATATATAACTCTATCTTATTTAGCACAGGATTTGGCCGTATTTGTATAACGTTGAGTGGCAATAGTTAATCATTTTTTTTTTTTTTTCATTAAAGATGTCAATATTATGGTGCGTCACTCACACGATTTTTTTTTACCCTGCATTTTAATACTATAAAGATAGATATTTTATGTTTTTTAGTTCACATTTAAATAAAAGCGTGTTCTTTAATTTTTTTAAAGTATAATTTTATTTAATCCGAATAGCACTTTCTTATTTACATGAGAGTTCTGCAGAAAGAATACTGCAACTTCATAGAGAAGATACAAACCACGCCCACTAATACGAAGAACAAACAAAATTTCCAGACAGAGGAGGGGATGAGACACGTAACTAACGCTAGCCGAAGTTTATACATACCCCTATATGTTCCAGCTGACAAAATATTCGCACCAAACAAATACTTATCTGTACATGCCATTTTTAGCTGTGCTTTAAATAAAACAATAGGATAAAATTGGTTAATTTTGTAATGAATATTGTAAAAAATATGGTGCAATATAAATTATCCCGAAAAAGTAGAGGACCGCGGTAGCGCGGTCGGCAGAGAGCCGAGCTTGCGATTGGAAGGTAGCGGGTTCGATACTCGAGCCTGCCAAACACCATCATATACATTAATGGTGGCTGGTGCACGTAAAATCCGTCGTGATCGCAGTGTCCTCCATGTTCCCATAAAAATTACACCTCTGGGGGTCACCGTAGCGGGGGAGCCATCCTCTCTATGGAGGATCAAAATTGGAATGGGATATCTTCAGACCGTTCTTAAGGGTGTGTCCCAGAACGTCGCCAATTGTCCATAGCGCAGCACAATTGTGGTGTTAAATCCAAACAACCAACCTGAATAAATAGTACCTGCAAAAATAGGTTGAGAAAAGCGAGTTTTAAACTATCAGCTTTAACATTATTTTTTAATAAAAAGCAATATTAACATAGTAGAAATTTAAACATTAATTTTTTAAAGGTAATTGCAAAAAATATTATACAGTATGAATCATCCCGAATAAATAGTAACTGTATGTAAAAGACGTGTTCCATTTGTTATTTCCCAATTAAACTAGTTTTGAAATTAAGGCTGCATATCAGTCAGATTTCCCTTTTCTTCCTTCCCATATAATCCTATGGGATTTTTGTTGCTTCGTTGTGTAAGGATATCCATTCAAAAACAGTGTTTTTGCAATTCTGTTTTTTGTTCTTCAAACATGTCGCCTTTTATCTCAGTAGACAATTAAAAATAAATAAATATTTAATTATTTTAGAGATTAAAATTTATCGTCTTAAGTTTACTTAATGAAATAAAATATTTATTTATTTATTTATTTTTAATTTTCATAAGTATGATAAAAGGCAATTGTAAATGGCAAAAGAAAAGAACTTTGCATTAAATAAAATTTTTCAGTTTGACCAGCCAAAACCAAATTCCACTGCGTAGTATAGGGCAATGTTACCTCTCAGCTTCAGAACACAGTTCATGCTGTTACTTAGCGCTTCCCAATCCTGATTTCATACCCTGTACTCCATATGCAAAGATAAAATAATCTGGTGTGTCACTCACACGACTTTCTCTTACCCTGAAATTTAATACTATAAATACAGGTTGCAGATTAATAGGTAAGATAACGAGTACTGTTACGTAAACCTATGTTAAACAATTCCTATTAGGCTTCTGAAGAGTGTTATATGAAAATTAGTTCTGTGTGAGGAGGTCTACCGCCCCCTCAACCCCCCGTTTCATTAATGCACCTACATTTATATAGAATTTAATTCGGTTATTAAAAAATAATTCTCTTTTTAAAAAATAATTTATTAAAATTATTATTTAAAAAAATTATCTTTTATGATACGGCAGACGATTTCCATATTAGAGAAATAGTATAACACTAAATATCCAAAAAAAGTCCATTTTATTCTCAATATAAAAAAAAAAGTACGATTTTTTAAAGTTTTTTTTCGTTAAAAGTAAAAAAAATCGACAACTTTGTTTTAAATGATCGCAGATCGATGGTTCAACCATTCGTTTTAAAGGTATTGGCGATCTCTTTTGAAAGATACCCATCATGAAAATTTACTCCCTTCGAGGGGGGACCGTCCCCCCGTCAGGGGGCAGGCGAGGCTCCTACATACACAAAAAAAAATTTCCCAGTTAACTATCTCTATTACAAAAATATATATATTCGTTTCATTTGGTTTAGTGCAGTCTATAGACGTTAAACTCTACTTTCCTGCAATTTCCCCCATAGACGTAATGTATTAGAATTCTCTTGATTGTCCCTGTACACGAACCATTTGCTTGATCTTAACGAAAAGCTCACTGTAGCATCCCTATATGATACACATTTAGAATACCAAGTTTGAACTTTCTGCCATAATTTGTTTTTGAGATATGCTGATAACAGACAGACACACACACAGACATACAGACACACAGACATACACGCAGACCATTTGCTAAAAACATGATTTTCGTATTCATGGGACCTCAAAACGTGTAAATATAACAAAATCTCGCGTTCGAAAATTTGAACCAAAAACAATACTTTCTCTACCTTATGGGTAAGAGAAAGTAAAAATATGTAACCACCAGAGAAAAGCTAAGCTGTATGAATGGTTACAGACTTTTATCTGATAACAAACAATTATAAGATAAAAAACTTTTTATATTTTTGTGAGATGCATAATTTAACTTTTTACAGTTTTTTAACACTCACGTTTAATTAAATGTATTTATTTTTATGTCGAAAGAAAATGAACTCGTAATTTTTTTTTTTTTTTTTTTTTTTTTTTTTTTCTTTTTTTGGCAACAATTAAATTGTAGCTAATATATTAATGTCTATTTATAAGGTATTAGGAGGTTATTATTTTCATATTTTAATTAATTATAAGAAAACTATTCGAAAATTCTAAAATCGGACTTCGAAGTATTGTGTTGTCATCGGGTTGTGAGCTATTGTCAAAGTTTCAACTGTCTAGCTAGTAGGGAAGTTAGTTAAAATTCGATTGTAAGATTTGTACTGGAAAAACAAACAAGCACACAAACAAACAAACAAGAATAGAAGTTAATAAAAACATGGTAAAAAGATATATTTTGATGTATGTTAAATAGAAAATAATAATTAATAATAATTAAAAAATAAAAATAAAAGTTTTAATTACAAACTTTTTATTATTATCATTATAACAATTATTTTTACGTAATGTATTTTATATAATTATAACAAATACTAAAGAAAATTTAACTTCCCTAGCATTTCGTATACGAGGATTTCATAAAACAATTCAATAATTTATTTTTATTATAACAAAATTTTTAACAAATTGTTAAATTGTAAGTGTTGCAAAAAATACTATAAGTTGGTTTTATATAAATTAGACTTCCTGAAGAAATTTTATAAATGCCTTCCCACATAAAAAGTCATTTTTCTCAGCCCTCTTATCCCTCTAAAGTTACAAGGCTACCTAACAAATGGCTAGGCTTCCATAGTGAGCTTTTCCAGATTTTAGATTTATGTGTAAAAAACAGTACTTCTTCTTTTAGTCTCTGATTTCCTTTAAAGCATAAGCCAGACAACGTATAAATCTTAGCATCTTAACAGTCTAGCTTATTCTTTAATTCAAAATGCAAAATGAAATTATATTTAGTTTTTTTTTTTTCTTTGAAATACCTTTTAGATGCTTTATTTATATGTTATTTTTAAATCAAAACTCAAAATTGTTAAATATATATTTATGTATATGTATTTATAGATAGATAGATAAATAGATATAGATATATATTGTCTATGGCAGTTGTCAATGATTCAAATTCTGTAATTCAAAAGGCATTACCAGATTTTTTTTTAATAAATATTTTACTTGGGGTAGATTAATCAGTAAATATGATTTTACTTAAGAATGTCTGGCTATACTTTAAAGTAGATGCCTTGCTGTTCCATTTCTAATTTGTTAAATATCTTGGTGAAAAAGGAAGTAAGATGCTTACCAGTTTTCTGTAGTAACCAATTAATGCATACATCGTAAGTACATTAAAAAGAAAGTTTACATAGCGAGTTTAAAGAAAATCAATAGAGCTTTTTTATGGAAACACCAACTTCCAAGACTTAAAATTGAACTCCGTAATCTAGACGCCTATCAATTTTCCTGCTGTAACCAACTGCTGATGCACATGAAAGGGCATCAAAAGGAGTGTTCTTTTATAACTTTAAGACTTATAGTTACAATGACTTTTGTCATAATTCAAAGAGACAACAAACGCAGAATATCTTGTACACATAGGACATCACAAACATACAAGCCCGCACCGGGATTCGAACCCGGAACCTGGGGATCTAGAAAGCAGGGCCCTACCGACCGAACCACCAGGCTGGCAAAATGAAGGTTTGTATAGAAAAAAGTTTGAAAAAATTGTTAGAGCGATTTTTCACTTATAGATTTTTCCTCTCAATTCTGGTTTTCCAAATTTTACTAAAATTAGGCATCTGTACACTGGAATTGTCTTAGTTATAAAGTTTTGTTATTTTACTCTCTTTCGTTTTAGAGATATGATAATCAGAAGATTCTATACGCACGCATACACACGTGCACTATCTAATTTCCTAAAAACATATTTTTAGAAAGTGTTGCCAATTTGTAAGGACTTTTAATTTCATAAATACCAGCTATATTTTGAAGAAGGATGTTTGATATATGTAATAATCTATTATGCAAACGCATTATCAAACAAGCATTACGTTTAATAATTAATGATGGATATTGAACATAAGTTCCTGTAAGTTGGCAACTCTATTTTTAAACTCCAGAAAACTTAAAATATTCAAAACAGGTGAAAACTTCATATCGAAAATTTTGACCCAATAAATTTTTTTAATTAGTTATGATAATCGGATAATGAAAGGAATAATAAGAATTTTTATTTTGCATTAATTAAAAAATATTCTTATGCAAAAATTTCCATATTTTATTAGCTTAGAGGTAATATTTTTTCGTTTTATCAGCCTATAATTTAATTAGTTTTCCTATTATTTTATCCATTTACTTGCTAGCAAATATTTAATGATTAACAATTGCTAATGTATTCAAATATAATGGCTTTTCTTATAAATGTATATTTTACAAAAATAACCTCTAAAATTATTCATTTCATTAATCTAATAATTTTTCCAAATAAATTAATTATAAAAATAATGAGACTAATATTAAATTTTATATTTAGAAAATATCAGTCGCTCCAAACGTTGTAAGAAAATTTATTCATCGTGATAATGCATATTTTGAAAAATCTATTTAATTAATCCGAACTAAAGAAGCATAATCATTACACAAATTAATTTGAATCTTAAATAATTAATCCCATTTTTAA
Organism: Salticus scenicus; assembly: GCA_963930645.1. Taxonomy (NCBI): domain Eukaryota; kingdom Metazoa; phylum Arthropoda; class Arachnida; order Araneae; family Salticidae; genus Salticus; species Salticus scenicus. The sequence goes on from OZ005659.1 coordinate 70,897,401, forward strand.
CATAAAATACTTTAATTACTTTGAATTAAAAGACTTAATTGCGAAAATACATCTGGAATGTTGAACAAACATTAATTTTTGAAAATAAGTTTAAGCATTAAATTTATTATATGTTTTGTTGTATTTTTAATTTTCTATGTTCTATTCATATTTGCAAATTGGGTTCTAAAAATAAAAATGCAAATTTACATAATTTTATTTTTCTTTGGATGAATAATTTAATTTGGATAAATATAAATTTTATATTGTATTTCGTAAAATTAAACTAATTAGTTGAATTATTCAGATAGATAAAGACATTTGTTATTTTAGTTGCGGTAATTAAGCATTTTATCAATCTTAATTCAATTTCCTTTTAGGGTAATTTAATCGAAAATTGAAATATATGGTTTCTAAAGTACAATTATTATTACAAATTGACATGTGTTATTAATCGATGTACGTTGGTAAGTAATAACAGAATGTTCGTTTTTCAAAATGGTGCTCGAAAAATATAAGATTTTTGTGAGATCACATAAAAAAATTCGAGGGCTTTACAATCCATATGCAGTAAAAGTTCAACATGCAACTTTAATCGTGATATATATGTGTGTGTGTGTGTGTGATATTTTTTGTGAAAGTATATTATGGATGGACATTATTATTTAGTAGTTTTGGAGGATAATATTCCAGTGGATATTGTGAGGTTTTTTTTCATGTGTCTATTAAAATTATTACTGGTTATTTTTATTTTAGTTATATATCATCATCATCAATTTCAGCCTGTATCAATCCATTACAGGATGACGGTCTTACCTATGTGATTCCAATCTGCCCTGTTTTTTGCAATTCTTCTCCATTCTACTCTTCCAAACTTCACGATTTCATCGCTCTAACGACACTGTGGTCTTTTCTTCAGTTTTTTCTTATCTCTCGGTATTCAAAATAGGGCTATAGTTGTCTTATTAGATATCTGTCCAACTATCATCGTTTCTTCTGGCAAGGCGTCCAGTCCAGCTCCATTTTAATTCCTTAACTATACTAATGGCATTAGAAACTGTGATTTGTTCCCTTATCCATGTGTTTCACTTTCTGTCTCTTAGGATGTATACTAACATGCATCTCTCCATACTTCTCTGGGTTGTTTGAAGCTTTTGCATAGTTTCACATGCATATCCAAGTCTCTGAAACATAAGTTAATACAGGCAAAATACACTGATCAAAAACTTTTCTTTTCAAACAAATTAGGGGGAGGGGGGCCTTTTTTGAAAATAGTTCTCCAAACAAATTTAATTCGGTTGTTTATTTCTTCCATGATGTTCCCGTTCGTCGTAATAACTTGTTCCAGATAAGTATAACTGCATACCGTTTCTAATTCCTTCATATGAACAGTTGAGAAACAAAGGAATTTGACATGATTTTTGTCTTACTGAAATTCCTTTTCATTCCAGTGAATATGCTTTTTTGTTTAATTCTTGAAGCATTTCTTGCAAATCCTCAAATAAAGAAGCAATCAATACAATGTCATCCGCAAATCTGAAATGATTTAAAAGTCTCCATCAATTTCTACGCCTTTCTCTCCCCGATTTAGTTTCTTAAAAACTTAGTACTGCATTGAACAGTTTCGGTGAAAAGTGTCTCCTTACCTTACACCCTTTCTGACTTTGAATGCATTTCTCGTTTTGTGAAATTTTAATTTGGCTGTTACTTCTTTATAAATGTTTACAATAAGGTGAATATATCCTGAATTAGTACTGCTTAATGCATCTATAACTGCTAGTGATGATACAGAGTCGTAAGCTATATTTCATAATTCACAAAAGCCACACAGAGAGAGAAAAAAAGTTCGTACACATTATTTCTTTCAATAATATCTCTAATTGTAGGAACAGTAATTAATTCACTTTGACTGAAAAACAAAAATGAAAAAAAAAGAAACCGTAGATCAGAGAATAAATGTAATAAATACTTTCCGTTTTTAAAGAGATGTGTTTTAAACAGGATAAAAGAATAAGAATCTAAATGCAATTAAATTTTAAGAAATAATATGTGATTTCCCATGTCACAATGGTACTAAAACCACTTCGAAATCCTGCTTCTTCCTTAGGTTACGCTTCATCTAATATTTTCTGTGATATAAGAGATTTGTCAGAATTTTTTACAAAATTGAGAGAAGGCTGATCGGACGATAGTTTCTAATATCGTCTTTTTCGCCTTTCTTAAAAAGTAAGAAAGGGGGGGGGGGGAGGAATTAGAAACTATCGACCAATGAGTCTGCTCACAATCCTGTATAAAATTATAATGAAAATTCTGACAAATCGCTTACAGAAACAATTAGATGAAGCGCAATTTAAAGAACAAGTAAAATTTCAAAGTTGTTTTACATACATATATCTATACTTATCTTCATCTCTATCTTCCACTTCTTCCTAAAAAATGTATAAAAAAAAAAAAAAAAGATATTCATATACATATTATGTGCATATTAAAGAAATCAATGGCAACTTACATTTTAAGGAAAAGTATGTCCATAGAATTGATCGTTATTTTCTATTATTGATGTCAAGCAGTTAGAAAATAATATTATATTTTTAAAAAATTAAAGAACACGTTTTTATTGAAATGTGAACTAAAAAGCACAAAATATCTATCTTTATAGTATTAAAATGCAGGGTAAGAAAAAATCGTGTGAGTGACACACCATAATATTTACATCTTTAATAAAAAAAATTAATTGATTAATTGTTGCCACTCAACGTTATACAAATACGGCCAAATTCTGTGCCACGTACAATAGAGATATATATACTATATATATATATAGCTTTTTTTGTTTGCCCCTGATGGAATAGGAGCCTGGAAACACTTGTATGTAGTATTGTCATCGACTATGAAGTCGTGTGCAAAATTTCAGGATAATCGAACGAACAGAAGTGGTCGAAAATTGAATTCCAAGATTCCGTTACATACATTAATAGTTACATCATATCAAGTTAATAAAAGCATGTTAAAAAAAACATAATGAAGGAATGAGAAATAAATAATTTAGAATTAAACAAAAAACATTTTTAAAAAATCGCCCCTGGCTGGGCTCGTACGTTAGACCTTTAGGTTCGTAGCCCGGAGCTTTACCTTACAGCCACAGCGTTCACAGAGGGAAAGTTTTTTTTAGAATATAGATTTTTTATTTGCTCCCAGAGCGTTTACAAACATACATACAAACATACATACAGGTGAAGCTAATAAAAGCGTGTTAAAAAAGAATGGAAGGGTTTTTTTTTTTTGTTGTTGTTGTTGTTGTTGTTGTTTTTTTTTTTTTGTAAATTGTAGTTTTATAATTATAAGAATTTGCATACTTATGCTTTGTGATGACCTAAACTATAGATATATATCCGGTTTCGTATGTTTTTATTCGCAAAATTGTTTTAACTGTCTGATATTACTTTTGTTCAATGAAACAAGTTTTTACCGATACATTTTTCTGTAATTTTTTTCATCGTAACTTTCATAACAATAATTTCCCTCTAAAAATATCACTTTAACAACAAAACATATGTCTTATTACGAGAAAAAATAAAATAGAAAATCACATAATCAGTTATAAAAGAAACGAAAATCTTATTCTACTACTAACACAATTTTTTCTAACTTTGAACCATCCCAAAAATTTTACCTAGTTGGCAGCAAGTTTCAATTAGTTGCTCTGCAAGGGAAAAAAAATCAGTTTTCAATAAATTTTGCTATTGCAACCACACAAGTTATCGATGAAACCCACATGCCGATAGTTCATCCTTTTCTTTCACGTGCATGGCCTTTTATTTCTTTTCCTTATGATTTTTTTCCTTCTTTATTTATCTTTAATCCTAACTTAAAGAATTCTTTCGATCAATACCGAAAATTGTAAGTAACTTATTTCAAAAATTACGAAGAGAAAAAAAAACTGCTGCGTCTTTGATTGTAATCTTTTTACCTGCCGTCACTTTTATAAGATTTTTTTATTCTTTTCTTTTATGTTTACTTTTATGTCTATATATACTTGTGTTTACTGAAGACAGAAAAAGTTGAGTGCTTCAAGACGTGATATTATAATACTAGTGGATCTACAAATCAGAAGTCTTTACGTCCCCTTTGCAATACGCATTAGTAAGCAGATCATTCATATTTGTTCCATATAGATTATTTAAAATATTTATTAACATTTGCAATGCAAAAGTCGAGTAGAAGCATTTATCTCCGCAACATCTGGTCGCAGACTTATACTTCGAATTACAAAATGTTTTTAAAAATGCAAGCATTTATAATACAGCATGTTTAAATTTAAAAAATCAGTTATTTGAAAATTATAAAAACATTTTATATAATCCTTTCCTGTTGTAATCTTTTTACCTCCTGTAATTTCTATAATATTTTCTTTTACTGTCTTCTTCTTCTTTTTTTTTTTTTTTTTTTTTGTGTGTGTGTGTGTGTGTGTGTGTGTGTGTGTGTGTGTGTGTGTGTGTGTGTGTGTGTGTGTATGCTTTTACCTAAATGATGAACTTTTTAACTTTCGAAAAAGGTTGAAATTCTACAATTTCAAATGAATTTAGAACTATTTATCTATAATCCTAACTTAAGGAATTTTTTCTATCAAAACTAAATTAGGAGAAAAGAATCTATTACTCCTTTGATTGTAATCTTTTTACTGTCACTTTCATATATATATTTATTTATTTATTTATTTATTTATCTTTAAGCGGGGATAGTAATCAGGTTCCCGCTTTCTTCCTGCCGATGTTATCCTATGGTATTTTTCTTGCTTCTTATTAATAGGATATCTCATTCAAAAATAAAATATTTCGATTCTTTCTATTATTATTATTATTATTATTATTATTATTATTATTATTACGCTGTTTGAACTTATCACCTTTTATCTCAAGAAGCATTTTTTTTTTTTTTTTTTAATTATTATTATTTAAATATTTTATTTCATTAAGGAAACTTAAAGCTACAATTTTCGATCTCGAAAAGAAATAAACTTTTTACTGTCATTATTACTATGATTATTTTCTAAGATAAAAGGTGTTCAAAGATGTCCAAAAATAGAACAAAACAAAACCTTCATTTTTGAATGAAAAGTCTTTTTTTTTTCGTGCTTGTATAATTCAAATAGTAAAATTTTAAATAAAGTCTCATATTTATACTTCTTCTTTTTTTTTTTTTTTAGAATTAGTAATTTTTAATTCTAACTTAGACAATTCTTTCGGTCAAAATCGTTTCTAGGAGAATCTTTTGTAATGCAATTAGTGAAATTTTAAATAAGATTTTTAATTTACAGTTAATTTTTTAAGAAGTTGTAATCAATTACCCTTAAACTAACTTGAGGAATTCTTTCGATCATTATCGGAAATTGTAAGCAACTTAATTCAAAATTACAAAGAAAGAAACTACTGCGTATTTGTTTGTAATTTTATCTCTGCGCGTTTATAAGAAATTTTTTTTCTTGTTTTTATGCTTTTTTTTATTATTTCTTTATTTGACTATACCTGTATATTAAAGTTTAGAAAGCTTTTTAAATGTTTCTAGAAGACTACAGTAACATTATTTAAAGGATAAAATTAGAAAGATAAAATGTGGAACTTACAATTAATTTCTAATGAATTTGGTATTAGTAATCAATAAATTATTCCAAAATAAAAGAATTTTTGTTAATTGTCAGCCAGTCCTAAAATTTGAAATTTATTTCGCTTTTGGGAAGATTAATATCCGCGTTTGTAATGATCGATAGTTGGCGCTTTTTCAGCTTTTGTTGTTAGTAAATATAATAGCCACGTGTATATTTATTATTGTTCTATTTGTGTTACTACTTAATATTCGTGCTATAATTTCTCCGCCATTACATCATGGAAAATCGATTGCTTTTGGAAAAAATATTTCAGTTTATTTAAAGTTCGATCGGAAGTAGATTTTTAACTGAAGCTGAACAAATATTAGTTTCAAATCATCTGATCAATTCTTTACTTCCATTAGCCGAAGCAACTGAAATTTTAAATTTGTCATTTGGAAATAAATGGAAGCTTAATTCTGGATTTCTTGATTCTTTGGAGTTACACTGTAGCACACAACGGTATGTGTTATCTTTTTTACCGGATTTATTCATTTTTATTCAATAAATATATGTGAAACTAAACATCGGCCAGCGATGCCGTCTCGACGAAAGCAGAAAGCTATCCATGTTAATTGTAATTTCACCTTAGCCCACCAGAGGGCGAGAACTTCATTACAATCGCGGATTACAGCGTCTTTGATGAAAATATTTTTATGTAGTGTAATATCAAATATTTTTTTTTTTTTTTTTTTTTTTTTTTTTTTTACTGAAATATTTAATTGAATCTTTGTTTAAAAATAAATAACTTATTTTTATAAACAGAAACCTATACAGTTTTTAAAATTTTAAATAAAGTTCAGTTTTGTAAAGTAATAAAATAAATCTCCAATGCTGTATTTTTTTATCTAAAATCTAGCATTGGAACAAAAGACCACTAACAATTTTATAACAGTAGATTTCTTTATATTTCCTGGCACTATACGCTACAAAAAATAACATATTCAAAGTATATACTAAAAAAATAGATACATTTTAGACAAAAACTATAACATATTACATCACTTTAAAGGGAAAGTTATGACCAAAAACTGGCAACGCGACTTACAAAGCGAATTCCTAAGCCCCGGGTAATTTGTTACTCACTTTAAACCTCCCTATTCAACCGCTGTTGCCATAAATCATTTCTTCTAATAATATCTTAGAGACTCAAACCAAAAGGTATCCCACATGAAAAGTCTCGCACCTGACGGCGTTACCATGACAACCATGCATTTTAATGCTATTGTATAAAGATCTGGGATCGCCATATAAATTTTGGCAGTGTTTACGATGTGCTTATGAGCTCAGAATATGGCATAACTTGGCTAATTTACATATGTTTAGCTAGGGCACTGTCTCAATCAATGAAATATTTTGACTCTTACGCTATAAATATTATTAAATGCAACCATTAATATTTATTACTCCGTAACCGTGAAAACGTTGATTGGTACTTAATTTCTAACAGCATAGTTTTCAGTTAAGATTTTGAAAAAATTTTGTTAAAAATAAATCATAATGTAGAAAATTAAAACTGGAAATATTTCAACTATTTAAGAAAATGTTTTTATTGAACTGAAACTAAAAATTACCAAGCATTATATTTTTACTTTAATGGCCCTCTTCACTCACCGCCGCCAGAAGCCGAAACTAATGCTATTCTATGGGAAATTTTTCTTTACAAATAACTTATTAACTAATACATATTTTTAAATTCTGTTTTCACATTCAGAAAATTCCCAACTGTTAAATTGACGGACCTTTTTTAAAAATTATTACGGACGGACCTTATTTTTTTAATTTTTAATATTTTATTTCGAAATTGCAAAATGAAAAAATTTCACATATTGAAAATTCGTATTTTGCAGCTTCAAAATAAAATATAAAATAATAAAATAATAATAACTTTTTAGAAAAGGTGCGTCAATTTTACAGCCGGGAACTTTCAGAATGTGAAAACAGAATTTAAAAATATGTATTAGTTAATAAGTTATTTGTAAAGAAAAATTTCCCATAGAATAGCATTAGTTTCGGCTTCCGGCGGCGGCGAGTGAAGAGGGCCCTTAAGGCTATAAATAATATTAAATTAAACTCTTGATATTTATTGCTCATAAGCGTTGATTTTAACTTCAAAACTATTTACATTTTTTTTTTTTAATTATTATTCAGTTAGTGTAAGTAAAAAAAAAAAAAAGTATTTAAAAAAGTTAAATCATAAAATTTTATTAATATGTGTTTATAAAACTAAATTTATTTTACGTAAAAATTTTGAAGTGTTTTTAGTAGATGTAGGTAGTTTTAAAATTATTTCAGAAATTTTTTATGTAATTTATTTTGTAAACATTGTGTAATTCATAAATGCATATACCTGCATAGCTTTTTTTTTTTTTTTTTTTTTTTTTTTTTTAGGGGGGGGGGGGGCTTTAATTAATACACATTGTAAGACTAGCTAGTTGGTTTTATAAATTTTTCACCTATTAATTATTTTCTTTTTGTAATCAGCTCTATATTGTTTATGATGCCATAAAAAACGTTTTCAATTGGTATATTTTGTCTAAAAGAATTGGTGTTCCTGCTTTAAAAAATTTTTTTTTAATCAAGACGTTCAATGCCTCATAATTTGCACATAATTTCAATATGTTTTATAAAAATCATTTATAAATATTGAAAATGAAAATTCTTTCATATCATTAAACGATAAAAGATTCCTACATACACGCACACACACGCATAACCAGATATTTCTAGTAATTCTCAAGATAAATGGCCCAAAATCTCATCACGTTAACTAAGAGTTATTCTTATTCTGTTTCTATTCCATCTTTTCTATCATGAACAATATAGAGCTTTTTGTAATCAGCTCCATATTGTTTATGATGCCAAAGGGAGAATAAAAAAAGAAGGAAAAAAATCATTTTCAATTGGTATATTTTGTTTGAAAGAATTGGTGTTCCTTCCTTTAAAATAATAATAATAATAATAATAATAATTATAATAATAATAAACACGTTCAATGCTTCATAATTTGCACGTAATTTCAACATGTTTTATAAAAATCATTTATAAATATTGAAAATAAAAATTGCTTTATACCATTAAACGATAAAATATTCCCACTTACCCGCACATGCACGCATAAACATACATTTCTTGTAATTCTTACGATGAATGGCTCAAATTCTCCCATCATAAACTATTTTTTTTTTTTTTAATAGTTTGTTAATGGAATCTACCTCAAACTATATAAGTTCGTCTTTGCGTTAATTCTTCATAAATTCCTACATAGTTTAAATGTGATATTACAATATGTGATATCACATATTGTAATTGTTATGTGATATTACAATATTTAATTATTGGAGGTAAAGACAATTTTATGTGAACTGCTACAATTTAAAATTTAAAATAACCTTCACTTTTAATGTTTTTCTGAAATAGCTAGAAATATTTCTCAGTGGACAAAAAAGAATTCAACTGTTAAAAAAATAAAATGAAATAAAATGAATCTTTCAGTTTGTTAAGTGAATCCACCACAAACCGTATAAATACGTCTTGCCTAAAGCCTCTGGAACAGCAATCCATAATTCACGAAAACAATTGTATTAAGGTGATTTGCCCCTAAGTGTGTTAAGTTCACGTATGCAGGCAACATTTCTTCAGAGACTATCCTGGGATTTAGCTCCCAGTGGCATCTAAATCCCCGGATAAGTTTTGATAGAACTCTCAAAGAAGCTAAAGTATTCTAAGACGCGCATTAATTTTACGGGAACTCCATGATCTCAGGTTCAATTAATTTTATCTCTCAGTCGATAAAGTTTTCAGTAAATCACTAATTTTTCTCTATGATTAGAAAGTCCGATTTAGTTTAGTGTGATGTTTTGAATTTAAAACTGAATTTCTAGAGTTCGTGAATTGGTGTAAGGTATTTAAATTAAGGAAAAGGATTTTTTAGTAACTGACAAACTATTAAAGTTGTTAGCACATATATCTTGACCTTTAGATATTTGTTAACTTGAAAGTTAATTTTTCCTTTTGAATGCAAATCATATGTAAAAAGTGTCTAAATTTTCTTGAAAGTATTTTTTATTACTGTAATTTTAGTGACTTATGGATTCAAACCCTTTAAATTTGACAGTAAAAAACTCACACAAAATTACTATATACTTTTTTTTTTTTTTTTTGTCACTCGTGTTTTCGTGTCAGTAGTTTTGTTAGCTTTCCTTTTTTTTTTTTTTTTTTTAACCAATTCGGTTATACATTTTTTCTAACATACTTTCCCCGAATTAATTTTTTATTTTTAAAATCTTCAATATATTATTTGAATTTTAAACTAATTTATGTAATTATTTAAATATGCAAAAATTAACTTTTAAATCTATGCAATGTTTTATTTTGAAACAGCGAGAAAAAAAAAATATTTAATGAATAAAATATATATAAGATATATTTGATGAAGAAAATGTCGTTGAATCTGAGCAGAACTTTTAGATTTTATTTATCCCTCTTAGTTTTCTTTAATTTACAAATTAACTAATTATAAAGTAAAAACATACAAAGCAGATTTCAAAACCCAATTCTCTAAACGATAATTTATCAATTTTTCTGTCTTGTAGTGAAATAAGATTCCATTTTCTAAATCTGTTACTACTTTTAATACCTTTTGTTATTTCCCATTCCTTTAATTTCTTTCTTTTCCATACATTTCCACAAAGTCTAATTAGCTAGAAAATTCAATTTTTTCCCTTTTATTTTTAATCGAATTTCCATGCTAATATTATATTCTTTTGTTTAAGCAGCTTGGAAATTTCTTTATTCGATATAGAACTCATATTAATAGCGAATTTTCAAGTGAGTGGATTTAATGTCTCGCATACTTAATTTTTCCAAATAATTAATTTTTTTTCTTCTGTTTCTAAAAATAAGGTATTCAACTCACATTCCAAACGACATTTAACTTATGAAATGGCCTTTAGCTGTCGGCTGCGCCATCTGGCATTTAAAATCTCATTTCCTTTTTCTAAATCTTTTTCCATCTTAAGCAGACGATATTTAGTACGTGTTATTACTTTTTTAAGTAACAAAGAACAAATAATTCGTGCTAAGAACTAACGATAATACTTTTTTTCCCCAGTTACTAAATGACGATTTTTTTTTTTTTTTTTAAATCAAATAATAAAATGCAGGTAAATTACTTATAAGTATTAGAATAGCTATTTGTAATTTTATTGGAATAGAAAAAATATTTAAATTTTTCATGAACATTTTCTTATTTTAAAATCGGCGATTATGTAACCCATCTATAAGTTATGTTAAACTAATTTGTTACTAAATGAACTATCTTATTTATACAGTATCAACAAGTTTGTATGAGTTTTTTTTAAACGAAAAATAAACAAATTATTCTTAAATAGCACAGTAAGTGAAAAAATATATATATATTGCTATTAGAATCGTTTTGAATGTTGGATATACACATAGATATAGTAATAAGACATAGATTGATCATTGGGGGGGGGGGGGATGATTCCTTTTTACTCGGAGAAAAGTGCACAATATGGCCGTCTTTTTCCGAGTGAATACACACAAATAATTTAGAAAATAAAATTTATGAATAATTTATGTACTAAAGGTGAATGAAAAACTGTAGATATAATTTCAAATTCATTTTTTTTTTCTTTCTTTCTTTTTTTTCTGTTATATATTTATTAATTTAGTTAATATTTAAACTCTTTTTATGTACTGAAACTAACGTTCTTTACCTACGCCGCTGCTAAATATATTTAAAAAAATTCTGAAAATTCTATATTACTTACTAATACAAAATCTTGAAAAATATCAAACTTTAAAAAACGTATTCCATTAAAAAACAAACCAGTTTTCATTTTATAATAATAACAAAGCAACTGATTATAAAAATTATATTTTTCATAATTTAGTCAAGTATAATTTACTTTTATGATAACTTATCCATTTTTTTTCATAAATTTATTGGAAGAATTAAAAGATGCAATATTTCGACATTTTGAAAATTCATCAACATTCTATTCTATTACAATTGCCGAGTTTCAATGGTTTCAATACCACTATATGGCTGATGCCAAAAAAAATTTTCGGCATCAAAAATGTTTGCATGAAGCATGATAACAATGGGATAATAGATTTATATAAATTACTATATCTATGGATATACACTATTGTTTGAACCAAAACTTTATTCTGAAGTAACTGTAACCACCCGATAGTTTAACCTTTTTACCATGATTTGGTAATTTTATGTTGAATCAAATATTGGTATTATGTTTTAAATAATAATTTAAAAAAAAAAAAAAAAAAATCAAAATTCGACGGGGATCGAACTGAAGACCTCCTTGTCTTATGTCAAACGCACTGGCACTGTGTCACTCTTTCTTACCCGCATATTATGTGTTTTGTTAATTTTGACAAAAGGGGCTAAATTTTCTAGAGACTTATCTTGGCCCATGGGTGAGTTGTTGCACAAAATTTGCACTTTACCCTATGTTTTGGACCACACTCTTTAATTTAAGCATGATTTAGTCTCAATAGGAGTTTTACTGATTCATACTTACCTTGTGAGTCGATGTATGGTAGCTCCAAATTTTGGTGCAATTTAAATTCAGTCGCAAGAAGTAAAAAACTTAAAAGTGAGGTATAACCATATTATTTCATTGCTTATAACTTTTCTCCACATAGGGGTCCAAGTTTAAAGTGAAATTTTTAACATTGTACTTTGTATTTTTAAAATTCTTTTTTATTTAATGTAAAATTTATAATTTTTACTTCCATTATCCTACTACCAAAGGTAATGGAAGTATTGTATTTGGTCCAAAAATTCGATATCGAGATTTCACCTGATTTACACGTTTTAAGGTCCCCTGAGTCCAAAAAAGTGGTTTTTCGCAATTGGTCAATGTGTGTGTGTGTGTATGTGTGTATGTATGTGTGGAATATTCTGGCTATCATATCTCCGAAACTAATAAAGATAGAGCTACAAAACTTCAGAATTAAGACAAGCCTGGTGTGCAGATGAATTTTCCAAATTTTGATAAAAATTGGAAAACTTGAAGTGAGACATCGGAGACCGGAAGTGGGACCGTAAGTCTGTATCTCAAAAACGGCTCTAACGATTTTCTTCAAATTTGCTATATAAACACTCTATTAGATGTCCTTTCAAATGATATAGTTGGTTAGTTCAGGAATATTGATAAGCGTCCTGTATAAATAGCTCAATTTCAGGTCTCGCAAGCGCGTTCCTATAAAAACGGCTATGCGGATTTTTTTTTTTTTTTTTTTTTTTTTTTTTTCAAACTCGCCCTATTAACTCACTTTTAAATATCCTTTTATATGTAAATATTTTTTTCCGGTAAATAATTGATTTTTTGTAAAAGTTGGTATCTCAAGAACGGCTCTAACGATTTTCTTGAAAATTGTTATATAAATCCATTTCTTTCTCGTGTATTACGTGGTTATTATAGGAAAATTAACAATCTTCCTGCTTAGGTAGGTCATCTTAAAATCTCGGAACTTTGTGTTTCAAAAAATAATTCTACCATTTTTTTTCTCTTATTTTTTACCTCGCTATATGCAAGCTTCGTTTTATATGTCTTTAATAGTTTCTCTTACCAGAAAAATTTTAGGTTTATACGTCTTTAGGTAACTTTTATGTTTTCTGATCATATTATCTCTCAAAAATGTATATAATACGCGTAATAGTGGGTAATGGAAGTCGTGTGGTTGTTTCACACCAAATTTTTTTTTATTTTAAGTACATTTCATTTAAAATTAATTAAAACTGTGTTGAAGTATAATAAATAATCACTTTGAAGTTTATCTGCATTTTAAGTACATTGCAAATGTCCGAATATTTTTCGATACTCTAAAATGTATAATTTCATTACTCTCAACAGCAGTAATATTCAGAATATGACTAATATTTCATCGTGCTTCCCTCTTTATTTAATGAATTTTCACCAAGATGTTGCCAGAAATTTTCGCTTAAATTATCTAGTCTGATTTCTAGTAGTACTGACTGCAATCCCACAAAACTTTAATCGATTAACTTGTACTGTTTAAATCCCGTGGCGTTCTAAATTCATTAACACTATGTGTTGTTTTCTTAATTATCAATGCAATCTACCATGTCGTTGTCATAATTCTTACCTTAGCGGAGAAACATTTGTTATTTATTCTATTCTTTTTCAGACTTTAATTACGTAAATGAATTATAATTCGTTTTCTTTTTCGTCGTGGCAACAGAAATTCCAAAGATCTTTTAATGTTTTCGCAGAAGTCAGATTTTTCTTTCTTTTTCTTTTCATGGTTATATATGTTTCTTGGTTTAATTTGTTTGCCTGGAGTTGTCCCAAGTGTTAAAATTAATTACAGCTCTTTTTTTTTCCTTAGAAAATTAAATTGTTTTAAATGTATGAATGCATTATAATACAAATTCTTACATTTAAAAAAAAAAAAAAAAAAAAAAAAAAAAAAAAACGTTTCCTACATAGCTATAAATTTCCCTTTTATTATTATTATTATTATTATTATTATTATTTTCTGAAAAGAAACAGGAACAGTGTACTCTAGTAAAGTAAAGAAATTGCATATTTTTGCATTATTATATAGTTTATTATGAAATTTTTTTTAATCCAGCTTGTGTACTTAATTTTATCTCTTTTACGTAGGGTAATATTTATGTATGATTTTAAAAAGCATGTTATGGAGACAAAATTAAAATTAAATTTATTGCAAACATGTAATTTTTATATAAAATTTATTTCTAAATAAAAATAATCGTTGGTCAAGAATGTAAATAATTACAATAAAAAATAATGGATACTCAAGTGTACCATAAGGTTTTAATATTACTAAAAAGAAAAAAAAAATTGATATGTGGATAACATGTATTCTTCTTAATTGGGGAAGCCACCTCTCAACACATACTGCCGTAAATTTTCAGATCGATTGGTAATAAGGCTTAATTATTAATGCTATAGTTCAATTTTGGTTAGGGGATCGTCTATACATATTAAAATTTGCATCAAAGTACTTTTTTCAAATAGTAACACACAATTATGACTCAACATTATGTCTGAAGTCAAGGCGGTTCGGCCAAAGTTATAGTTTTAGTTAATTCTTCACTTTTAATTATTTCCTCACAGAGTTACAAACGAAAATATATTATGTGTTCTTCCATACATTAAAAAAAAATATTAAATTCAGAACTCGCACAGAAAAATATGTTGTATTCATTCAGTTAATAACCAGAAAAAAAGTATGACAATTTTAAATATAAAATAAACTGAAGTAATGCTAATAATTAAGAAATTATGTATGTACCTAAGATTATTTGAATAACTATTTTAATTTTATGCGAGCAAAAGAAATTCTGTTATAGCTTGCGCATGCGCAGTTAAAAATTATTTATAAAAATGCTTATATATTTGCTATTTTTTTTATTCTGGTTGCAGTATGTTTCGTATAATGTAGCATGTCAAATTTTCTAAAAATAACATTGCTTTTATTTTAAAATCCTGCATATTATAAACAAAAAATACATGAAAAAATATCGAAAATTTCAGTCAATATATTCTCATAAAAATGTATATCTATAATTAAGAGAAAGCTCATAACCGTATACAGCTCGTTTTAAGTATTTTTCCTGGAGTGATGCCAAACGTTTTGATTTTTTTTTTTTTTTTTTTTCATTGCTCCGCTTTCTGTTTTAGGAACAAAACTTTTGCTAAATTATATGACGTATAACATGTTATTTTTTATCCCTAAAGTATCAAGATAACCTATGTAATACTTCTTTGGATATTCGACAAAAAAATAAAAATAAATAAATAAATAAATAAATAAATAAATAAAGTGTGCCTTCACTTATGTCGGTGACTGTATGTGACTTGAAAAAGGATTTGGTTTTATGCAATTTATATTTGATACACTTTCGCAATTACTTTTGTACAATTGTTCTTACAGATTTGTTCAAGGAAGCTGTACTTTAAGTTAAGTACTATTTTGGAGATAGTTGTATATATGAGATAGTCGCTAATTTATGAAAAGTATAATTTTTATAATCATTTGTATCGTTGTTGTTATTGTTATTATTATTACTATATAAACGTTACTACGCGGCACAGTATAACTTTATTTATGTGATAATACAGTAAAACTAATGAAAAGTTAATTTCCTATAATGTTATACTTGTAGTTTACTTTTCTTATTTATGAAAAAAGGCTGATTTCTGATTTATGTCAGTTTTAATTTCAGTCACATTTATAATGTAAAGCATAATGCATTTCAATTATTTATAATTGACCCTTTATTTATAAAAGAAAGCTGGAGTTATTTTTTTTTTCTTATAACTAAAATAACATTAAGAAAGAAAGAAATTTAAAGTAATTAAAGTTTTGATCATACACTTAATGTTACTGCTGTAAAATAACAGTTTCATAAATACTGATTTTAATAAATTTTTAACTTTAATTTACATGCAAATTAAGTTATGTGCTTTCTAGAGCCTAAAATGGGCCAAAATATTGGCTAATAAAAATTAAATTTCATTTCACACAATAAAACACGTTTAAACTGATTTATTTAATACATTTATTTTGAAATCTCTACTGCTGTCATAACAAAATATTAAAACATGACGTTTTTACAATATTATGATAATGCTTATAATTTTTTTTTTTTTTTTTACTTGTAAAGGAATCTTACATATCAGTTCCCGGTTAGGGACCCCTTATATCCTGATGCCCTCTCGCTTCACGCCCCCCCCCCCTACGGGCAGTGAGAACAGATACACGAGCTAAATACAGTCGTACTTATTTTTTTAACGCCATATTACGAACTAAAACATTTCTGATGCTGTAGCCGAGTGACGTAATAACCGAATTTGATTTGAAAGCAAGTGAAATCGTTTTATGAAACAGTCATAACAATAAAACAAAGAATATTTTTATAAGAAAACATAAGACTTCTACTGTTGTATAACATACTATTGAAATACACTATTTTTTCAGAGAAAGAACCTTTTTCTTATTATATAACATACTGTTAAAATACACTATTTTTTCTGAGAAAGAACCATTTTCTTATCTGAAGTAATTTAGTTGTTATTGTTGTTGTTTGGGTTTAATATGGCACTAGTACAGTCGGCAGCAAAATTATTCGAGCGCTAACAATAATTCCTATATATTAAGTGTACTTTTTTCTACAGGAATTATTGTTAGCTCTCGAATGATTTTGCTGCCGACTGTACTGCGCAATAGGTAATTGACGACGGCCTGGGACACACCCCTAAGGATGGTCTGGAGTGGAGACACGCCATCACAAATTTGATCCTCCACGAAGGGGATGGCTCCCCGCTTCGGTTACCCCCAGAGGTATAATTTAGATGGGAACATAGAGGACATTACGGCCACAGCAGATACTAGCCACCATTAGTGTACACTACGGTTTTTGGACGGCTCGAATATTAAAGTAATTCAGATTAGATATAATGTTTATTAAAATCAAAATAAACCCTAATACAGTAAACTCCCATAGATAAACATTTATACTCCCCATATATAAATACATAAAACAGTAAACTCCCCAATTATCCCTGAGCGGATTTTGCGCGTTGCTGATTAACCGCGGGCGCAGGAAATGGGCAGAACCAAGAAAAAGCAAGATCAAGAAAAATTGTTTTCTCCAGAAAAAACAAAAACAAATAATTAATTTAAAGAAAAAGTAATGTTAAAATAAAAAATATGTTGTTTTTGATTTACTTTTTGTACATTACATTACGTATTGTTTAATTCAGCACATAAAATAACTTACATATTGTATTTTGGCTTCAAAGTTAATCTACTTTTTGTTTGTTTTTACAACCTTTAGTACATGAAATACAAATATTTTTACTATATTGGGAACATTTTCACTATTTGTATCATGTTTTATGTACAATGCGATTAAGATTTTGAGCTAGAAAACATTTTTTATCTCACTTTTGAGGCTTTTGATGGTTTATCCGCGATTTGCATTATCCGCGGGACCCGTGCTATTCGATTCTACGGATAATCGAGAGTATACTGTATATGTTATTTATTTATCTATTTTTTAACATCGAATATTTAAAAAAAAAACTTTTTCTTGCCGTTTAACTTTTTAGTGTCCTATTCGAAAGGAAAAAGAAAATTAGAAGTATATATTTTTGACGTTGGAAAACGAAATCATAAGACGTTATAAGCAAAAGGTATTAACATTGTAGTCTATCAATTTATGGAAGGGAACAAATATTTTTGACGTTATATGAAAGTTGACAATATAACCGAGAACACTATAACCAGGGGTGGCGCCAGCTAGGGGACCGGGGGGACATAGCCCCCCCCCCCATCGGGGAGTCTGTGACCCCCTCATTGGGGCATACTCCTAAAATCTCTCGGGGGAAAAAATACAAAATTTTCAGTTTTTCTACTTTTAACAGCATTTTTCTTTCCTTTTACAAATTTGAAGCATTCCAGTTTTTCCATTCTATATTCAATAGAAGAAAGTATTGGATTCGTAAAAATTTTCCGCTTCCAGTTTTCCATGAATATACACGTTTTGATAGGTCCAGAACACGTTTTGACCACGATATTTTTAGAAAATGTCTGTCTGTGGCACGATAACCTCCAAAACCACGATGAGTACTAACAAATGGAATGGTACAAATATTAACAGTAATATTACTAACAGTATTGCAGTTTTTAATAAATACTCATATAATAAACTCTTTATGTAGTGCCCCCCCCCCTGTCGGGGAGGTGGTGTCCCCCCGTCGGGGAATTTCTGGTGCTACTACTGACTATAACCGAGTTTAACTGTATAAACACTTTTAAACTTTGATAGAAAGTGTTTTTAATGATATTAATCTATTCACTTTTTACAGCTTCAGAATCTATTTTATGGTTGTCATCAAGTCATCATATGCCCATCATTGTAATATTTTTCACATGACGTGATTTAATTAATGCTAGAAATAAAGAAGCCAACATGCACAAAGCCAGTTAATTAAACGCCATTTTCAGAACTTGTCACACTGTTTTTGATCTTCTAACATTTAACATAGTAGAAGCTATTATTTATTTATTGTTTTTTATGTGAAATTTTTTGTTCATAATCTTTCTTTATGCTCTGTCTTTTCAAACAGTTAATGTGAAACAGGTGAAAGTGTTTATTATCCTTATTTAATGAAAATGTTAATTAAAAATTTTCACGGCTACAGTAATTTAGTTTGCAGAATTTAATTGAAAGCACTTTCTTGTTTTAAATTTTATGCTTCGCAACTTTAATGAATGTTATTAAAATTATTTTCTCCCACTATTGTAAAGGTTCATTAACTATTTTAATTAATGCATCCATTTTGTTTTTCTAATTTGACTTGTTGATTAAGAATTATATATATTTATATATATAAAAGATAAGAGCTCATCAAATAATACATTTAAAGCGGAAATTCTTTATTTCTAAAACGAAACAATAATATGTTTAATTAAATTGAGTTTTTTTTTTTTTTTTTTTTTTTTTTTTTAAACAAAATTACAATGTCAAAAAATAATTCAGATTGAAATAATAATAATAATAATAATAATAGATTCTAGTTATTTAGAGAATAAAAATGCCACATTGCTGTAAAATTGATTTTAGAAGAAAAAAGAAAAAAAACTGATTGGCTTATGACTGCAACTCCTGAAGTGAAAAATTTAAAAACCATTTATAATTGTAAATATTTATAATTTAATAAACATTTATAATTATCACATCAAATAAGAAGCAATGTATTAGACTGCTTTTAAGTGGCCCTGTATATTATATATTGTATATACATCATACTGTGCGGTACGATTTGAAAAATTAAAGAAAAATCATATAACACAACTAAAAATGCATTTTAAAACATTTCCACTAATAGCAAGCGATGTATCTAAATCCTTTAGTGTGACCTTGCACGAAAAGAAAATATTACTTTTTTTTTTTTTTAGATTTGGGAGATCTTCTTGAAACCTGAGTTATAAATTTAGTCATTTGGAAACAGTGTTACCAGATTGGGGATTCTTTTTATTCAACTGTCACTAATAATTTTGAGAAGTGATATTTGATATAAATGATAGACGATTAATCTTGGAAGTAATTAGGTAACCGTTACAATTACAATTTATTGTGAAAATTGAATAAAAAAAGTCCCTAATATGGCAACACTTCTTGTAAGTGAGTTTATTCATGCTTGAAATTGCATTACACTTATAGAAAAAATCTGCAAGTAATAAAGTTGCTCCAGTTGTCACAATTCCCCTATTAATAATTAAATAAAATACTTATAAAAATATAAACTAAAAAAAGCATGTGGTTGTATTGTACGATAAACTATTAAATTACAAACTATATGAAAAATATATTTAAAACATATAAATAATAATAATAATAACGTAATCTCAGTTTCACAAGACGTCTTTTCTATCCGTCAAACTTTTAGTATGCCATTTTAACTTTTTCGAGTAAAATTTCTACTTGAAACTTTAAAAAAAACATATAGTGACAAATATATGCCATTACAATTCTACCTTTACTAACTAATAAAATCATTTAAACATATCATGTCATTACTGCAGAAAATGTGATTATTATTTATTTATTTTCAATAAACAATTTAATTATAGAAGTCGATTCTTGCAAATGGAACTTTTGTTGTAAGTCTTACGTAATTAAATCTATCGCAATTTGCACAACAAGTATATTAAAAATATAACGCAATCTCAGTTGTATAAGAAGTCTTTTCTACTGTAAACGTCTTACTACGCCATTTTAACCTTTTCAAGTAAAATTTCTACTAGAAACTTTAAAAAAACATATAGTGACAAATATATGACATTACAATTATACCTTTACTAACTATTAAAATAATTTAAACATACCAATTCATTTCTGCAGAAAATGCAATTATTATTTATTTATTTATTTTCAATAAACAATTTAATAAAAGAAGTCGATTCTTGCAAATGGAACTTTTGTTGTAAGTCTTACGTAATTAAATCTATCGCAATTTACACAACAAGTATATTAAAAATATAACGCAATCTCAGTTTTATAAGAAGTCTTTTCTACTGTAAAATTCTTACTACGCCATTTTAACCTTTTCAAGTAAAATTTCTACTTGATACTTTAAAAAAACATATAGTAACAAATATATCACACTACAATTCTACCTTTACTAACTATTAAAATAATTTAAACATATCAAGTCATTACTGCAGAAAATGCAATTATTATTTATTTATTTATTTTCAATAAACAATTTAATTATAGAAGTCGATTCTTGCAAATGGAACTTTTGTTGTAATTCTTACGTAATTAAATCTATCACAATTTACACAACAAGTATATTAAAAATATAACGCAATCTCAGTTGTACAAGAATTTTTTTCTACTGTAAAATTCTTACTACGCCATTTTAACCTTTTCAAGTAAAATTTCTACTTGATAGTTTAAAAAAACATATAGTGAAAAATGTATCACATTACAATTCTACCTTTACTACTAACTATTAAAATCATTTAAACATATCAAGTCATTACTGCAGAAAATGCAATTATTATTATTTTTTTCCAATAAACAATGTAATTATAGAAGTCGATTCTTGCAAATGGAAAGATACTCTTTTGTTGTAAGAGTTACATTTACACAATATTACAATTTACACAATAGGTATATTAAAAAGTTATTAATTAATTTTAGTTTAATTAATTAAAGTTATTAATTAATTAAAAGTTAGTTTATTAATTTTTACTATTACAATTTACACAATAAATATATTAAAAACATAACGTAATCTCGGTTGTATGAGAAGTCTTTTCTACGGTAAAATTCTTACTACGCCATTTTAACTTTTTCAAGTAAAATTTCTACTTGAAACTTAAAAAAAAAAAAAAAGTAAAAAATATACCACATTGCAATTCTACCCTTACTATTAAAACCCTTTAAACACACACACACAAATCAAGTCATTGCTGCAGAAAATACAATTATAATTATAATTTATTTATTTATTTATTTATTTATTTTATTTATTATTTATTTTATTTATTTATTTATTTATTTGTTTATTTTCAATAAACAGCTTTATTATAGAAGTCGATTCTTGCAAATGGAAAGGTTGTAAAGTCTTTTGTTGTAAATCTTACATAATTAAATCTATTACAACTTACACAACAAGTATACCAAAAATCAAGTCGAGGTTTCTTTTGAGCAATTATGCAATTAATTTTGCATAAAAAATGCATAACTGATGCTAAAAACTGTAAATCATAATTTTTACTTAAAGCAAAACTTCGCATCTAAACTGCGTTTAGAACTCGTTTGCGGTTGTGACCGTAACCTTCAAAAGTGTCAGACCGCCATTTCGGATTAATTAATTTTTGGGTGTGGTGGCAATCAGACAAACACGTGCGCACCTTAACGTAAATCTCTAGGGAAAATCGTCTGGTATAAATATCATGTTAGGTGCATTGTATAACAAGACAAAATAGTTTTATGTAGTCATTATTATAGTTTGGGAATAATTACTATTTCTGTGTTGTTGCATTTCCTATCAATGAGTAATAGTTAGCTGACTTTATGATTGTTAAGAGATTAGTTAATATAAAATTTTCGTAATTTATTATTTTTTCGATTTGAAAAAGACGCTACGTGTTTTTTTTTTTTTTTTTTTTTTTTTTGTGTGTGTGTGTGTGTTTTTGCATTTTATCATTTTCCATCGCTTCAAGAGGTTTTTCTTTATTCTAAAACATTTTGCATGGATACATTCACTCACAGATGTATATATTGGTCACGTATATTAATAACGTATTCGATTTTTGCCCCCACCCCTTCTTATATATGCTATGCATACCACTTTTGGCAGATAATATTCTAGTGACTATCTATAATATACATCGTTTGCTCTGTTTGAGATTGTTTCACATTTCACATCATTAGAATGCACATCAGTTAATTAATGGTTATAGATTGAAATACATCTTAATACTTTTATGTGTTCCTGTGAATGAAGAATAAATGCTAGACATTCCACTTTTTGTATAGAACATGTCCTGGTGATCTTTAATAACATGTGTCGATTTCGTCGATTTAGAAACTTTACCGAAGTTAGAGTTAAAATACACGTCAGTTATTTAATGTTTTAAATTTTAATATATTCCAATTCTTTAATGTATCTACAGAATAGAAGAACAATAAATGCGTGAGTTTTATTTGATTACAGAACATGTTATAGTAATTCTTCGAAACACTTTAATGGCCTTCCAAAAAAGACAAAGTTATAATGTTGTTATCACTACACAATTCAATTTCTTCAATTTATTAAAATAAGGTTTATTTTAATTTGAGATTATAAATTTAACTGCGCACATGATTATAAGCAGTGTTGCCAGATCTGACGGATTTTTATTCAATAATCACCAATAATTTTTAATTGTAACATTTGCCTAATCACTTCGTAGATTGATAGTCTATTATGTATATCAAATATAACATATCAAAACTGTGGGATTTTTTATTCAATAATCACCAATAATTTTTAATTGTAGCATTTGCCTAATCACTTCGCAGATTGATAGTCTATTGTGTATATCAAATATAACATATCAAATTTATGGGATTTTTTATTCAGTAATCATCAGTAATTTTTAACTGTAGCATTTGCCTAATCACTTCGTAGATTCATAGTCTATTATGTATATCAAATATAACATATCAAAATTATGGGATTTTTTATTCAATAATCACCAATAATTTTTTAATTGTAGCATTTGCCTAATCACTTGGTAGATTGATAGTCTATTATGTATTTCAAATATAACATATCAAAATTATGGGATTTTTTATTCAATAATCACCAATAATATTTAATTGTAACATTTGCCTAATCAATTCGCAGATTGATAGTTTATTATGTATATCAAATATAACATATCAAAATTATCGGTGATTATTGAATAAAAAATCTGCCGGATCTGGCAACACTGATTATAATACTTATGGTTATTATTTAAGATCTTCAAAATTGTAAAACAATCTAAAAATTCTTATTTATATAACTTTGAATTATAAGCATATTTTGAAAAAAAGGAACAGCTCTGTGACCGGTCATATCCGTCCGTGCCGGACAGTAATATCCCGATTTTGTCTCAATCTTTAAATTTTTACGTAAGTTAAGCGTTTGAACACACATCAATCATATAACGTTTATAAAATGTAATACATCTTATTTCTTTCAAATGCCCCATATAATAACATAAATGTCACGCACTCCATATTCAGCACAGAACATGTTATAATGATCTTTAATATTGGGTCGTCCGGAAAGTTCGTGCCGATTTTCGTTAGGTGGCATAAGGACAGGTCTGAATGATTGAAGATAAATGGCATGAGTACATATTCTAAAAGTCGGTACTTGAGACATATTTAGAAAAAATTTGGTTACGATACATTAAATGTTGTCAGTTTTATACGCCTTTGAATATGGAAACAGATTAAGTGCATTATAGGCATTTAATGCTTTTCTTATACCGAAAAGGCAAAAATGCCACACTAGCGGCAAACAAAATATGCGTTGTTTATTATGACAAAGGTGCTGTAGCTGAAAGAACTTTGCAGAAGCGGTTTGTTAATTTTAAAGCTCGTGATTTCAAACTTTAAGATCAGGAACGCCCGGGTAGGCCCTCCACCACAAATGAAGATCAAATTGAAAGACTGATCAAACATAATCCACACTATACGACACGTGAATTAGCAGAAATGTTAAAAATATCAAAATCCAATATCCACGAGCATTTAAATGTGTAGCGTTTCAATTAACCGGCATGAACTTTCCGGACAGTTCAGTACCACATTTTACGCAGGGCCTGATTATCGGACACGGTCTAGGGCACCTCTATCTAGGGGCACCAAAATAATTTAACAAATTTAAAGAACTTTTTTCTTTGGCAACGAGTTCCTTAAAAATTTAACTGAAAGTTTAGTTAATAATAATAATATTTAATTGAAATCCAATCCCCTATGTGAAGGATCAAAATTTTATGCATATCTAAGGACCACACCTGGAAGTGGATCCCAAATTGTCGCCAATTGCCTACTGCCTAGCTTTAATGCAATATTTAACACTCTGAACCTAAACCTCAAGTTTGTATGCAGCTACATTTTCTTAACTTTGTGAAATGAAATTAATAAATTAAAACCTAGCATTAATCAATCAAAATCCTATGTTGATTTGAGATTTCCTTGCAAAAAAAAAAAAGTTAAAACTAATTTTTTATGAAGGTGATGCTTTAATTTTGTTGCCAACATTCAAACTTACTGCACAAATTGTTTTTTTTTTTTTTTTTTTTTTTTTAAGAATCTTTAATTTATTTTTTAAGGGGGAAAAGAGGCACCAAAATCTTTCTGGGCCTTGGGCCCCAGAAAGCTTTAATCAGGCTCTGATTTTACGTATCTTAGAAATTTTTAAAAATTAAAGGATGAATGGACACGAATTCTTCACAACAATGTTAACTAGTATGTTGTGGCCACCACAAGACTTTCTTCTATATTTTCCTATACATATTCAATCAGTAACAATATTTAAAAAAAAAAAAAAAAAGATTTTTTTTTCCTTTTTTTTTTTTTTTTTTGTGAAAATTAATACATATTCAATCACTAACAATATTAAAAAAAAAAAAAAAAAAAAAAAAAAAAAAAATAGAATTTTTTTCTAAGTTTCTTTTTCTTTTTTTTTTTTTTTGGTTAAAAGTAAAAAAAATCGATAACTTTGTTTTAAATTATCACAGATTTATAGTTCAACCATTCGTTTTAAAGGTATTGACGAGACCTTTCGAATGATACCCATCTTCAAAATTTACCCCCCCCCCCCGGGGGGAAGCGATGCCCCCCCATGCACAAAATTTTTTTCCTAGTTACGTACTACTATTATCAATAATTCATATTAATTTTACAAACACAAGTGTAAAATAACTCTTATTATGCATATTTATACGAATTTTTGTCCTATGCTGCCATGTTAAAAATTTAGATAAAATGCTATCACAGCGCCACCTGTTGAGCTATTGATCCCCAAATATAATCAGCAACAGTTTATGTCGGGGACCAACTAAATACCAAGTTTGGTAAAATTTCGTTAAAAAAAAAAAAAAAAAAAAAAAATACGATTATTTTTTTTTTTTTTTTTTTTTGTTAAAAGTAAAAAAAATCGATAACTTTGTTTTAAATTATCACAGATTTATGGTTCAACCATTCGTTTTAAAGGTATTGACGAGATCTTTCGAATGATACCCATCTTCAAAATTTAACCCCCCCGGGGGGGTACTTCCCCCCCAGGGGGGGAACCGATGCCTCCCCATGCACAATTTTTTTTTCCTAGTTAACTACTACTATCATCAATAATTCAAATTCATTTTACAATCACAAGTTTAAAATAACTCTCATTATGCCCATTTATACGGAATTTTGTCCTATGCTGCCATGTTAAAAATTTGCATAAAATGCGATTACAGCGCCACCTGTTGAGCTATTGATCCCCAAATCTAATGGGCACCAGTTCATGTCAGGGTGCAACTAAATACCAAGTTTGGTTAAATTTCATTCATATGTTCGTGAGATACAGCGTCCACAAAAAAATGATACAGACAGACAGACAGACAGACAGACAGACACACAGACAGACAGACACACAGACAGACATTTTCTAAAAACTATCAATTCGTTTTCAGGACATCCCAAAACGTGTAGATCCGTCAAAAAACGGAGGTCGAAAATTTTCGCGAATCCAATACTTTCTCTATATTACATATAGAAGAAAGTAAAAAGGTTAAAAAATGAAAAATAATAAAAATAAATAGTGCTATAAATTCGAGCGTTAAAATTTATATTTCAGAAAGAATATTCAGATAAATCTAATAAATCACAGGATGCACTTGCAGTTTCAAATTATTAAATACAATGAACTTGAAGATTCAAATAAATAATACTTTTTTGTCATTGGACTTTTTTTCATTTCCCTCGCATCATTATTGCTTCCTTATTTGCAATTGTCAGCTGCTTCAGTTCAGCGACACGGGACAACGGACGCTTGTTCAAACAAATTGTGAGCTCCTTTAATGAAGTGACAGATATTTTCCAGGGATATTTTTTCTCTCCTTTACTTACACTCATTATTATTTCTACTGCTGTATTTCTAAAAGAAATCAATGCTATAATCGTTTGCATCGGATCTTTCTTTGGAACTTTGGCCAGCTGTCAGCTGGGTAAAAGAGAAAAAGAAGAAATGGCGTTTCGCTTCTCTCCTGAGTAAAGAGATATTGCATTTTATTTTGTGATTAAAGGTGCTCTTTTTGGGAAGAGAAGATTTATTTAAATTCTTTTATTTAAATAGAAAGTTTTACAAGGAGTGTGCAATTTCAAATTAATCAGTCGTAATTTCCTTATATCCGTGGTATGTTTAAGGCAGTAAAAATGTCTCTGTAATGTAAGTTTTCAGGCTTATATGTAGCAAAATTATTGAAATACGCATCCACATTTTTCATATCTTTTTTTTAGTTTGATTGCTAATTTTTATCATTAACTTACTTTTTTTATAAACAACATAAAGACTATTATCATAACTCGACAAATATTTACATAACAAAACAGTATTAGGTGCCCATTTTTTAAATAGGAATTAATGCTAGCGCTTCAATAATTTTGCTGCCGACTGTACAACTTCATAAAATATGATTTAAAAATAACGTTTTCTACCATTCTCTCTTATATATTCAAAAAGAAGCCGAAAATCAAATTTTAAATCGATTTTTCATTTTAACGGGCTCGTAATTAGCATTAACATGTAGATATAATGTAAATTTAAACATTACAGCAGATTTGCAAGCCCGTTGTTCCACCGCTCAGTGATTGGTTTCGAAGTTTTAGAAATGTCATAGATTTAATAATCTAATCTACAAAATCAGAGCTACTAATTCTTCTAATTTATTTCAGAGATAATATCCGCCTTTTTTCCATACAGCTTTTTTTTTTTTTTTTTTTTTTTTTTTAAGATTATTTTCTTCTCATTTAATTATAGTTGCATATTAGAGAAAATTATTCTAAAAAAAAGAAAAGAAAAAAATAGGCATGAATTAGAAACGTTGACAATTCCACTAAAATGTTCCAGATTCAGGTAACGCTAAACTCTTACCAATGATTTCTCTTACGTTATGAAGAAGAAACAAAAATATAGATATAAGAGACATCAGCACCACGAAAAGTAATTGGATATAAGGATTCTTACGACACAGATACCAAATGTACGATTTTTGAATACCATTTTTTTTTTTTTTTTTTTTTTTTTAAATAGAAATTTTTATCTCATTTAATTATAAAACATTGCTACAAAATCTTATACACCGAGAAAAAAATATATATCGCTTTCATCTAGAATGAATAAGTAGCCATTTTCGTAATCCTTAAACAAGAAATATAGATTTCCAAGATATGCGTGTAAGGTAAACAAATAACCTGTACAGACGAAATGATCAAGAATTTCTAGTCTACACTTTTTTAGATGGTGAAACAATATTATGATTATTACGAGTATTATGAATCTTTTGTATTGCGATAAATTCTCGCTTGATTTTCTAGAATTGTTGGTTCTAGTATAAGTCGGGTTATAAAACCAAATTATACTTACTAAACCTCGTCTCTTGTGTTCCCATTTATTTACAGAGACTTTTAAATGGGATTGACCTCAAGAATATAGGAAAATGCTCTAGAATTCTAACAGGGGATTTTAGAGCTCGCCAGCAAAGAGGGCTAGAATTTATAAGGATGCCATGGAACTATTTTTTCTAGAGCTATAAGTTAGATTCTAGATTTTTTTTTCCAATGGCAAGGCAAATACAGAAGAAAATGATTACAAAAAAAATCAAATAGAAATACACACAAAAAAAAAAAAGATGACAAAAGTAGAAGTGACTGAAGTCATTGCCTTAAAAGTTCTCTGGCACACCAGAAAAGCGCAGTTTCTGAGTTGCCACGAAGTGAAGCACATCGACGGAGGTAGTGTCTGTTATTGGTTCTGCTGAATTGCAGAGGGGACAACCAGGGTTTAAAAGATTCCAATGCGATGGAGATGTTCTGCCAAACAATCGTGTCCAGTCAAGAGGCGAAACTGGGCCACAGCTTGCCGTCGTGGACTGCTAGAAATTTTTAAAAGATCTTCAGCCCTCTAACGCTTTAATTTTATTCTATCACGAATTTGCAGTTTTATTTATCCATTATTTGTTTAATATGCAGATTTATGGAATGGAATGATAGTGCCGGGGATCTCATTTGAAGTAGTCTCGAGCCTCATTTTGCGAGGCTGTCGGCTTGCTCGTTACCAAAAACACCGCAGTAGCCAGGTATCCATCAAAGTACCACACGTTTCATTCTTAAACTCAACTCCCACAAAAGTTGCCGACACTGGGAGATTTCTTCTGAGAAGGACAGACTGACCGAGCTAATTGTCTGAATTGCGGCTTGGGAATCGGAAAATAAGACCACCTTTATCAAATTTACCGGCAAAAAATAATAAATACTTAAGAGCAATTCGGACAGCCTCCACCTCGTCATCAAAATCTGTTCGAAATTTTCCTGCAGAAGTATAAAAGGAGAATAAGTTGGAAAATACTCTTGAACCTGCAGTTTCAAGAATCTCACAAAAGGATCCATCAGTATAGACGTGTAATCATTCAGGTTCCAGGTATCTTGCATTAACAGTGCCTAAAGCAAAACTTCTCGTAACCTGTATAGAGTTGTTGTTCTTAAAAAGCCCATCCGTAAGACATAAGTTTGTTTCGATTTGTTCGATATTTAGTGGATTAGAAGGTTTTACAACCTCCTGGATATCAGGACACCTTCTAGATGTCAGTCACATAATTGTTTCTCAGTGTAAAATTCTCTTTGAAAAAATTTAAAAAAACGCTATCTAAAAATCGCAACACTTGGCAGCTATGTCTTATGGAGTTGTTACTTATAAATATTAGCATCTAATACATCATGATTAAAAATGCATAAACATTTATATTCCTTTCTATTTAATAAACTGAAATAAAACTGGTAGTAAAGTTATTGAGTTGTTTTTGAAGTTTTAAAATCAGTTTCAGTTTCAATAAATATGTGATCCTTTACGAAGAAACGAACTAAAATGAATTTGTTTACAAATCAAAATGATATTTTTTCTTTTCTTTTCATTCAGTTAGAACTAATTTTTAACTATTTCACGTTGTTCTCTTTTTTTTGTCTCGCTTTTTTTCGTACTAGAAAAAACACTGTTATTAAAAATCTATAGATTGACCCCGTTTCTTGCAACCATGAGAGTCTCTGCGCATATCTCAATGAGTCTAGTGTTAAAATAGAGGTGATAACTTTTGAGATTGAGATAAAATAAGCGATAAGTGAACGCGGTATGACCGGATGTTTACTGCTTTGATATTCCTCCAAGTCTTTAGGATCGTCTCCTATGCTTGGCGCGTCGAACGTGGTCGCATTATAGTAGCTTTATAATAATTTTACACAATGAAATTAACACCACATGCATACAATTATTAGAAGAATTGAATTAGAAGAAATTTATTATTATTATATTATTATTTCCTTTGCACTGTATATAATATGCATATAATATTTGTTATTTCTATCACATAATATTTTTACACAGGCTGAAATTGAGGTTAAATGGGTTTTATGTCTCTCTACAATTGCACAGTAGGCAATTGTCAATGGTCTGGTATTCGCCCCTATATATTT
Organism: Salticus scenicus; assembly: GCA_963930645.1. Lineage (NCBI taxonomy): Eukaryota > Metazoa > Arthropoda > Arachnida > Araneae > Salticidae > Salticus > Salticus scenicus. The sequence goes on from OZ005659.1 coordinate 70,927,859, forward strand.
TTACATAGTGGTATTTATACCGCGTACATCTAAGTTGAAAACAAATTAATCAATTTTCTTAAATTGTTTCAACAAAACAGGTAATGCATACGCCAAGTCTGTAAGATACAAAATTCTCAACGCTTAAGTTTTTAAAATAATCAGCAATGATATTTAAATTTTAAATAGTTAAAGAATATTGCAAAGGATAAATCTTACCAGATATTGGATACTAGTGGCTGAAATCTGAAACAAGATTTTACTTTAGATTTAAAATTTTCTAAATACAACTTCACCATACAAAATTTGTGTTTGATTAATTAATTTATTTATTTATTTATTTATATATAAACTTTTTTTCCCCTGTAAATTGTATATATTTAATTTAATAGATTTCTTTCTTTTTAATTATATTTTTAATATTATTTACATAATTTAAGTTACCAAATGTATATAATATGTTATACATATTAAACATGCTAGTTCTTACTTTTAACTCTTCATTACAACAGTTTTCTCGTAAAAGTTGTTTTAGGTCAGAAGAAAATACGACCCTTCGACAGGCGGACAATGTAGGCACGAGTGCTGCAATGCAAACAAAACGACCAACTGTTTGCATTGCAGCATTCTTGCCTACTTTGTTCACCTGACGAAGGGTCGTGTTTTCTTTCGAACCGAAACAATTGTTGCGAATCCTTTCATTGTATGCTGTTTATTCAAAGTTTTGTTCTTATTACTTTTGAACGTCAGTTCTGTGGTGCATTTTCTTATGATGTTTTATAACAGTTTTCTGTATACTATGAAACTAAAAAAGAAAATAATAATAAACTACCATGCGTTGCTAAAATATTAAACAATAAAACAATTTTTAATGCATCTCAAAGTACATAATTCTGTTTTTATATTAAAACATATAAATAAATAAATCTGCAGTTTAAAGAACAGGTCCAGAACATAACAAGTCGTATGAAATTTTCGATTACCATACAGTAAAAGAAACTGTATTTTTATTTTATTATTAACAGCTTCAGTTGTCAAAGCAGCTGATTTGAATATTTAAGAAATCTCTCTCTCTCTCTCAGTTAAAGTTACTTTTACGATACTTAAAATACCAAACTGTTTTTTCTTTTTTTTTAATAATAAAGCATACATTTTTCCCCCCTTTATAGACAATATTTTATGTCAATGAATGTTTTCGTTAATTATAAGTCTAGTTGTATGCATATAATATATACCTGCATGTACAGCTTAAAAAACTAACATATGATTATGAGGAAATTGGTCAACATTATTTTGTTCTAAACTACTAAGCATTTGTCAAACAACTTTTTTAAATCTTAATTTGTTAGCCATATTTAGGTTTATTTTTATTCGTACATTCTCTGTCAATTTACAAAAATGTAATAGATTTTATTCTCGAATCTGGTAGACATAAAGTCTCTGATTCGATCCCATGTTATGCTCGTCGGCCTGATCATTCGGAGTTTTCTGTGGTTTTCGCTGAAACTCGCGTGAATATGGACTTGAGCTCGAAAGACTCCCCGCAGAGATAATTCTACCCAACCTAGGTCCCTAGAGCAGAAAACTGGCCTTAAACACTATACCACACCATTACTACCAAAATTTAAAGTTTTGTGAATTGCAAAATAACTTCATTATTACGAAAAAAAATCGTCGTTTTGATAAAAATATTTTTAAAAAATACCTGCAGTGCTTCAAAATACTAAGTTCTGCAAAATAATACTGTAATATTATAATAATAAAAAAAAAGATATCTTAATGCAACCAAATATCTAATATTGCCTCAATCTTATTTATCCATTTTTTTTCCCTCTGTTTTCATCATTCATTGCTGTATTTTTATTTCTACTGGATAACCCTGAATTTTCATCATTTTTTTTCTCCTACATGTTATTCAAATATATGCGTTTTAATAATTTTATTCAAAACGAAAAAAGAAGTTATGTGTTCACTGAAGCAAGTCTTCAAAATATTGCATATATATATTGATGTTCGACAAACTAAAATATAACTGAAATAAGTTTCATAAGATAACTTATTAAAAAAAAAAAAAAAAAAAAAAACTGTTATTTTTCATTTCAAAACTTAGTGTATTATTATTAAATGTAAATATTGAAAAAAGGGTTTCAAAACCTGTCAACATAAAAGCAATTTTTAGTGAATCATCGCTTAGTTTTTTCTGCAGTAAAATTCCTTGTACTTTAAAGTGTAGGGCTACATCGTAAGAAAATTGGCGATGGCGGCGCTATGCAGTGTGCGTTTCTAATTTTTCTTTTTACCTTCATAACAAATAATGTATGAAGCAACAAGAACCGATGATTTCTACGCCCTAGCCTGAACTTTCCACTCCTCAATGGAATTACTTAATTAGTTTTCGTGCATTTTTTGACCGGTGTAAGTTGGTTTCCGTGTTTTTATTTCACACTTGCGAATGCAATGTTAAAAGAATGCAACTTGGCTCCCAGAAATTCTCTGTAATAGCAGAAAAATACGTTTTGTCAACGTAATTTTTCCGTAATTTACGACTATTTTCTCAAATTACAGAGAAATTCTGGCAGCAAAGTTGCATTTTTTTAACAGTGTGTGGTATTTTTTTTCCATGTTTTTTCTTTTATTTTTTGTCTTTTGTAATCTATTCTATGAAAATGAGGGGATATTGTTATTTACTCTGTATGGTGGGTGAAGAAAGTATTGGCTTTGGTTCAAATTTCCGAAATTGAGTTTTTACTGTAATTACACGATTTGTGGTTTCCTAAATCCGAAAGTTAGGTTTTTAGTAATTAATAAGTGTCTCTGTTTGCTTCTGTGTGTGTTTCTTATCAGCAAAACTAAAAAAAAAAAAAAAAAAAGAAATGATAATAGCAAGATGTGCAAATTTGGTATTCTAAATCTGTATCATATACAGTCGGTAACAAAAGTGGCGGAACATTAGCAAAAATTCTTACTTTAAAAAAGTACACTTAATACTGTTTTGTTAATACTGTTCGCTTTGATGTACCTTTACTTAATTCAACTACAGTAGCTTATGACAGTTAATCACTGCCAATGGAGATAAGTATGTCTACTAAATACAGTTAATATTTTCTCCCAATTTTTCTCGTAAAATCTATCCACTACATGAACATAGTTTCACAGTTTGCATTGACTGAATTTATTATTGACAAAGGTATTTTCATGGACAGTTTGAGAAGAATATATATTACATACAAAAAGAAAAAAGAGAGAGAGAGAGAGAGGTTAAAAGAAGACGGGTAAAAGCAATTTCTATCTAATCGCGAGTAATTATTTCGGAAATAAAGTTCGTCTATGTTATCGTTTTCAAAGAGATGTATGCTTAATAGATTTTTCCATACTGACCCATTTTCATCCGACTAATGCATATCATCTTCAACTGAACTCCCCTTTATAGTCTAAACGGAGTATGGAATGATTTATTTTATATCGTTTAACTATATATTATTTCCAATATATTATGCTTCAATATTAAAAGCAAAAAATCTTTTTCAACACGCTTTTATTAACTTCACTTATTGTAAAAAAATACTTTCCCTACAGGAACGCTGTGGCTCTGAGGTAAAGCTCCACGCTACGAAACTAAAGTTCTAGCGTTCAACCCCAGTCAGGGAAGATTTTTTAAAAATGGTTTTTGTTTAATTCTAAATTATTTTAATTAAAGATTTAAATGTATGTAAATATTATGGTGTGTCACTCACACGATTTTCTCTTACCCTGCATTTTAATACTAAGATAGATATTTTGTGCTTTTTAGTTCACATTTTTATAAAAGCGTGTTCTTTAATTTTTTAAAACTATAATATAATTAAAAAATCATAACAGAAATAAAAAGCAGCGAAACACTTGTTGTGACATAAAGCAATATGACATTTATTTATTTATCAAGTTTTTATTTACTATTTCACCCTTCTCAGTTTCTTCCGTTATATCCCGATTATGTATATCAAAACACTTTATTAATGAGCATAGACATCATTGACTGCAATCTTAACACATTCCCGTAAATAGTTTTAGTGGAATATATAATGGCGTTTCACTAAACGGATCCCTTTTGCATTATATTTCAATATCGGAACATCATTATCACATGCGAAAATCAAAACAAATCAAAAACATTTAGAGTGAAACAAGCATTAGTGAGTCATGATTTATTAATTCGGACATAAGGCCACGTCTCGCATGTCATTTTTCAGGATACTTAGCGCATCGTTTTGCTTTGTTTTTTTTCTCCCCGTTTTTCCCGTTTTAAATCCCCTTGATGCATATCAAAACAGTTTCAAAAATGGGTATAAGATTCTCTTGATTGACGTGAGACATCCCCGTGGACAGTTTGAGAATAATGTTTATAATATGACTTATCGCTTAATGAATTTGCATCAGTTTTGACATGCAAGTTTTCCAAATCGGTGATTTCTGGAGTGAGTTTAATAAGCCGTATGTTAGAGAAAAAAATGACGTATTTGATGGTGTTAATAGATATGCTCTTTTTTGATCAACTCTGGGCTGAGTTGTTGCTGTTGCTTGATACGTTCCGTTGAGTAAAGAGGTTGCGAATAAGATAGCTTACGATTGCAGGTTGATTGATAGAGATGCTTTGTTTATCGCAAAGCCGTTGAAGATTTGAAAGTCGATCCTTGTTATTCTGTGAAATGATCCGAATTATTTCAGCTAAAACTTAACGGTTACAATTTCTATCGTGCATAAGGATTCTTGGACACAGTACAGTCGCTGAAAATTGAAGTGACAGTTATTGATCATCAGGATAGGATTTCTTTTATTTGCATTTTTGGGGGGTATTAGTTAAATTAATGGCATACGTTAATACCTTTTGTGTGTGTGTGTGTGTGTGTTATGTTTGAACATTCTATTTTAATCATAGATTATTTTGCTAAGTTTGCAAAAATAATTATCAAAAAAGTTTTATCAATAATTACCTAAAAAAGTTCTGTTTGGCACGTTCACGCCGGCGTGACCCACCGGTGAGTCACAGCTACAGTCGGCAGCAAAAGTATCTGAGCACTAGCAATAATCCCTGTCCAAAAAAAGTACACTTAATACTGCTTTGTTAAGTAAATCCTTGTCGAGTCATGTTCTTAGTCAGTCTAAGAACATGATTCGACAAGGATTTATTGAACTAAACAGTTTTAAGTGTACGTTTTTGATATCGGAATTATTGGCTAGTGCTCGGATACTTTTGAGTAGACTATCTAAACAAAATGCGCTGGGGTGAACGTGTTAAGGATTCATATTCTTTGAATTTAAAACTTATCTTTTAGTGTATAAAATTATATAATATCCAATTACGTCTGCAGGAAAATTTCATAAAATGTAAGATGTGAATTGAAAATTGAACTACAGGGAAACCTCCCTAAGAGGGTCACATACAGTGCTATAGCAAACTAACACCTTAGGGAAGTGGCCTTTTCAGTAGAAGTCGTTCAAAAAATATTAATTCAGTCAACAAATTATATAAAATAGATTGTTTCAATTTTGTATGTTTAAACTACTTGTGTGTGTTGATACAGCTTTTTAGCAATCATTAATATCAGTTGGTTTGAAATTTTACAGCTTTTTTTTTTCCCCTCCCAAGATATATATAGTAACAAATCGCAGTTTGTACGTAAGCATTACTATTAAATCGTTCTAGCATTGCATTGTGTCATCATGTTTTCATTTTTATTGTCACTGTGCAAAAAGTGATTATGCTTTCTTTTAAGATGACAGTAAATGCTATACTTCTTGTAATTATAACTCTTAACATTGAAAATTCTACATAACCAATGCTGGTTGCTTGATTTTTCAATCTTATCTATTTATTTATTTTCTGTGCTTATGTAAATTATTGATGAATTATAAAATACTCATTATGTACAGTCGGTAACAAAAGTCTCCGAACACTAGCAAAAATTCCTATATAAAAAAAGTACACTTAATACAGTTTTGTTAAATAAATCCTTGTCGAATCCTATTTTTAGACTGACTAAGAACAGGATTCGACAAGGATTTATTTAACAAAACTGTATTAAGTGTACATTTTTTACACAGGAATTTTTGCTAGTGTTCGGAGACATTTGTTACCGACTGTACATTTTATGCGTCATTTATGAAATGTATCTCAAAAACAATAACTAAAATTTTATGTCAATTTAACATGTAGGCGTCTTTTTTTATAATTCAGAAATCTTTATGCTTCATTGCATTGAATTAAAAAATAAGCACAATTTGTTTGTCAAAAACATCTAAATCTCAGTTTCTACCTAAGCATTGCTATTAAATCGTTCTAGCATTGCATTGTGTCATCATGTTTTCACTTTTACTGTCATTGTGCAAACAGCGATTATGCTTTCTTTTAAGATGACAGGAAACGTGCGGATATAACAATTTTCCAACCCTGCCAAATCTAAGGACTCTGAGCGTAAAACACGGTTTGGCAGCCCTTTTTTTTTTGTTATTTCTTTTCATGACATATATTTTTTATACATAACTTTTTTGTTATCTTTTTAACCCTGAAGGCCATTTTTACGTATTGTAGTAATCGGAAGCCAGTAATACTTTTTTTTTTAGGTGTTTGAACTGTAAACGGAAGCATATGTCATCGTGTGTCCGTATTTAGCAAGAAACATCCTTCAACTCAGTTGTTTACAAAATACGTTTCGATAGTTTTACTATTTTTAACATTCGATAGAATAAATGTTAAATAAATTTAATTTTTCCAGTTTTTATTTCAAATTATTTAAAATTTGGTATTTAGCTAGAGTTTTATACATAGATTGAAAGTACAGTCGGTAACAAAATTGTCCAAGCACTAACAAAAATTCCTATGTAAAAAAAAGTACGCTTAATACAGTTTTTCTAAATAAATCCTTGTCGAATCCTGTTTTTAGTCAGTCTAAGAACTTGATTCTTTTGCACGTGTTCTTTTGCACCTGATGAAGAAAGGCTACGTCCTTTCGAAACCGGTTGTGCTGGCTTAAAATTTACGGTGTGTAAAGAAGTTTTAAAATCTATATATGTATGCTACAGTTGGCAGCAAAAGTATCCGAGCACTAGCAATAATCCTTGTCTAAAAAAAGTACGCTTAATACAGTTTTTCTAAATAAATCCTTGTCGAATCCTGTTTTTAGTCAGTCTAAGAACGTGATTCGACAAGGATTTATTTAACAAAATAGCATTAAGTGTACTTTTTTTACACAAGAATTTTTGCTAGTGTTCGGACACTTTTGTTACCGACTGTATTTTACAGAAGTTAAAAATTCCTAACCGTGAAATTGGTACTCATTTTCTTATCTTGGTACTGAAAAATTTAAAATTGGTATGAATTTTAATTAGCAGACATCGTCTCAAAAAGTTTTAATTCAAATAATTTAAAATTTGGTATTTAGACAGGGCTTTATATAAAATTTAAAAGTATTTTATAAAAATTACACCTTGCTATTAAAAATTTATAATTTAGTAGGAAATTTAATTTGTAGGCATCCCCTCAAATTAGAACTTAACCCTTTCATTCCCAATTTTTTCTCTCCATAAAACAATAAATCTTATATTTAATCATAAATTTATTTCAAAGGTAATATATATAAATATTTTTTTTAAATAGAAGTAATAGCAGAGTACGAATTAATATAGCTAACAAAGCAACGTTTATTTATGTTTAATATAACTACTGATGCCATTAAAAATCATAATTTTTCAATAAATAAAAATATCAAAATATTTTAAGAAATGTAATATTGTAATTAATTAAAATACAAATTATAAACATTAAAAAAAAAAAAAAAAAAAAAACAGTTTATTTACTTAACTCTTTATATCCCAAATTACCTTATTTTTGGAAAAAATAGTTTGAAACTTTTTTATTATATTTCTTTGCTGCATGAGAAACATCTCATATTAAATTTAGCTTAAACTATAGCTTAACTATAGGGAAAGCCTAAACTATAGGAACTTTGAAGTTCCAATGAAATTTTGTAGTAAATTTAGGCTATACTGAGGAATTTTTTTGATGGGACTTTAATGTCCCGGTGGGATACAAAGGGTTAAATACATTGTATACGACAAAATATTTTTGTCATTTAATTGCCAACAGAATCCTTTATATTAAATACTGAAAAAAATAAGTGATTTAGAATTAGACAAATGAAATTTGAAACAATTAAAATTCTAAAGCTTTGATAGTTGCAATTACCAATTTTTGATTATTAATTTGCAAATTTGTTTTTCCTCTATCATGTGACCTCTGACGTCAGGTGGGAAGAGCCCATTTAATCCATTAACCCCATTTAATCCATTACACGCGCTGGTGTAAAAAATACAGCATTTATAATAAACAGAATATAAATGACTTTGGGATCCCTCTCCCCACGCTGCGTGCACATCTGACCTATCATTGAAGTATTTATTCGATTATTTTTCATTAGTTTTTATAAAAAGTTTAGATAATTAAAACTTATCCAGTCGGCAGCAAAAGTATCCGAGCCCTAGCCAATAATTCTTATATCAAAAAAGTACACTTAATACTATTTTGTTAAATAAATCCTTGTCGAATCATGTTCTTAGACTGACTAGGAACATGGCTCGGCAAGGATTTATTTAGCAAAGCAGTATTATGTGTACCTTTTTTAGACAAGGATTATTGCTAGTGCTCGGATACTTTTGCTGCCAACTGTAGCATACATATATAGATTTTAAAACTTCTTTACACACCGTAAATTTTAAGCCAGCACAACCGGTTTCGAAAGGACGAAGCCTTTCTTCATCAGGTGCAAAAGAACACGTGCTACTGCCTTGGAGGCAAAAGCAAGACAGTCTTGCTTTTGCCTCCAAGGCAGTAGCACGTGTTCTTTTGGCTTACGCTGTTCTTTCACGCTGGCTTAAAATGTACGGTGTGTAAAGAAGTTTTAAAATCTATATATTGATTGTACACCAGTTTTGAATTTTGTTTTGGTGTAGCATACATATTTGGTCTTATTTAATTTATTTTCCCTAACAACACATCTTCTCCAAAAGTCGTCCTGAAGATGTCCTGTGGATAAAAGGAAAATCCTATGGACCTTCTCAGGATGTCCTGGGGACAAGTGTGTTTTTAGAGTTTGATATTTTGGTGGTGTACAAAATACACCAAGCGTGTACTTGTGTTAAAATATTAAGCGCGTGTAGTTAAAGGTTAATTAAAGGAAAATTAGTGTTTAGAATTTTATCCGATATATTTGTGCGTAAGTATTCAGAGACTATAGTTAATATTAAAAAAAATGCAACGTTGATATTAAATGACTTACCTTAATCTCAGGATATCGACCGTGTTGAAAGGGCTTCTTCGGCATTCAAAGCTTATCGTATCTCGTGTCGTATTTTAAGATAACTTTTGTTTACAATGCACTTTCAGCAGTTCAGTTATGTTTGCATCGCCGTTTCGATGGCTTTTTTCGGATAATGCATCGGCAAAGAATTACTATTAGCAGATATTTACTAAATTATTTAAAAGAATCCCATTTCCTTATTTTATATATTATTATCTTTTAATCTTTTTTTTTTTTTTTTTTTAACTTTCTCTTATCCGTATTTGGTAAATAAAAAATGTTTTTGGGGAAATTTTCGAAACTGGATTTTTGCTATAATTACATGTTTTGAGCTTCCCTTGTATCCAAAAATCAGATTTTTTTCTCTTTTTTTTTTCCGATTATTTTGTGTGTGTGTGTATGTACGTGTGTATGTATCTCTCTTTGGTATTCTTAATCTGTTTGGCGTAGGGGTATTACTTGAAACTTTTTAATGAGATCTGGCAAATAGTTCGTGTAACGCATATACTATATAAGAATATTTAAATACATAACGTTTATGAAAAATTTTCTCATTGTTTCAGGTTATTGCAGCTTTAAGCAGCTTAGCATTGCGCTAAACATAATTAAAATAATATTTATTAATTTATTTATATTTATATGCTCAGAAGCAGGGTTCACATATAACATGATATGAAAAACATTCACTATGCGTTTACAAGGTTATATAAAAGAATTAGAATATATTAAGACTACAGCTTGAAATTGCTTCAAGTGCATTTCAAGTTATATTCTGCACTTTTCTTTCTGTGATAAATTTAAACCCACTATGTTATGCACATACTATTTATAATCAATGTACAGGGTTACACAAAATTTGTCGAGTAAATTTTAAAGAATCATCTGGGCAAAAATTCTCTGAATAGTATGAAAATGAAGTTATAAATTTAATAAGAGCCTTGATTGTCATATAAATGTGTTTAAAATAGTTAAGCTTGGGAAGGGTGAGGGAGACGATAGCTCTCAAACTATAATAATTTATGAAAAGAAAAATGTTTCTGAAGCAGTTTCGAATGCTTGTTTAAAATAGTCAAATATTGCACCTTTTATATTACCCAAAATATGTAACAATCTTTTTTATAGAAATTCTTGGTAAAAGAAAGTAGTGGAGTACCACACCAGATTAATACACATTATTTTATCGATTGCACTCATTAATAAATGCAGTTGCAGTTGGTAATTCACAACTGTAAACTAATGCAAAAAAAAAAATGATTTTATTAGTATTTGATAACAGACTTTATGTCAACGAATGTTAAGTTGAAACACCACACATACTGAAAAAAATTCTGTGACTAACATCCAAAAACCAAATTGTGTTTCTAGTAAACTTAGCTCTATGTCATCCTTATGAATTTAGGTTCCTTTTGCGAGCAAATTCAGAAATTCCCTATTAGAATTCTAGATCATTTGCTATGTTATCGTGGTCAAACTTATTTTAAAAATCTCTGCAAGTAACTGTGAACTCTAGAGGCGAGTTTTAGTAACTATAATCTTGGTTTATGAGACAATTCTAGGAAATCAATTGAAAATTTCTCATAAAACAAAGGATTCATAATATTCACAATATTGTGAATCACTATCTAGAAAAGTATAGACTAGAAATTCTCGATAACTTCTTCCATCTAGGTTATTTCTTTACTTTATGCGCTCAGCTCATAAATCTATATTTCTAGTGTACGGATTTAGAAAATGACTACTTATTCGTTCTAGATGGATGCAGTTTTTTCTCATTGCCGGGTTTCCAGTACACTCTTATGGTACAGTAACCCGTATTCCCGTGTAGCCGACCACGATCTCGGCACTTCCCGTCTACCAGTTATGAAAAGAGTTGTAGGATTTAAGGCCGATTTGCTAACTTTAGGACTTACCTCTGGATGAGATGTCTTCCGCAAGGGTCTTTCTAGAAGGTCTTTGCACGTATTTACTTTAGTTTCGGTGAAAACTATGAAAAACTCCAAACAATTAGGCAAATTAGAGTACCTGGATTCGAAACAGGCACCTACCTTCAACCAGACTCTATTAGTTTTTCTCGGCCACTGCCATGTAACGATTAAACTGAAATATATATTTTTCACCCTAATAAATACTTTTAACATCAATTCGATAAATTTAATTTCACACGTTTTTTAATCGAATGATATATTAAAGTATCGGTATAAGATAACGTGTTAAATAAAAGTTGTGTAATATTAGAATATGTTGTATTCTTATATAAAAGTATAATTGTGCTTACGCAAGCCTCAGAAATTCATTGTTTATTTTGTTTTGTTTTGTTCCAGGTGTTGATGAGCATAGCTACTTGGTCACCTCTGTTATGGTCGTCTTGGCACGAGGCTATTTTGATGTGGCTTGGACTTCTGGAAGGAGTGTTCGTTCCTGTACTTTTGTTCTGTAAAGATCATGCTTTAAATAATGCTCTTAGACGGACGTTCCAAAGACGAAGTGGTGCCTTATCCCCTTTAGTTAGTAAGTACAACTAAACCACTTAGCCGCTACTATATTATTTTCTACATAGAATGCAATTAAACCTTGATTGTCTAGCGTAATTAACAAAAATAATCAAATTAAATTTTTGGGAACTTGATAAGTCGAAACCAGGAGCCGTATTCTTCCATAACTCAGAATCAGAATCTTATGCGGAATTCAGACATTTCGTTTGTCATTCTGAAAAAATGTAAATCTCCAAACAAAATTCGGAAAATTCTCGTATACAGTCGGTAACAAAAGTCTCCGAACACTAGCAAAAATTCCTATATGAAAAAAATACACTTAATACAGTTTTGTTGAATAAATCCTTGTCGAATCCTGTTCTTAGTCAGTCCAAAAACAGGATTCGACAAATCTATTTAACAAAACTGTATTAAGTGCATTTTTTTTACATAGGAATTTTTGCTAGTGTTCGGAGACTTTTGTTACCGATTGTACATGAATATATTGAGTTATCCTGATCTGAGTCCTTTAACTGCTATTTCACAAAATTCCATTTCATAAATTAGGCCTCTTTACAAAATTCAAATTCATAAAGACTTCATTCATATTTTACAAAATTTTGTTTTGTGAAAATGATCCTTTTATTAAAAAAAAAAAAAAAAAAACTTATATTTTTAATATTATTTTACATGATTAGCTATTACATCGTTTAATAATACAATATTAACTTCATATTAAATATTATATAGAGTTGCTGATAAAATGGGAGGTCTTACACAATAATATTTTTTTCGCAAAGAAAAAATAATTTCAGAAAAATAGGCCCGAAAAAATCAAAACCTGAATCAACCCTTGTAAACGATATTTATAAATGACATAATATTTACAGGCAAAAATATTCATAAGTTAAAAAAAAAAAAAATAATAATAAGAAAAAAAAACTCTATAAAAGATTTTTGGCATTGAAAAAATTATAAAAAATGCATTTATCACAAGGGATCGACATTTTTCGGTCTGACTTGTTGAAATTTATTTCAATTAAAAATACTGAACAAGATCTATGAAAGTCAATGCCGTAATTGAATCTGTCGAAACAAATTTTAGAAAAATGTAGACCGAATTTTCTTCCCCTTTTCTTTAGACTGAAGATCGAAACTTCAGGCTTCGGTGCTAAACGTAACTACGAGGGGTTATCCGAAACGACGGATTCAACGAATAATTAACATCTTAACTTTAATAGATAATGCAAAGGAAAAATATTAAAACGATAGTGATAACAGAATGTAGGGTTGAAATAAATAATAAATACAAATTTAAAAAAAAAAATAAAAAAAAAAAAAAAAAAAAAACGTGAAATAAAAGTGAAACAATATTAGCTTTCCAAAGAAAATAAATTAAGAATATTAATTAAACAATACTTGTAAATCGTTCATACTATTATTACCTCCATGATTATACCAATAATCTTGAATACAATCTTATTATGCATCAGTCTATGTTAAATATTATAACAAAATTAATGATCTGTACTAGATTTTACTTTATCGACTATTTTGAGACATAAAATCGCTATGGTTCGTTGTACTTTACAAAGCCACTTCACCAGTGGCGTAGAGATTGTGCTCTCAAAGCTGGTAGATGAAAATTCCAGGTTCGTTCCGAAATAACACTCTTGACTGGCCGTTTCAAGGTTTCAAGGACGGAAAGAGACTGCTTACCACTATATAGCAATTTTGAGTGATTTCAACCTTTAGAGAGAGGGGGTCTGAAGACAATTGTTAGACTACACTGTGAAATTTTGAAAGAGCTCGTCTCTAACCCCCCCCCCCCCCGTTGTTTATCGCATAAACAAACACACGACAACAACAACAAAATTACAATCTCTGCCATATAGATTATCCTACCCGGAGTTTCGTGGTTTTCTCCTAAACTGGCATGAAAATGACCTTGGACCCCTTATAAAGGTCCTACCTATTCCTAATCCACCAGCGGCCGAGCGGTTCTGTGCTCAAAGCTGGTAGAGGGGAAGTAGGGGGGGTAGAGGGGTTTAATCCCAGGTCACGCTAATCGGCCTAGTCGTTCGGTGTTTTCCATGTTTTTCTCCGAAACTTGCGTAAATACGGACTAGTATTCGTTAGAAAGACACCCCCCCCCCATGCCTAGTGCCCTAGTGTAGTCAATTGGCCTTAATGCCCACCTGTGTTTCCAGATCTGGCGGATTTTTTTATTCAATAATCACCAACAATTTTTAATTGCGACGTTTGCCTAATCACTTCGAAGACTGGTAGTCTATTATGTATATCAAATATCTCTTCTCAAAATTATTGATGATTATTGAATAAAAAATCCGCCAGATCTGGCAACACTGATCACCACAACCCAACCCACCTATGCTTAGGTCTCTTGTATAGACCAACAGATTTTATTTGGACTACGCTAACTTTGTAAGTAGAGAAACCTTTAAAAGCATTCTTCTTACTTTCTTTCACTCTAATTGGGCATTATTTTGGTTGTGGAGACTGTTTCAATATATATGCTTTATAAGATTTGTATCATTGTCTTCATTTTTTTTTTTTTTTTCCCTCATTAACTATATAACAATCTTGTAAAAGGCATAGATTTTTAAAACAATTTAAACTCTTTTACGAAGCAGATATTTGCTACTTTTTAGAAAATATATTAATTTTTAAAAGTAACATAACTTAAATTACCAGTATCGTTTCATTAATGATATCGTTCAACTTTATCATGTTTTCTATGAATTGATTGCCAGCTTGGTTAATTTACTTTGTTGTATTTTAAAATAATCTTCTATATTCGTATCGATGCAGTTTTAAATAGTAAAAAAAAAAAAAAAAAAAAAAAAAAAAAACTTATTTAAATAAAAAATATGTATGATAAATGCTTTTCCTTAAATCTTATAATCTTCTCAGCAATTAAAATTGAAAATTTCTTTAAACTATCTCTTAATTCTATTTAAGTAATCTAAAGATGTTTAATTAAATATGCATTCATTCCCAATTAATAAAAAATCTTGAAAGCAAATCAAAAGAATATTCTGCAATGTAATAAATTTTTGCTTGACAGGGAAAGGGTTAATTATTAATTTTACATTTATTGAAATATTCAGCACTATTTCGGTTTAGTGAGATTTCGGCTAAACATTCCTGGTTATTCTTTCACAGTGTAGATGGCAGCACTACATTTTTCTAAATGAAAGAATATAAAGTAAAGTCTGCTGCACATACTTAAAACAGAATAAATAAATAAATAATAATAATTTAGAAATATACTTTTCAGTTGTTTATTTAGTCTCGCTTAGATTCATAATATACCTAATTTCACCTTTTAATATGTATGACAAAAAAAAAAAAAAAATCTGTGAAAACATTGGAAAAAATAGATGGGTTTTGTAAAATCAAAAAACGTATAGTGCTGCCATCTGTTATTAGTTTAAATTTTTAAAAATGTTTTGTTAGTGGATCAAGCTGAAAGTTTTCATTTAAATGCATGCTTATTTGTGTTCGGATCACGGAGTAATATTAATAGGAGTTGAAGGTCCAATGGGAGAAATCTGCGAAACTGTGATGTAAATTTTTGGTAAATATTGAGGGCGCCACTTGTCATTACTCCCTATCTCGGCGCGGATATAATGTTGTTTTCAATAGAATTTTGCCGGAAAAAATTTTTAATTTTCAATTTTAAGCAATTTAATTTTTTTGTAAGTTCTTAAAACTGCATAATTCAGATGTTTCAAATAAATGCTTCGTTCCTAGTTGTAAAACAGGCTATGATAGTGATAAGAAAAGAAAAAAAAAAAGCCCCAGGAGAGAAATAATGTCCGAGTTCGTGTTTTCTGCATCTAAAGTAAGTTCATTTTTTTTCTTTACAAAATTTCATCCATTCGCCTTCCTCTCAATTGTCTGTTTTAGCTAGCTTCGGTTCATAAGAATCGTCATTTTTTAAAAGCTCTCTTTCAAAGTAAAATTAGTATAAAATGGCTCTTAAAAAAAAAAAAACATGTTCCTTAGAATACTCTATTTAATGAAATTTGCTTTCAATCGTAATTTTTTCAGCTTGATATTATTTTTAAAAAAAATAATTAAAACGAGACATTTCCCCATTGAATAACATTACAGAAGCTGGAGAGAAGGAAGTATTGCACGCTGGTGCCCTCTATAAACATTAGAAAACAACATCACAAAATTTCAGCGTTACCTTCTTCTCCTGTCTTTATACTCCGTGGTTCGGATTAAGGCCGATTGTCGATTCCGAAAAATCTAGAATTTGAAGTCCATAGGGGGTATTTATTATTTATAATACTATTATCTTTAATGTTATTTTTTCTATTCGACACCTTTTATCTCGTTTTACAATTGCATAAACACGTTCCTCATTAACTCTTTCATCCCTAGGTGACGATGGCCCCTTCCAAATGTATTTTGACAAAGATCATTTTCGCAAGCGCGGCACCTTTGGATCAGTTACGCCCATCGGAATCATCACGAATTATAGAAGGACTCCTGGAAAGAAACGCAAGTGCAAAAAATCCGGATCAGGGGCCAAGTACACTTTGCCGGGATTGCACAGCGGAGATTCCGTTCTCGCTAAGTCCTGCTTCAGCGCTGGTTTTCTTGGAAATGAGCCCCTGAGCAAACTTTCATGCGCAGATCTCACCTCCTTGGAAATGTGGCGGGAAGAAGACGAAGAAAATTTCTACGCATCTCTGTCCGATGATTTCAGGTAAAGCATCATCAGTAATTCATTTAGTAGAACTTTTTATCATACAATCAAAGCAAAAAAGTTCAAATATATTTAATGAGATAAGAAGTTTTCTTACCTTTATTTTAATTTATCTGACTACTTTAAATTCAGTTTCCAGGAGTCGGGTTGGAACAACACCTCCTGTAATAATGCCTTCGAGCTGAGCCCTAAGTCAGGGAAGATCAGCCGATTTTATCCAATCAACACTTCCTATGATACATGTTGGATCGCGGGGATTGGATGAAATCGGCCGATCTTCCATGACGTAGAGCTCAGCTAGGAGGCATTATTACAGGTGGTGTTGGTTGGAACCCCGGTTCAGTCGTGGTTCAGAATTCACTTTAAACAGTAGGTCCCGGTCTAATGAACTTTAATGTGCGAAAGATAACCGAAGAGCGGCAACCCCAACCCTGACTAGTTTAAAAGAAAAAAAAATGTAATTCTGGCATTCAGTCTTTATAAAAGTGATACAAATTTAACTTTTTAAAATTGTTCTATTAAAAATTCCCATATTTAATACAGTTTTCGCAAACAACGTCTTTTAATGTATTTCTTTAAGTTTAATACGGCTTCTTTTGATCTGTATCATTGCCCTGTGCTGAATTCAGAGCTTGATTAAGCCTGGAGCAAAATAATATCAGTATTTTTTAAAAACACTTATTGACATATATATGACAGAAATTCTATGATTTAATTAGGAAATGAATATTATTTTTAAAAATATTTTGATTCGTTAGAATCTGATTTACGCAGAACCAAACAGACACCACAAAGCTAACAGCGCATATTCTCCCTAGGATATTTTCAAGATGTCTTCAAGATGAAAAGACATCCCAGAAATATCCTGAAGATGTGCTGTGGATGAGCGTGCTGTTGGTAAATTTTGAAAAGATAATTATAGCCGTATTTTAACGATGAATTTCTGTCAAATATATTTCCAAAATAAGGCTTAAAAAATAGCAATGACAGTGTGCCCCGACTTAGGGGACTCTCTACCTATCGTCTCCAAAATCTGAAGCCAACGTTATTCTATGGGAAATTTTGCCCCGTTATAATTTATTAACTAATAAATATTTTTAAATACCGTTTTCACTTTCTAGAAATTCACAACTGCTAAACATGTTATCGCTTTCTAAAAATTGATTTTTTTTTTTTTTTTCCTTCATTTTTAAACTCAAAAAATCTCGCATTTTACAACCTCAAAATATTAAAAGTTAGAAAAAATAATTTTTAGAAAGCGATAAATTGTTTAATAGTTGTGAAGCTCCTGAATGTGAAAATGGAATTTAAAAATATGTATTAGCTAATAAATTATAATGGGGCTAAATTCTCCATAGAATAACATTGGCTTTGGCTTCTGAAGACGATAAGTATGAGAGGTCTCTTAAATTATGTTATGATCAGGGATGAAAGAGTTCCACCTTTTTTTGCCATCAGTTTTTTTTTTTTTTTTTCTACAAAAATTTCTAACCTATAAAATCACAAAAATAACTTTAAAAATATAATAAAAATTCCTGTTTAGAAATACTGGTGGCAGTAAAAGCGGAACACTTTCATCCCTAACCTTATAAGCGCAATTGTTGATATTTTTGTCAATTGGCCTTTCAAAGTTCCACGTTGTCGATTAAGGATAACCACTTTATTTTTATCCATAATTAACTTTCAATGAGCACCACCACTATTTCATTATATTATGTTTGATCCACCTCCGGCTCGACGGACCAAATGTTGATATACAGTCCACTCATAAAGTATCGTCAACAACAATGTTGATGCATGCATTCAAAATCAATGTCTGGGTGTGTCTCTGGGGCATTACATAAAAGGAAGCGTATCAGCATGCAGGATAAATGAAGTTAACTCTCGTCTACTCAAGATGGCAGCCAGGGTTACCGCAGACGACAAATTGGGTCTATCAAAACATTGGCTAGTACTATGATATTTTATTTATTTCCCTAACAGCACACTTATCCATAGTACATCCTGAGGATGTCTCTTGGATGTACTTTCATCCGTAGAATATCCTGAGAATGTCCTGTGGATGAGATGTGCTTTTTGGGTTGTAGGTTTCAGACTTTCATCTCGAATGATCTGTATTGCATACTTTCACACTCATAATGCAGAATTTCTTATGTAAATGTGTTACTTAAGAGCGGACAGTACCTAATCTCGCCGGCAGCCTTGGCCCATGTTATTCTATGGGAAAATTTGTTTACATAATTACTCATTATCTAATGACTATTTTTCAACTCTGTTTTCACATTTAGAAAACTCTTAAGCTTTAAATTAGTACTTGTTTTCCAAAAATTTGATTTTTTAAAATTTTAGTATTTCATTTTGCGCCTGGAAAATGAGAAAAATGCATTTTGTGAAAAATCGCATTTTTGAACTCAAAATTAAAATGTAAAAATTTAAAAAAATGAATTTTTTAAAAATGAGTACTCAGTTAACGGTTATGAATTTTCTGACTGCGAAAACAGAATTAAAAAATATTCATTAGGTAATGTGTAATTGACGAAATAAATTTTCCCATAGAATAACATTGGCCACGGCTGTCCGCGGGATTAGGTATTGTCCCCTCTTAATGGCTTCTACGCTTATGATTTTCGCTACAGTTTTTTCAGACATGTCATCCTCTCTTATAACATTCCTCTAAGGAATGAGTCAACAGGATTGATTTTTTAATGATTAAAAAAAAAAAAAAAAAAAATTCAATTATCCTTTGAAAATTAATTGCCCCATCTCAAGTTAATAGCCCCGTAAAATGTAGAAACAGCATCTTAATTGTTTATTCTAAATAACTTATTCTACCACACAAGATAAATCATCATATGCAAAAAGTTTTAGAATAATTTGTGAAAATTTCATTGCGTATAACTTTTGATACATGCAATGTTTCCTTTATATATCGAGTGACACATAAATTCTCAATTAATTTAAAAATTCGTAAAAATTCAAGAAATTGATTTATTTTAATATTATTATTATTATTTTAGGATCCAAGAAAAAAAAATTTCAATTTTAATTATCTTTTGAAAATTAATTACCCATCTCAAGTTAATAACCCAGTAAAATGTAGAAACAGCATCCTAATTATTTATTCTAAATAACTTATTCTACCACAAAAGATAAATCATCATATGCGAAAAGTTTTAGAATAATTTGAGAAAATTTCATTGCGTATAACTTTTGATACATGCAATATTTCCTTTATATATCGAGTGACACATAAATTCGTAATTAATTTAAAAATTCGTAAAAATTCGAGAAATTGGTTTATTTTAATATTATTATTATTATTATTATTATTATTTAGGATCCAAGGAAAAAAAAATTCAATGCTAATTATCTTTTGGAAATTAATTACCCATCTCAAGTTAATAGCCCTGTAAAATGTGGAAACAGCATACTAATTATTTATTCTAAATAACTTATTCTACCACAAGCGATAAATCATCATATGCGAAAAGTTTTAGAACAGTTTGAGAAAATTTCATTGCGTATATAAATTTTGATATATGCAATATTTCCTTTATACATCGAGTGACACATTAATTCGTAATTAATTTAAAAATTCGTAAAAATTGAAGAAATAGGTATATTTTAATATGATTTTTTTCTTTCACAAAGGATTATTAATAAAAATTAAAAAGTTATTAAAGTGAAATTAAATAAAGATTACAGAGAATATGTGGTATTGATAATTGTAATAAAGTACACTTACTAATGTTAAAACATACCATATTCTGCGAAAGATTCGTAGGCGATTTTTGAAAAACAAAAATTAAAATTAAATTAAGTAAAAAACTGAAAAGCCTTACTGGTCCTATGGACTACTATAATTTGTATTTTGCTGGTCCATTGATTGCTTTTGTGGTCCCGGACAAACGGACCACTGTTAATTTCGAGCCCTGAATCATATAAAAACACCAGAGAATTTCTTTGTGATGTCCTCAATCACCATATAAGGCTTTTTGAACTAACTGTTTGTTAGATTTAAACTTTTCTTTTTTTTATGTTTTAAATATTCATAAAGCTTCAATTAGTTATTAGTTGATAGTTGAGGTAAAGTAGTTAGTTGACGGCTATGTACACAAATAGTCCTTTATCCGTCAATGTTGAAATTCCAGTGAAACCTTTTTATATGCAAGCACATATAAAGTAAAATTAGAAGTGAGATATTAATTGTCCGCACTTCATTTTATAGGACTCTGATCAGCATATATTTATATTGCAATTGCTTTCGTCCAGCGCCCTCTATTAAAAATATTTAAGCTATTTTTTTTTTTTTTTTTTTTTAAGGAAAATCTCCCTTTGTAACAGGGGCCGCGGTAGCCCAGTCGGTAGAGCGCCGGCCTCGTAATTGGAAGATTGCGGGTTCGGTACTGGAGCCGGCAGAAGACCGTCGTGTACACTAATGGTGGCTGGTGCACGTAAAATCTGTCGTGGCCGCAATGCCCTCCATGTTCCTATGAAAAATTATACCTCTGGGGGTCACCGAAGCCGGAGAGCCATCCCTTCCGTGGAGATCAAAATTGGGATGGCATGTCTCCGGACCATCTCTAGGGGTGTGTCCCAGGCCGTCGCCAATTATCCATCTGCGCAGCACTAGCGCGACGTAAAACCCAACCAACCAACCTTTTGTAACAGTAAAACCTTTCGCGAACCAAATTATATTATACCAAATCCTTTAGGGGTACATACAAATGAAACACTTCCTTTTGCAAAGTCGTTTTCAGCCGTTTGCAAGCGTTCCAAATGTACGATTACAGTCGGCAGCAAAAGTATCCGAGCACTAGCAAAAATTCCTATATAAAAAAAGCACACTTAACACTGTTTTCTTAAATAAATCCTTGTCGAATCGTGTTCTTAGACTGACTAAGAACAGGATTCGACAAGGATTTATTTAACAAAACTGCATTCAGTGTACTTTTTTTACATAGGAATTTTTGCTAGTGCTCGGATACTTTTGCTGCCGACTGTATTTGCAAAAAACTTGCAGAATTTGCGTCATCGAAGTTGCAAGCGTTCCGTTTGTATGTAACCCTTAGTTTATAAATATGTAATCATATATTAACAACTTACAAATTTACAGGTTACCGGTATGAGTTAAAAATAAATAAATACCTTTATTAAATCTCATAATTTCGGTATTTTTCCCCTAGTTTTTCTCTCTTTCCCATTTATTTTTATTTTTAACTGCATATTTGTGTGTTGTACAATTTTCTCTTTCTTTTTTTAAAATCATTTTAGCACTTTCAGTTGCAAGTCTGCAGACGAGAGTGCAATGAGTGAGGACATGCGAATCAGCGAAGAACTCTATGGAGGTTCCTTCACAACCATAGCCAACGACGATTTCGAATTCCACGACACGAGGCCTTGTGGTGGAGAAGTGAAGATGAAACCAGCTCTTACATCGACGCCTTCCCATACAAATAGTTTCAATGGGGGATTCTCAAGAAATGTCTCGTTTAGAGGTCAGAGTGATTTGGTTTCCTATTAGAAATAAAATATTGAGTGATTGCAAAGTTTCGTGTGAAATTTCTTAGATGACTTTATCCGTGATTTTAGGTCATTATAACCGATGAATTACCACTGAAAAGCTTATTAAAAGCCTAAAATTATCGATAATTAAATTATTATAAATATAAATAAGATAAACAGAATTTTTGGCAAAAGCGGAGTTGAATCAAATGAAAGTATGTCTAGTATGAGTACAGAGAGACCGGGTTTAAAATTAGATCGAAGTTCTATAAGGGGGCAAGAGAATGATAGAAATTATCAAAAATCAATGCAATTAAAAATATCCAGATACTTATTATAAAATATACGAAGCTCTGTAATAATTTTAAAATAATATTATTCTGCAGTTTCTCAAACATTATAAAATTTTAAAATTAAATTTTATTTATTTATTTATTTATTATTATTATTATTTTATTATATTATTTTTTTTTTGGGGGGAGGGGGGGCATATGTTTTAGAAGTAATTAATTACTTAATAATGCTCCTTTCAAATTTGTTTTCATTCAATACTTAAAAAAAGAAAAAGAAAAAAGAAAGAAAGAAAAAAAAAGAAAAGGTGTATTGATCAGTGTATTTATCCCAAAACTGGGCATTTATGTTTAAATCAAGAAATTATTGCCTGTCAATTTCGATTGCATGACAAAAACTCATGAAGAATTCAAATTTTATTTTATTTTATTTATTTATTTATTTGTAACTGTAGTTCAAATATAAGAAATTCAATGTAAAAATTTCTTCAGTTACGTATAAAAAAAATACATAGTTAAAAATTGGAGATTTAAAAAAATTTAGAATTTCTATGAAGCGTTTTAAAAATGGGTATTATTTTGTATTATTTTCCCCATAAAAGAGGACTTTTAATCTCTGAAATTAATTTTTTCCCTTTAAAACACCCTATGTCCATAAAAATCACAGGTTTCATGACAGTTAATGATTTCAGAAACGACGAAATGTAAAACAAAAATAAATATTTGCAAGATTTTTTGTCACCTTAAATGATGAAAAACAATCGAATTATCAATAATTGGACTCTTCTCGATATTTTCAGTGATAATCTATAATTAAATCATGAATAAAGTCATCTATAAAACCAGATACAAACTTTTCCAATATTTTGTTTAGTTTCTAAAAATGTATGAGTCTAAAAAATTCCCTCTAAAAATGTGTGAGTGAATTTCCTTATTTAAAAATGGACGCAATGTTTTCAGCCCATAATTTGAGCGGGATTTCGTGAAATAAGTCATTTTGAAAATAATCAACCTTTTCCACTTTCAATTAAAATGAATGTTCGGCAATCAACTCAATTCTGAACGAATTTCTATCGTTTTTTCATTTACTGCAACGAAAAATGCTTAATTAAGGCATCACTTATTGGCCATATTTTGAATGACACGTGAAAAATGTTTTTTATGCAATACAATGGGCTCTTCTCACCAGACGTCAGAGGTCACATGATAGAGGAAAAACAAATAGCAGACAAAGTCTTGTTTATCTATAGCGATTGCTGAAGTAACATATTTTCTATTCTTATTTTTGATCAATCGTATTTAATCTGTGTTATTTTTTTATACATCATCATTTTTAATCCATTTTATATCATTATTCATCATCTTTTGTTTGCTGTATACATTTACAATCATCATTTAGTTCATGTTTGTAATTGATGTTCATGAAGAACATGTTTAATACTCTGATTTTTGGTACTTAAATCAGTGACAGTGCAATATCGTACTGCGTAAATCCATTTAGACCAGTAACTAAGTTAATTAACTTGTTGTAACACCTTTATGCAATTAAATTAAATGAAAACATTTTAAAATTTCAAATTATAATCCATAAACATTCCACAAGAAGCTATTATTTATTGCTAGATCAGTTAATGTTACAGTTACACTACAATATACAAAAATCGATTCTTATACGTAAAAATAAATAAACACATAAAATGTTTTTTAAAATTTATTAAATTTACAAATACAATTATTCTACTGTTTACAAATGCACAATAATACTTTTATTTTATTTTATATTAAATATTAAAATTTTTGTTCTTAAGAACAATATTTAATTGAATTCGATTCTCAGAATTCGATTATTCGTTTTCCTCTATCACGTGATTGAGTAGACGACGGTGGGAAGAGCCCATTCATTTTAATTTATGTATTGTTTAAAATATACGTACTGAGGACTTTTAATGATTTGAAAAGTAAAATGCCAAAGATTAAAATTATTTTGATAAATGTAATAAATGTTTTAGATACAACTGACAAAATAGTAGAGTTTTCAAGCCTTATTGTTAGTAATGAAAAACTATAAATAAGTAGTAAAGGGATTTAAAAATAGTTTTCTGAAGAAATATATGACATATAAAGAAAATAAACAATGTATCTATTTACCACGTTGAGCGCCACGCGAATTCTTAATTAAATCCCAGTCAGGCCACGCGCGCTGCTTAGCAGCGCGTTATGTTTACCGTGTTCATTTTTAAAGTGTTCATTTAAAAGTGTTGTTTTTTACCGTGTTCATTTACCAAGACAATTTTTACCAAAAGTTGATAGGCACTAATTTATGTCAAGGTGCAACTACATACCAAATAGTATGAGATACTTGTATGAGATACTTGTACGTAGTTCCTGAGATACAATTGCCACAAAATTTTGTCACATACAGACAGACAGATTTTTTCTAAAAATGGTCAAATCGTGTTCTACAGCTCTCGAAACGTGTAAATCCATCAAAAACCCAAGGTCGAAAATTTTTACGAATCCAATACATTCTTCTCTCGAATATAGAAGAAAGTAAAAATACTGACTGAAATAAACAAGTTTTGTATATCAGGGGATTCTCTGTCTATTGCCGTCGGCAGGCAGCCAAAGCTTTATAATATTGCTGTAAATTTGTAAATATTTTTATATTATTTTAATATAACTCAGATGGTTATAAAGAAATACTTAGCTTTTCTCGCTCTGTGAAACGACTTTTATAGGTAAATTCTTTACGCTGAAAGTAATTGTTAGTTCATAACCAAATATGCTGACTGAAATGAACAAGTCTTGTATATCAGGGTATTCTCTGTCTATTGTCGTGGGCAGGCAGCCAAAGCTTATATTATTCTATGGAGAAATTTGTTACAAAAATTAGTCATTATCTAATGTATTTATTATTATTTATTTATTTTTTTATTTTTATTTTTTTTCGTTTCCACATTCAGAAAATTCACAGGCGTTAAATTTGTTCATAATTTCCAATATTATTATTATTATTATTTAATACTTCATTCTGAAGCAAAAAATAAAATAAAATAAATGTCGAAAACAAACTAAATGCCTATTTTGCATTTTATACAGTTTCAAAATGAAATTTTGAAAATTAAGAAATCAATTTTTAGAAAAATAAGAACAAATTTAACGGTAGTGAATTTTCTAAATGTGGAAACGAAAAGAAAAGTAGGTAATTAGTGATTTTGTTAATAAATTTACACATAGAATAACGTGGAATCAGGCTGCTGTAAACGTAGAAATTGTAAGAGTTATAGAAATATATTAATGCGTCTTGGAAATCACATATATGAGTGACTGAAAAATTAATTGAAAAGTCTGGATTCATCAACTTATGTAAATCTATATTTAATTGAGTGTTTATTTATACGAATCCAATATTAATCAAATCAGTTCTTTACGTGAATAAGCAAGAAATAAAATATTATTTAATAGCTTTTTTTTTTTTTTTTTTTTTTTTTTTTTGGCTAAGTTAAAATTTTTTATAATTGCAATTTCATTGTTATTGTTAACTGTTAAATCCTGAAGCATTGTAAACGTAATAATTTTTTATTATTATTCTGTTTCAGAAAGCTCCCAGAAGAAAGAAATTCAACAAACCTACATATCTCAAAACAATGGAAATGAACTATTCGATATTGTTACGTCTCCAGATGACGATGACCAAAAAGATCCCAGCGCCTTCATACTGCCTATAACTGAATGGAATTATAAGGAAGACAGCGAAACGTTTTCCTCTTCAAACCCGTCTTCCAAAGATACGAACAGCAACAAGTTTGGGACGATGTCCCGTCATCAGAAGACTACTTCATTTTCAATGAACGATCTCGATTTAATTAATCAAAAAGGAAATGGTAATGCTGGAGATGTCGAAACAACTTTTATGTTACCTGTGAAGAGTGAATCTACTATGTCACTTTATAGGTTGAACGTTGAAAGAGACATAGACCAAATGGTTTTAACTCCATCTAAATCTGAGAACAACGTAAATAATGACGTTAATGCTGACAGTGGTTTTGGTAGCGGCGCGCAATCAACTAATCCAGTTTGGTCAGGATTTTTGTGTCGTAAACCGTCCGACCCTTTTTGGAATATGAGAAAGCCAACTGTTGCTACAGCTGTAACGCCAACGAAGAATTATCCTGGAATTCTACATCCTAGAATGAGGAAAATACCATGGATATCAGCATGGAAAAAGCTCGATGAAAATAGTGATACACACAAAAGATCTTGTTCGAGTGATGTTCAACCAAAAGACAATAAAAGCACGTGGAACGATACTAATGTATATTCAAAGAAAACAGACGTTTCTAATCCTCACGACAATCATGTTACTACGATTGAGGAAGAACTCTCAGATGTCGGTACGCCAGTATTCAATACAGATTATAACTTAAATATTTTTGCCAAGGAAAGTGGAGTGTTACTGGAAAATGCTTTTGGGAAAATTGAAAGGGATGACTGTGGGGTAAAGGTAAATTTTTATGGGGGAAATGTGCAATATGATGGTAAGGATGGTATATATGGAAATAAAGAATCTCTGGATAATATATTTGATTCTAGTTTTGAATCAGATAAACCCACATATGATTCTAATCGAGAAAATTATAAAGTTACTTCTTCAGATAATTATAAAGTTGAAAACTATTATGAACCTCTTAATGTAAAAAAGAAAGAATCTAATGGAATGTTTTTGAGTGATGATAATGTAAATAGTAATGAGTATTTATCGGATGAGAAATTACAATATGAAGAATCAAACAATGAAAATGTGTACAAATGTGAGCTCAAACTGAACGGGGGTCATTATGAAAATTTATTTGGTACAAAAGAAAATATATTTGCTCAATGTGATCAATATAAGGGAAAAAATGATGCGAGTCCGAGAAATTTTAAGCTGGAAAAAAGATCTAGTGGAAGAAAGGATAGTGGGAAATTTAAAAGACCGAACACTGCTTATTATCATCTAGAATCCAATTCCCCCTATGGCCAACTGAAGAGAGTAGAACGTAAAGAAAGCTTTAGTCGGAAAAGTGCTGAACTACCTGAATTAAGAAAATGTGGCATTCCACGGAGAGAAAGTGATAACAAAGGAAAAAATTGTGGAATAAAAAGGAGAGAAAGTAAAACACGAAATGATAGAAGGCCAGAAATTCCAAAACCTAAGAATCAATTCCAAAATTCAAATTTATCTGAATTCGATAACAGAGAAATATTACATGATGAAAGAAACCGAAGCAAAATAGAAATAGAAATGCAAAACGTATATGGAAGAAATGATTTAAATTATAACAGCAAAATAAATAAAATAGAAGTTGTCGATGACTTCAGAATTAATCTCAATCGAAGAGAAAGTCAAAATAGAAAAACACGTGACAGCAGTGCGGGAGAAAGAAAATCAATATTAGATAATCTATATTCTGAAATTTTAGATGAAAGAGGAGTAAAAATAATTCGGCGAGAAAGTCAAAGTCGATCAAAAGAAAGAAGTAATGAGAGAAAAATAGCTACTGATGACTGTGAGAGAATTTATGCAGAACCAAAAGATATTCTTTGGCAAAATCGGTTGGAACTTAGAGAGAGTGGTCGCCAAAATAATTTTGAAAGAAGCGAAAATGGAAGACGAGTCAGTGCAGAACGAAGTGAAAGTGGAAGACGAGTCAGTGCAGAACGAAGTGAAAATGGAAGACGAGTCAGTGGAGAACGAAATGACAGTGGAAGACGAATCAGTGTAGAACGAAATGATAGTGGAAGACGGGTCAGTGTCGAACGAAATGATAGTGGAAGACGAGTCAGTGTCGAACGAAATGACAGTGGAAGACGAGCAAGTGCAGAACGCATGGATGTAGTGAGAAGATTCAACGTTGAGCGCTCAGAAAGTGGTCGACAGTCTAACATTCATCGGAAAGACAGTGGAAGATCTGCAAATGTTGAACGCAGAAACAGTGATAGATGTGCCAACATAGAGCGTCGTGAAAGTGGAAGAATCTCCAGAATAGAACGTCGAGAAAGCGCGAGATTTTCTCAACCAGAAAGGAAAGATAGTAGAAGACAAGTCTCTAATATCTACAATCGTCGAGATGAAATTAAAAATGAAGTGCCTCGGAGAGATAGCCAAAATCGTAAAAACGAAGGGAAAAACGAAGGATTATGGGTAAATGCCATTCCATTTACTGCCCAAAATTACAATGAAGAAGAAAACGAAAATGCATCTAAAAGAGAGAGTAGAAAGGAAGCTTATGATTTAAACCGATCTCCAAGAAAAACTAATCTCGCACGCAAAGAAAGCAGAGGTAGAAACGAAAAACCAGTAGAACCCATTAAGCGTAAGGTCAGTGCAAACAGAGGTAAAAGAGAGAAATTATATCAAGAACAAGTTGACGATCCTTACCAAGATAACAAACTTTTTCGAAAAGAACTTCCCAAATGGCCTCCCAAAAACGATGATATAAAAAATGACAGTCATTTTGACGATTTCATCAAATATAGAGACAAATGTGAGGATAACTTTAGCCACATAAGAAATATCAATCGTGAAACATCCGCCGAGCGCGAACAGTCTAAGGTGGAACAACTGATTACCTACGGAAAATTAAATGGTAATTTGACCCAAAATGGTGAAGTTTTTCCTTTTGATACGTTCCAGGAGCAGAAAAGGCCGCTATTCCAGAGTACTAAACCAGTAAGTGACATTAATGACAATTGTGGTCAGAAAAAACTCGCTATTACAGATTTTCTGTAAGAGTTAATTGTGATATCATAAACTGACGACTGCGATAATTTGGTTACCTTAAAATTTACTATGTTTCCGATATTTTTTAAACTCTCATCTCTTTTATCAGAGACTGATCCATCTGTTTTCTCTTGTCTACAGAGTCTTTCCCATACTCTTATACAGAATAAGACTGAGCTATTTTTTGTTTCGAAGTATTTTACAGAAGAATATTTATCTTACTTAGTGTATAATAATAATAAAAAAAAACAGAAAATGAACTTTTGTTTGTACATTGCAGTGATTCTCTATAAAAATACACTGTAAACTATTGTGTTTTGTTTTTTCTTTAAAATCAGAATCCCACAATTACTTAACATTTTTCATTTAAACAACATTATTATTTTTTTAAACTTAATCAGCCGAACCTATACTAGAGTAACTGTACAAGCAGAGGACAGTTTAAAGGAATTTTTTGGCAATTTATTACACACTGTTATTAATTAACCATAGATACCAATATTTCAATTTATTCCAGAGTGTTTTTAGCCCCGCCTTTATTTCGCACCACTTTATTTATAGAAAAATTTCTCCGATATCTAACTTCGATGAAATAAGAAAAATGTATCCTTAAAAATAAGTGGTATGAAAAGAAGGCGGGGCTAAAAATACTCCGGAATAAATTAAAATGTTAGCATCTATGCTGTAACTATAACCAGCGTACAATATGCTAATTAACTTTTTCTATCACTTAAAGGGAGAAGGAAAAACTTTCATCAAAGGTCTTTTTTTTTTTAATCAGAGGATATGTTATATTTTAACTGAATATCAACCTACAGCATTATCTGAATGCTCGAATAAATTTCATATACTATCTCACTAACTCTGCTACTTATTCTATAAAAAAAAAAAAAAAAAAAAAAAAAGCTCTATTTGTTAAATACATGTTTTATACAATTTACAAATTTACTGCATAAAATAAACATGAATTAGAGAGGAAAAGTTAGCTTAAATTTTAAAAATTTCGGCGTTGCCGCATTAAAAAAAAAAACAAAAAAAAAAAAAACGGCTCTATAAGAATCATGAAATTATAATTTGATTCTCATAATTTTGCTGAAATTATAGTGACAATAAAAGAAAATAATTTAATGTAATAAATGAAGACTACTAAAAATGTTAATGCAATCGTATACACTAAAAATCTTTTTTTTTTTTTTTTTTTTTAGAGAGAGCATGAAATACGGTAGTAGTAGCCACTTGAAAACTCAGCAGTAGGCACCTTTTCTGTTCCAGTAGTGAGCACCTATGATTATTATTATTATTATTTTTTTTTTTTTTTTTTTTTCAGAAAAAGCAAAATAATATGCGAATTGATTGAAATATTTAATTAAAGAAAGAAATTTTCTGTTTTACTAATGCGTTAAAAGAACAAATAAAAAAAGAAGAAGAAGAAGAAAAAAAAATATATATATATATTAACTTGTATAATAAATTGAAAAAAAAAAAAAAAAAATCTATGACGTATTTAACGGCTTTAATAACGTTTTACATTTAACACAAATCGTAATTTCTGAATTGGGAGTTATATTGTTTTATACGGGAAAAAAAAAAAAAAAAACGCAAACGCAAACAATAAGAAGTAAATATCTGGTTTTTTTTTTTTTTTTTGTTTTTTGTTTTTTTCCCCCTTTTCCCACACCCTTAATTTAATTTAAAAAAAATCATAGCCTCACGCATGTTCAGTAGTACAGATGAGGCTGCAAAACGCGAACAAACAATATATCATGAAATTCTTTGCGAGTTATTTAATGTAATTAAAAGACACATACAAATTAATCTCGTAAAAGCTTTTTATTTATTCAATAGCTATCTACAGCGTACAATACATACACAATAATACAGGAGATTCGCAAGCAAAATGATTTTGGCATTGTGAAATGTACATGGATAATGAACATGAAAAGTTTTTGAGTTTCCGAAACTTATGATTATGAGGAATACTAGTAACATTACATTGGAAACACGCCTTCGTACTTCCTACGACAGCCGAAAACCATATATTTTGCACTGTTTACATCAAATTAGTAGAAGTAAAAAAATGGCACAGATTTTTATGATGAATATATTCTGACGACAATTTCTTTTATTCCATTTTTATAGTATTTCATTCATTAGTTGCTGGTGATTGGTATACAAAATTTTTAAGAAACAGAGGTATATTACAAGCAATTTAAATGATGAAATTTTATTTTCAAAGAAATTTTATGAATAATCATTTGTAATCCAGTCAGAAATGAACACCTACACACAAAAAGACATTTTATGTACTGAAATAGTTGTATAAACAAATTTACGTAAATTTTATTTTTTTTTAAGTGCGTAAATTACATATTTTATAATATAGGTAGATATTTATTTTCTAAGTACATGGCGTTCTTAAAAAGCTAATTAATGTGCATAGTTTTATTTATTTATTTTTTACAGGTTTTTTTTTTATTATTTACGTTTTGTAATTATCGTTTTGGTGAAGCTTCCAGGTGCCTTTTATTGTTTTAAAATAAATTACGATTTAAAATCCTAAAATTATAATTATTTCGTTTAAAAACATCTCCTTTTAATCTAGTCACTTCAAATAAAAATCTAATTTCGCGCATAATTGAACCGCTTTATTTTAAAAGGGGACTTCTACCATTTTCACCGAATTTCGCCTTTTTCAGTAAAAGGGACATAGATCTGTTATTTAATGAAGAAACGAGACTTTTTGGCTTATAAGTATGTCTACAGGAACGCTTTGAAATTTGCGTTTTATTTTAAAAGGGGACTTCTGCAGCACTCTTCCATGCCCTGTGATAGGGATTTTTCTATTATTAGATGGATTGTTAGAAAAACTGAAAGAATTTATACAATGGATGAATATGTTGACTTGATAAAAAAAAGGCTTCGAATAAACTGCAGAAATTTACAATTGTCCAACCTACACATCGTGATGTTTTGGATTTTAACAGCTGGTATCCAGAATTTTACAAAAAGACATGCCTCAGTGAAGAATCCTACAGTAAAACTGTACCAAAACCAGAAAAGGTTTCTTTTAGAATATCAACATATCACTATCTGAAATGTGAAGATTCTAACCGTGCGATACTTGCCACCAAAAACTTTATTGTGGGTTTAACTCAGCACAAATTTAGACTAAGAAACACGCAAAAGAATTTGTCTTTGCCTGGTAAAGGGAATGTTTCTCGAAGGCCCATACTGAAAAGTAAAGTAAACGATATAAAAAAAACTCTTAAATTCATTCCTCAGGAGCATCTGGCTTTTTGGAATACAATTATTACAGAATATCCTAAGACTGAAAGTGAAATTGGTTTGTAAATTACATATTCTGGGGAATTTACCTTTGTACTTAATTACTTCCTTATGTATTCGCAATTTATCTGGAATATTTGATATAAGATAATTCATCACACTTTATTTTTTCATTTTTTCCTTAAAAATTGAATGACATTTCTGCATTTTATTTTAAAAGGGGATTTCTGCTGCATAAATAATTTCTTTTTTTGAAAAAAGTATTGACCATAAATTTGGTTTTTGTACATTAAAATATGTATATCAATGAGTGCTATTAGCTGGCAAACATTTGTCCATTATGATAAATTAAACCACAAGTTAGGAAGTTTTTTTTACTCTCCTGTAAAATTACAAAAACGGCAGAAGTCCCCTTTTAAAATAAAGCGGTTCAATTTCGATATATGGAAGTAAATAATTCTGAATTTGATTTAGAATTTTAGAAATGCATTGACATCTAACTATGCATAAAATTGTACAGAAAATTTTGACTGGATTGCAATAAATTATTCAAAAATATTTTGAAGATATAAAACATATTGTAAAAAACTGTTGACTAGAAAAAATAAAAGTAAATATTAAAATCTGGTAAGTAATAATAATTTTTAAAAAGTATATATCATTAATACAATAATCATTTTATGTACATTAACGAAATTATTGAAATACTCGACATTTTAAAAAGTACACTGTTAAAAATTTTACTTCAAGTTTGAACCAAATTTTGATACTAGAGTGTAGATTCAATTTGCTAGGTTGAACCCAAACTTGGTATAACTGTAGTTGCAACCATGCGATGGTGAAACCTACCATAGATGCCAACATTTTAATTTATTCCGGAGTATTTTTTGCCTCGCCTTCATTTCGTACGACTCTATTTATAGAGAAATTTTCTCTAATATATACCTTCGATACAATAAGAAAAAAATACTTAAAATAAGTGGTATGGAAAAAAGGCGGGGCTAAAAATACTCCTGAATAAATTAAAATATTGGCATCTATGCTTCTACCATGATTTAGTGCTTCTTGTTGATAAAAAAGCACTAAATTATGGTAAAACATTTCTTCACTTTACGGATGTAGTTATTGTTAAACCAAGTTTTGGTTTAACGAAGCACCAAATAATGGTATAAGGTTTCACCATTGCATGGTTACAGCTACAGTAGTTCAACCTCGGACAAAATTTTTAACAGAGATCTTCTTTTTTTTTTTTTTTTTTTTTTCTTAAGAGAAAAACAATAAAGTTATATAACTTGATTACTTAAATCTGATATACAGTTTTTTTTTATGAAAAATAATTTATCAAAGATAAACATAGCATATTTTTCATGGCACTTTGAATTCAAGTACAAAAAAAAACATGAAACTCTTTTTTAAAACAATGCTTGGATACATATGAAATCGTTTTAAAATTTATTATTTTACCATAAATTTAAGCAGAATTGAGAATTTTTAAAAGTAGTATGCCAGGAATTTATACTCAATTTATATAATGATCCTTTTTATAATGGTATATTAGATTCAAGTAAACACAGTTAATTGCGCCTAAAAATTTAATGGAATATTGACCTATATTATCACTTTAAGTACAACTATTCATAATAACATATGTTTAAAAAAAATGAAGATGAGATGAGAATATGAAATAAAACAATCGAAGAGTGTCTGATATGCTTCAAATTGCCGAATGTTTACGTATAATTATATAAGTCATTAATAATGTTATTTAACACATAACTTCAATGCAAAAACCACACATAGCACATGGAAAATGAATTTTAAAATGAGTGTTTTTTCTTTTTTTTTAATTGCAAAAGCAAATTACAGCTATTTGCAAATGTGAAATGTGAAATATCAAAAAATTTCTCAATTTTATAAAGTAAAGACGTAATAAAGCAACTATTTCCAACAAAGAAAAAAAAATTATCTGCTTTCTACGAAATCATGAAAAAAAAAAGGTGTAAAAGTAAAATAAACATATCTTCTGCAGTATTTTTTAATTTTTTTTTTTTTTTTTTTTTAAAGAAACATATAAAGAAAATGGGCCCCACTATTAATTGTCAACTGTTTTTCCATGAAATTATGAAATCTGTGCAAAAGTAGTAAATATGCAATATAAGCATGTGTAATATAAATGAATAAATTACACAAATTTCGCTTTAATAGTATATAATAGCTCAGAAAAAAAAAATCAAGCAAGTGACATAATTTACACAATATCAATATTTCACATTTCACTAAATTTAGTTCTTTTAAGTTCAACCCAAATATAACAATCGGTGGTTCTAAGAAATATACCTGAGAATTCCATGAACAAGTTTTTCTTCACACAAATAAATGAATACTTACAACTCAATATACAAATGAAAAAAATGAAGGAAAATATTGGGAAAAAAAAATCCATTGATTAAAACATACTGAGAATCGGTTAAAGGAAATAAAAATGTCAACTTGTATCAAAGTTTCCTTAGAGGAACACTTAACTACAATATATAAATATAATTATATACATTACTGGCCATTAAAATTGCTACACCAAGAAGGAATAATAATAACGGAATGAAATTTGTTGG
Source organism: Salticus scenicus (assembly GCA_963930645.1). Lineage (NCBI taxonomy): Eukaryota > Metazoa > Arthropoda > Arachnida > Araneae > Salticidae > Salticus > Salticus scenicus. Next base: position 70,962,840 of record OZ005659.1, read on the forward strand.
ACACATACATTATAGTAGGAAGAACAATTGATTAAAATTTCAGGAAATTTGGAGTAATATGTACTGAGAAAACAGTACATAAAGCAGCGACCTCTGTGAGCAATAACAGCACATATCTGCCTAGGCATAGAATCGAACAGCGATTGGATGACATGTACTGGTAGAGCACTTCATGAAGTGCTTCATCGATGAATTGTGGCATCGTGTTAAAACTTCATGAAGTGCTCTACCCGTACATGTCATCCAATCGCTGTTCGATTCTATGCCTAAGCAGATATGTGTTGTTATTGCTCACAGAGGTTGCTGCTTTATGTACTGTTTTATCAGTACATATTACTCCACATTTTCTGAAATTTTAATCAATTGTTCTTCCTACTATAATGTATGTGTCCAACAAATTTCATTCCGTTATTATTATTCCTTCTTGGTGTAGCAATTTTAATGGCCAGTAGTATATATGGATATGTTATTTTGAAGCTAATAAACTTAATTTCAATGCTTCTTCATATATAACTTTTAAGAATTTTTATTTAAATAATTTTATGGTTATACCATAAATTGTTATAATTTCGATTATTTCAATAATTAAAATTGTGAGTTTTTCCAATTAAAAAAAAAAAAAAAAAAAAAAAAAAAATAGGAGGGCACAATTTCAGAATTACTTATACTTTCTTCGATGTAAAGTTTAAAGATTTAATAACTAAAATTGTATGAACTTCATTTGTAAATAGTGTTATATATTAAGGGTTTGGAGTATTCATTCTTTTTCCTCCAAGAAATTATATTTCCTAGGAATAAAAGCAGACAAAAAATTACATTTAAAAAAACTGTTTAAAACTTAATTTCAATAATTTCTCACACCATTTTTATGTGCTAATATTCACCAGGATTTAATAATTAAGGTGTTACATGAATTTTGAAGGCTAAAGGGGGGAAGAAAACATATTTTCTCTCTCTCTCTTTTATATATATATATAATATAAAAAAATTTATTCAAAATTTTGAGCTTATAAAAAATATTCAAACAATATTTTGTATAAAAGTTTCATTGAAAATTTTGGAAATTTGAGGAGGTGGGTTCAAATTTCCGGAGATCGTTTAGAACAGTGTTGGCCAACCCACGTCCCGTCGTGTGGTTTTTTGCGGCCGCGAAGAGACTAACAATATTTAAAATTACAGCTTTGGTTAACAGATTAAAAATTAATAAATCCTTTCACATTTTCCAAAGTAAAAATGCCTTTCAAGGACTATGGTTGCTAAAGAATCAAACTATTGTAATGAAATATTATTAGACCCATTATTCATTCATATTTTTTTTATAGGTATTAAAGTACAGTCATGAATTTTTTATAATTCTATTGTTGATTTATGAATAAAAATAACTTTAATTAATGTATTCGGCTCCGAATCTTCACCTTGCCTTCCCCTGAAAAAACTATATACACAGATGATTCTACACTCACCAATATACACAAGCCTGATTACCGCATGGGCACTCGGGGCACTTGCCCTGGATACAAAAATTTTAGGGGACACAAAATTTTACACAGTTTGTTCTTAACTAATATGAGAAAGTCTGATCAACAGTAATTCCATTTTATTGAAATATAGTGCATGCAGTAAACTTGTCCGTTGTCATGAGAAACTAATTACACTTGCGATGCAGAGCATGGATAATTAAAATCTGAAATAGTTTATAAAAATTACTTAAGAATAAAAAAAGTTATTTACTTTAAAGCAATAAAATATGATATACTTCATATTATTATTATTATTATTTTTTTTTTATGAATTTAAAAATTACCCAACATAACTATTATTATAAAAGGCTCTTATATTTGTGCATAATAAATATGACATCTTTCTGAGAGATAAACTTTAGTTTTTAAATAATTATTATTTTTTATGAATTTATATTTAAAATCCATTTTGTAATGCAATATAATAATTTTTATATGACTATAATTACTATATTTGCTCTTCACTATAAATTTTTATGAAGGGGGGGGGGGGGGACACGAAAGTATCTTAGTCGGGCTCTGGACATATACACACATATACATAAGGTGTGGCCCGTCCGAATAAAATATATTTTCTATGCGGCCCAACAGTTGTTTTGGGTTGGACAGGCTTGGTTTAAAAAAGCACTGGGCACGATTTTTCAAGAATTAATGCACCAATTTTATTGAAATTTTGCATTCATCTTCAAAGTCAAATTGACTAGTGCTTGAACGAAGGAATTTTTTTTATTATTATTACAACTGCTTTTGCACACAACTATAGCAAAAGTTCAAATTTCAATACTTTTTTTTTTTTTAATTACAATTGCTTTTGCACACAACTATAGCAAAAGTTCAAATTTCAATACTTTTTTCTTTTAATTACAATTGCTTTTGCACACAACTATAGCAAAAGTTAAATTACAATACATTTTTTTTTTTTTTTTTTTTTTTAATCCTTTGTTCAAGCACTAGTCAATTTCGTTTTGAAGAAGTAGGCAAAATTTCATTAAGGTTGGTGCATTACTCTTTGAGAAATCGTATCCGCCACTTTTCTGAAGGGTCTTCGAAAAACAAGACCCATCGGCTGAATTTTCCACATTTTTAATGAAAATTTTATAAAATATTGTTTAAATGTTGTTCTCTTATACACTCAAAATTTCGGATAATTTTTTTATTATATTAAGAAAAAAAAAAAAAAAAAAAAAAAAAGTAGACAAAATATGCCCTTTTTTAGCCATCAAATCCGATGTAACCCCTTAATAAAAACAAAACAAATATAGTATATACAGTTAAGACATTGTTTTTAAAAGGCAAGTACTATAAAACTACCCCTCAAAAAATTGCATTAAAAAAAAAAAAAAAAAAAAAAAAATCCAACATCTAGATTGAAACATTATATTTTCATATCAGTGTTTCCCAAAATCTGACACATTTCTTATATAAAATAAAGAATATTTGAATAAAAATAAAAGGATGCAGTATTTAATTATAATTACAACTTTAAGCGTATTTACTAACTATTAACATAAAATCTAAAATGCACTAAACAACTTTTGCTTTTGCATTTAAAAGTGGCTGAAAGTTTAAAGTAGCTTAAAATGTATATTTCTTTGAATTTTAAAATGTAAGTTATATTTTGAAACGTTTTAAGGTTTTTTCAGAAAAGGTTTCGACAATTGGATATATATATATATATATATATATATATATAATATATACACCTTTGTGACTAACAGTTGAGTAAATAATATTGGGTATTAATAATGTGTTGGACACCTTTTTTATTATATAATTTATGAAACATGCTTAAATTTAAAATTAATTTGATAAATAAATAAAAATTAAGGGAAAATTAAAAAAAAAAAAATTAAGAAAAATTACAAAAGGATTGAAAAAAAAAAATCACAATTTTAAATATACTTAAAATAATTTCAGTAACAAATTAACAACTTTGGTTATAAAATAAAGCCAAAATTTAAACTTAAAAGTTAATTATTACATTATTACTAAGCATGTAACTTTCATATGCAAGAGACTATTCTATGTATATTTTTTTAAAGAAGTTATGTTGCTATCATGTTGATATTAAAATAAAAGTAAATAAGTGAAATTTATATGACATGATACATGAAATAAATCACACAATTTTTGAAGAACTTGTCTTTGAAAAAAAAAAAAAAAAATGTGAGCGTTTTAGTTTTAAATACGGATACAAAGAAATTCTAATCAAAGACTAATAATACACAGCGTTGCCAAATTTAAGGAGTCTTTTATTCAATATCTACTGCTAAATTTTAATTGTAACGGTTGCCTTATCACTTGGAAGATTAAAGGCCCTCTTCACTCACCGCCGCCGGAAGTCGAAACTAATGTTATTCTATGGGAAATTTTTCTTTACAAATAACTTATTAACTAATACATGTTTTTAAGTTCTGTTTTCACATTCTGAAAATTCCCAGCTGTTAAATTGACGGACCTTTTTTAAAAAATTATTTTTTTAAATTTTTTATATTTTATTTTGAAGCTGTGAAATACGAATTTTCAATATGTGAATTTTTTTCATTTTGCAATTTCAAAATAAAATATTAAAAGTTAAAAAAAAATACATTTTTAAAAAAGGTGCGTCAATTTAACAGTTGGGAATTTTATGAATGTGAAAACAGAATTTTAAAATATGTATTAGTTAATAAGTTATTTGTAAAGAAAATTTCCCCATAGAAAAACATTGGCTCGGGCTTCCGGCGACGGTAAGTGAAGAGGGCCGTTAAGAGCGGACAATACCTAATCTCGCCGGCAGCCTTCGCCCATGTTATTCTATGGGAAAATTTGTTTACATAATTACTCATTACCTAATGAATATTTTTCAATTCTGTTTTCACATTTAGAAAATTCATAAGCGTTAAATTAGTACTTGTTTTCCAAAAATTGATTTTTTAAAATTTTAGTATTTCATTTTGCGATTAGAAAATGAGAAAAATGCATCTTGTGAAAAATCGCATTTTTGAACTCAAAATTAAAATGTAAAAATTTAAAAAAAAAAAAAATGAATTTTTGAAAAATGAGTACTCATTTAACGGTTATGAATTTTCTGACTGCGAAAACAGAATTTAAAAATATTCATTAGGTAATGTGTAATTGTAGCAACAAATTTTCCCATAGAATAACATGGGCGAAGGCTGACGGCGAGATTAGGTATTGTCCGCTCTTAATCATCTATTATGTATACCAAATATCCCTCTTCGAAATTATTGGTGATTCTTGAATAAAAACTCCAGAGATGTTGGAGAAACACTGATATTGCACTACTACTATTTAATATTGATCTTAAGACTAGAAACGATGCAATTACGATCAAGAATGATAAAAACTTTCGTTGAGAATGATAAAACGGACATCTAATGAAGCCACACATCATTTTAAAATGGCACTAACAGCAATGTTTATGGTCCATATTAGAAATGCAATGAATTGTACAACACAGCACATTGAAAAAATGAACTTTACAAAGTGTTTTTCACAGGCTGAAAGGGGTGGCCACATCGTTTAAAGAAAAAAAAAAAAAAAAAAAATCCCAGTCATTCATCACCGTATTTCAATATAAAAAAAATAACATCAAAAGCTCGTTTAAATCACAAATGCCGGAATCAAAGCACATGAATAAGTTAAGTAGAAACAAACTTAACACACTTGCCGTTGCCTCTTCTCTAAAAAATATCCATTCATACAAAATTTGTTACAAAATAAAAAATATGGCAAAAAAGCACTTTCAACAAAAACATATGATTTAGAAAAAAAATTTACAATGTAAAACTACATACATATATAAACAATTTCTTTACATAATAATAATAATAATAATAATAAAAGAAAAACTGCATTCGGACTATAATACTGGATAGAAAAAAAAAACGTTTTAGTTCAGAGATTTAAAACAACAACAATAATAATAATGAATATTCTAAGAATCTCATAAGCTTGATGTAGGACTTTTTCAACTTTTAGCTTTTAGGTTTACACCAGAAAAAAAAAAAAAAAAAAAAAAAAAAGTGGGATCATTTCGCTATGTTTCAATTTATTACTGCTTTGTTTCACTTTATTTCGACAATTCTGTACTTAATTGCTGAAATACGTAATTTTTATGTGGCCGACTAATAAAAACTCAGGATTGTCAGGAGGAAGTTATTTAATATTTTTTACATCGCCACTTAATTTTGTCTAGTCACCATTAGGGTGGATCGAAATAAACCAAACTCATTTTATCGGAAAAGGGTACCTATCAAAAATGTGGCTAACATCTTTGCAAAATATTACATTTTTTGGATGTGATCTTGAGTTCGCGCATGAAACCTAAAATTTGAAATATCTGAATTTTTTTTACACAATTTATATTTAAAAAAATAATTTTGGTTAATGTTAATATGTTAAAAATTCAATTAAAAAAAATATTGTAATTTTTTTTTTTTTTCTCAAAAATAACTTGAAAATGACAAAATGTCTCACTATTTAAGCTGCATGTGCAAACTTAAAATATTAAATGGGTGACATGAAAAAAAAAAAAAAAAAAGTACATAATTTTTCAAATATATTTTTATTATATTAAACTACCTTTTATTTATTTATTTTATTTTTATTTTATTTATTTATTTATTTGGCAATATAAATTACAGAAAAAAAAAATATATAAAAAAATTCCAAATTAGGCAGCAATTTTTAAATTTAGACGTCTTACAAAGGCTGAAGAAACAAATAATATTTTACAAAAATGTTCATAGGGCTAAGCCGCAAGTGTTAACAGGTATTCGCTTTTCATAAGACGAGTTTCTCTCTCTCTCTCTCTCTCTCTTTTTTTTTTTTTTTACTGATCCACCCTAGTCATCATGTGATGAGTGGTGAGTGCATATTTTCAGCTCTATTCGTGTTAACCTATGGGAGAAATATTATTATTTCTAGATTAGACAATTTTCAAAATTTCGACAAAATTATTTATTTTTGGAAAAAAATTATTTGAATGAATAAATAAATAAATTTTGCGTGTACATCTAAGCTCAAGATTTGTTGAAAAGTACAAGCAAATAACAAACAGTTTTTACATTTTTCGAAAATTTGGCATAAATTTTAAAATATTTAACAAAATTTAAAAAATATTTTAATATTAAAAGCGTATAAAGAATTTTTAAAGTCTATAAATTAGACATAAATTTTGCTGAAATTTTAAACTTCAAGTAAGTTAGAAGTAGTAGTATTTCTTCCATAGGTACCATTGGATGCCACAATTCTTTTCCCTTCGTGATAAGTCCTCTTGAGAGCCCGCTTCACTCACCGCCGCCGGAAGCCGAAGCTAATGTTATTCTATGGGAAATTTTTCTTTACAAATAACTTATTAACTAATACATAGTTTTAAATTCTGTTTCCACATTTTGAAAATTCCCCGCTGTTAAATGGACGGACCTTTTTTAAAAAATTATTTTTTTATTATTTTATATATTTTATTTTTAAGCTGCAAAATACGAATTTTGAATAAGTGATTTTTTTTCATTTTGCAATTTCAAAACAAAATATTAAAAATAAAAATAAATACATTTTTAAAAAAGGTCCGTCAATTCAACAGTTGGAAATTTTCTGAATGTGAAAACAAAATTTAAAAATAAGTATTAATTAATTAGTTATAGAAAATTTCCCCATAGAATAACATTGGCTCGGGCTTCCGGCGACGGTAAGTGAAGAGGGCCGTTAAGTCCTCTATATTTCAATCTTAAAAATAAGCTGGCTATCATGTTAGAAAAACACCAAGGTATGAACTATTTAAAATATGCAAACCAAATCATAACATATATTGCTGATTTATTGATTTATTTGTTTTATCATTACCTTGCTTAATAACTAACTTATGAATTCTTAAAACAAAAAATTACTGCATAAATATTATTTCTTTTCTACAGGTAGATATATGAAAGGGGTATGACTATAACTATACCGAAAATATCAAAACCATTGAAATATATTTAGTGATAATACAACCATAGAGATATATAGAGAGAGATAATGCAAACTGATAACTTTAAGAAAATAGTGGTTGTGTTTAGAAATAATAAATTTTACAATTATTGGGGGGAAAAAAACAACTTGACATCATTATTTTTAAAAATGCAGCTTAATCAATATAGACATAAACATCTAACATCACTTGATAAAAATAAAATCACATATATGTTTTTTTTTTTTTTTTTTTTTTTTTAATAATACAGTTTGTGATTTAAATCCCGAAGACATTCTAATTAGATGTAAAACTCTTCTAGCGAAGAGTCAATAAATAGAATGATTTAAAAATGGACAAGTCCTTTCAATCTCTCCTCTGGCCACCCCACCGGGAGTTCAAACATGCCTTCTCAGCAACTTCCGCAGTTCACAAATAAAATGTAATTATGTACAGAGCACCAGCATGATGTCACAACTTTAAAAAATATTCACACAGTTCGATGGACTCAAAGCGCAGTAAAAGAACGAAAAATGTCTCTAACTCGACTAAAAAATGAAAAAAAAAATGCACCAGATGACTTAATTAATTCTCGCTCTGCGTGGCCCGAAGCCAAGGATGGATAAAGCAGGCCAATGATTGCAGATTTGAAATTCCCCGCAATTCTAAACAACGGCGAGAACAAATCGCTTCTATTTTTCACTGGTCGGAGTTAGTGTTGCTCATGAGTTGCTTTTTTTTTTTCTTGCGTCCATCACTGTTGCTTTTCCTTAGGTTGCCGGATTTTTCTATGTCTCCTTTCCCTGTCTTTCCTGCGTTTCTTGCCCTTACCTTGTCCTTCCGATGACCTGTTTGTAGAATCGCTAGCTGTAAAGAGGGAAAAAAAATGATTCAAGTATTTCATGTAATCTAATTAAGCAAAAAACAATTATTATCTCAATGACATTTTCAAATTCTTTTTAGATTTTTTACTTGAGGGTATATTTAAAACAATAGTTAAATTTCCATGATGCTTTTAAATTATCAAGATAATAAGGAAAGGGCATGTTTACAAACAAACGCTCCTTTAATCAATCTTTCCCACTCACGAGTGGCAAAAGGACAATCTGTATTTGTGGAAATACCAATGTTTTGCCATGAGCCTGACGTAGCTGCGCTTTCCTTATAGATATATGCATGCAATGCAATGACTTTGAATATTTCGTTTCAAAATTCTGATCGCGGTAGTTGATATCGTAAAGTTTACGATACCGACCGCGATCAGAATTTATCGCGAAATTTATCGGTAATTTATTTTCGATCAGACCGTTTATGACGTAAACGGAGGAATAAGGGTTCCATATACAAGCCGACTAAAGACCTTTGTGAACATTGATTGTGGCTTTTGGACTTAAAAATCTCTACATTCTGTAAGATTATTACCCCTCGAACTTACCGAAGAGGGAAAACTATCCCCTCCACGTGAAAGCATGCCTCCGGACCAAAAACAAACATGAATCCAGGACGTCGCAAATTGCCCCCTTTCTCTAGAGCGAAGTGTAACGCACTTAACTTCAACCATTTCAAAATTTTATCTAGGAATGGTGTGTTTATATCTTGGAGAAATGATATAAAGCTCGGTTCACACTTGGGCGTGATGTGGCGTGCAAAGTGGTCGTAAATTATCAAGTATTGGAATGGGACTCTTGAAATTTTGGACATGCTTACAATGAAGTACAATTTTTATTGTTCCTTAAAGAATATTAGAAAAGAAATCCTAGTTTTTCATGCCTGTTATCACCACAAGAAGGGACGATGGAGTTGTCAGGGGCAGAAAACGTTCTGTTCATACTCCCTTGCGCTTGCAGCGACTGAATACTCAGATCAGAGAAATTTCAAAAGCACCGACTTCGACCTTTCTTCTGCAAGCTAGTGTGAATCAAGCTTAAAGGACAGTCTGTCCTTTAAGCTTGTCCTATTCTTTCCGACAGAATAGACAAATCAAACAATAAGTAACTGTAGAAACAAGTCAGCGTGATTAGGTATTATACGCTCTTAAGTGGCAATTAATACCATTCAGTTCCTAACCATTTTAGCAGAAGTATCTGCAATTTTTGTAAATTTACATCTAAAAACGACTAAGTAAAAGAGTCAGAAATTTTCACATTATTGAGTGAGTGAAAAACAATTTTTAAGATTAAACTTCTTCAGTACTTTTTCATTTTATATATTTATTATTTTTTTATCGAAATGGTTTTAAGGAAAAGGGAAAAAAATGTTAGGAGGGGATTTAAAGAAACACTGTTTTCTAGAATAAAATAATTGGGCAAAAGAACTTACAAACGTCAAGGCATTTTTCACAACAACCATCATCACCAGGAACTTTTACAGGGCAAGTTTCCTTTGGACACTTTTTCCTTTTACATTTCGGTCTACCATCCTAAAAGAAGAGAAAAATAAAAATATAATGTAGTAAAAGATATCCATGCAACGTTCCATTCATGCTTTAAAATATAGTTTAAAATGGTGTGTTTTGTGTTGGTTAAGGCCTATTACCTAGACGAGAGACGTAAGCCTGGATGGAATGCCTTTCCTTGGGGGGAGGATCTTTTTAAGGAATCCTAACTCTTATTTAGTCAAATTTCGGAGGAAACTATGGAAAACTCCAACGCACGCAACCTGGCTACGAATCTGAAACCTCTACTCTACCAGCCTTGGCAAACAGAACCTCTTGGCTACTGGTAGGCCAGTAGTGTAAAATATTATATTAAAATGATTTGCAGTATAACAGTCAAAGGAAATTCTCTGGTGCTCGTTGAAGGGCTGCACTTAATTGAATATGATAAATATGCACTAATTACTTATTTTTCAGAGACAAAAAAAATCTTTAGTATTGTTTTAGATTGGGTATGCATAAACAAAGATTGTATTACAATTATATATTTTGCAGAATATATATAGGTATTTTCTAATAATTATTGATGTTTCGATAAATATCCACGTACATTTTGATACTAAAAGATAACTTGATATTTCGTATTTTAATAACTTGAACGGCAATTTGAAAAATCCGTGAGCGGTTCGTAAATACGGGTTAGGACCACTTAGAAAGACCCCCCAAGGAGCAAAATCCTCCTCAGGCCTAGGACCCTAGTGCAGTCAATTGGCCTTAGTCCCCACAACCCAATCCGTGAGCAGTTCTGCGCTGAGAGCTGATAGACGTGAGGTGCCGGATTCGATCCCAGGTCGCACTCGTCGGCCTAGCCGTTCGAAGTTTTCCGTGGCTTTCCCTGAAACTTGAATAAATACGGGCTAAGACCCCTTAGAAAGACCCCCAGGGCGCTCCCCCTCAGGCCTAGGACCCTAGTGCTGTCAATCGGCCTTGATCCCTATAACCCAACCCTTAAAAATCCGCACCCTCCCCTTCCCCACACACAGACTTTTTCAAATTCTAATAAATTTCAGAGATTTCTGTTAATTATTGTCGATTACATCATACATTATGTTTGATATCTGATTTGATTAACTCTTAAAAAATGTTTTTATTCCCTCCTAAAATTTTTCTTATTCTTTTCTATTTTTAAATAATAGTTTCGAAAATGAAATAGTATTGACATATTTTTAATTATTTATTTATTTTAAACAAAGAAGACAAATATCAAGTGTTTCAAGCTAAGCTATTTACTTCCAATATTTAAATTAAAAAACAAGAGTTGTTTTAAGATTTTTTAAAAAGTTGCTAAGAAGTGATAAATTTTAAATAAACTGTTGTTATATTTTACTCTAGGTTCGAGAAGATTTAAAATAAATAAATACATAAGTATAATGAATCAGCTTAAATTTGTCTTGTTTGTCTTTAACTTTAAATGTTTAAGCCAGTCATGAGTTTTAGTGCTGCCATCTATGAACAATTATTGTAATTATTTATGTAGTGCTGCCATCTATGATTTACTTCAAAAACTGTTTTTGCAATAATTTTTTTAAGACGTTTTATTTATCACAGAAAACTGAATAAAAAATAAAATGCGTACATTCCATTATATAATTTACTTAAAATAAAACAAACAATAGTTTCATAAAGGCATGAGTATGGCATTAACTCCCGACATAAAAATTTAAACGCTTGATAATAATAAAATCTACTTTAAGAGCAAATAAATAAATAAGCGAAAATGTTATAGAACAAGAGAAAAAGAACTGATATAACCTTATATATATATATATATATTTATTACCCATATCTCATAAATTTCTATAAAATGCATTTTAATGATAGCTTTAGTTAATAAATTTAACCCTCATTATCGATGAGAATGTACGCTTGTTGTGTGTGTTAGTATTTGGGATAAAAGACGATTGACTATGCTTAGGGAGGCTCTATTAGGTCCTTTCTAGGACTGGGTTGAATGCCCTTTGTTGGGGTCATTCTAAGTAAACGAAGTACAAATGTGTGGTAGGGGATTACTGGAACAATAAGCGGCGTTCTGCTTAAAATAAAGCCTGATAGGAGCGTACGGACAGTAATTATATGCCTAGAACCTCAAGATTTCAGAAAGTAATTATCGATTCAATCTTAAATAGTTGAACTTTCCTATATGTAAAAGAGAAACTCAAAATATTTTTAAATATTTCAATTAAAATAATCATTAATTAGAATGATTATCAGTTTCAAATTCAGTCTTTCTATTTTAAAAATATTGTTTATAAAGAATAAGATTTTTTTTTTTTCTATTTTTGTGAATGTAATTTCCATTATTGCAAATATTTCCTAACAGGGTATATTGGTCTTCAAGGTGCTTTAAATGTGCTCTAGTTCTAAAATAGTTATTATTTCAGTCATTATTTTCCAGTTGTAGTGTATTAATGTAGTAGTTAGGCACGATTTACTACGATAGGGTAATAGGTTTAGGTGGAATGGCCTTCATGGGGAGGAGGGGTCTTTCTAAGAGGGTTCTAGAACATATTTTCACGCTTTTTAGAGAGAACTACGAAAATATTCGAACGTGAACTAGATTCGAACCGGCAATCAAGCCTGTTCTTCCAGTCAACTAGCTTAGAGAGCTGAACATTTCCTCTTCCATTAATTTTAAAGAATTTACTACTTTGTTTAATGAAAATGGCAACAGCAGGATTGAAAGTAGTATCAGATACATGAGCTTGGACGCAAAATGAAAAACATCCCTTAAAATATTTCGAATACTTTTTAATAATATAAAATTAGTTAAAATTTCATTTTTAAGAAATCATCCTCTTTTCAAAGTTAATCTGGCTGATCAGTCCGTTCAGATTTTATTTATATTTGACGTTTCCAATTATGCCGAAAAAGACAAAATAACGTGATAATTCAACTTTTTTTGTTAAATATTTCAAATGCACACACCCAATTTAAAATTTCATCTGCATCCAATTGACTTTTAATGTTTTTTGATATCTAGGAATCAATGTTGCAATGTGCAGTGCTTAGTGCTGTAGAATATTATATTAAATTCGATATTATTCATGACTATTATAAAATTCTAAAAGAACATGTAATAAAATAAACATGATACTAACGAAAAACATGTCCCTAACGAATCTTAAAATATTGGAAAAACTTTAAAGTTAACTTAGTTTTCGGTAAACTCGCTGGCGTTTACTTTGAAGTACACTATATTGTACACCACACTGTTAAACATTTCTGTAAATTTAATGTAAATATTTATCCGGAGTCTCTGTAAATTTACAGTAATTTTAATTTAAAGTGAATAATCGAGATTCTCAATCTTTACTCTGTATTTTTATCTAATTTTATTATTTAATTTTTTAATTAAAATTAAAAATGAAGTAGCATTCCGAGTCCGAAATATATTTTCGCCAATAATTAATTAACATCTCCGTTTATTTTTCTCTGTAATTTTACGTAAGACTTAAGATAATAGATTACACAGAGTTTTCTGTTGAAATTTTTAACAGTGCATATATACCTCTGAAGTACACCATTCTCTTAATTGCAAAATAAATTCTATCGCTAAGTTAGTTCTTATTTTCCTTTTTTTTTTTTTTTTTTTTTTTTTAATCGAATTTTAAAATGATTTCTTTAGGCATTATTATGCAAATGTCTTTCTACATACTTTAAAGTTTTCATATGATAATGGCGGCAAAAATCAAACAAGCGTAGTTCGAGAACGCTATGACTTTTAGGGAACTATGAATTCAAATGCTGTCATAGTTATAATGCTATTAGTTCGTCATTAGTTATTATCAAACAGGCATAATTCAAAAACGCTATTAAAGAATAGAAATGACAAGAGAACTATATTATAATGCTATTACTTCATCATTAATTATTACCAAACAGGGATAATTCGAAAACGCTATTAACGAATAGCGATGACAAGAGAATTGTGAATTCAAATGCTGTCAGAATTAGAGATGTAAAATTTCCGGAAATTTTGAGTTGGTGGTTAAAAAAAAAAAAAAAAAAAAAAAACAGTTTTTTCCCGGTTTTTTTCTGGAAAAAATGAGAAAAAATTGAATTTATACAGATAAAAGTAGGGTTTCTTAATAGTTATAATATCTTAGAAAATATAAAGTGTTAAACTTTTAAAAATACATGCAATCCATATTATTTTTTCTCAACAGAAATATACAAAAAGATTTTACTATTAAAAAATGAGCCTTTCTGTTTCACAACTGCCAGTATCTTTCCTTGTAAAAAACACGAAAAACTAGTCAAATCATCATTCAACCATTAATTTTGCGAAGGGTGTGCATTTCTATGGAATGTTCATTTTGAATGAATTTAGATTAGAATCAAAACCAAACTGACAAAAAAAAAAAAAAAAAGAATCATCGAACCGAACCTGATTTTTTTATATCCGAAACCCAAAAACTAAATAAAATTTAATGATTCATCTGAATATCTTGCAAAACTTTTTAAAGTTATAAAATAAAATAAATTTTCATTGTTACAGAGTTAGTAAATCATTATTATTATTTTTTATTTTTTTTAATGGAGTTACTGATACACTAAATTAAAAATTTAAAAATCTGAAAAATGGATTAATAATAATGTTTAACCATTTATGTGTGTTGTGTACTTCAAGACAGCAAAAATATGCTTTAAGTTTAGTATATATATACTTGATTTTTCTTTGTTTAGTGCCTTTCTGCGACACGTATGTAATAATTTGTGTACACATATATTTAATCATGGGAATATATAGCATGTTTATAATTATACCAAACAAATTTCTGCTTATTATCATAAAATTTTTTGAAAGATTTTCCCAAGTCGACTCGATTGATTGAAAACTTAACCTAACCAGCAGGAAATAAATTCAGTCAACCTAATACGAACCCGACCCACAAGAAAAATAAATCAGTCTACCTGACCCATGAGAAAAATAAATCAATAACCTGAACCGAACCGAACCTTACATGCAAGACAAAAAATTTAGGCTATCAGACCCAAACTTGAATGCAGGTCAGGCTCGGGTAAAATTGGTTTACCAGACCTGATGCTGGACTCTAATTCAGATTCTGACTTAAAATGAAGTTAATCACAAAGATAAAATAAAAGTTTAATTTAAAGTTAATTGAACTTCAGAAATTTTAAACTACATTTTATTATTGATTTATTATTATTTTTTTTTTTTAATGATATGAAAGTTGTTAACTCAGACGTAAAGGACCTAAATCAAGTACTTTTTTGCACATATAATTTTTTTTAATTGTGAAATAAATTTTTTGACAGAAATAGTTGCTCATGTTTTTTTTTTTTTTTAACTGTTACATGCATTTATATAGTATATGTGTGTGTATAATATATATCTACACACATTTAAATACTACAGTTAGATAAGTCTAAGGATATACATTCAAAATAAAAGACTGAAGTATAAAGGAACTCGAAAAGAAGAATAAGTAATTTCAAATGAATTCGAGGGAGGTCATTATATATAATACTTCAATATTTCGGGATTACATTTGATTACATGGTTAAAACTTTATTTTTGAAATATGAACATTATAAGAATCAGTGCTTTCATGTAAGATACTGAACATCAAAAAATATCTCCAGAAAAAAGCAACGGAATATAAATATTATAAATTTCTGAATACGTTATTTTATGCTAGAAATTTCAAAATTTTCAATTTTTTCGTGTGGAAATAAACCCTTTCAGAAAACAACCAAAAAAAACTTTTTTTTTTTCCCCCTCCAAAAATTTCCTGTTTTTTTCCGGACCATTCCCATCTCTAGTCAGAATGCGATTCCAGTTATAATGCTCCATTTTCTACATAAAATTAAACACTAGTTAGGAATACGTTCAACATGCCCTAACAGAGTTACTACAAAAATCAGGAGAAAAAATTCCCTGAGTTTCCCCTGTCTCTTTTAGAAGTAAAATAGATGACCCGCAATCATGTAGCATTAGAATCTAACATGTTTACAAGTCAATTGAACATATTTAGGGTTTATTAATTTTATTAACTTACTATAGTTGGAAAAAAAAAAACCAAAATTGACTCATTATAAAGCACTAAAATTAAAAAAAAAAAATATATTTGATTATGAAATTTTTTTCCAATGTTTTTCAAAAAAATTTCAAAATTCCCTAAATTTTCCCAATTTTTGTGTTAAATTTTGAAATTCTCCGAGTTTTCCTTGTTTTTTAATAGATTTTAAAATTCCCTGAGTTTTTCAGGTACCGTAGCAACTCTGCCTAAATTATCGTATATTTCCGAGATGAGATGACCGTCAGATAAGATGAAGTATAAATTTTCCTTGCAATTTTATAGTTTTTACATATATCAATCTCATAAGACGTTTCCCAGACTTTGGAGTAGGAACATTGTAAGTAAGATATTAGATAAATAATAAATATACTATAAAAAATGACAATGAAGAAAATATTCTATGAGGAGAGCAGGAGAGGAGAAGTTAGCTGGCGACGTTTAGGTATATATTCACAAGGTACAGAATGGAGATCCATATGGCGAGCTTTTTAAAACAAATGTAAGAATATCCTTGAGGAGGAGGCTATTTGCTTTAAATGAAGAATTTGAGAATTTTGCAGGATTTTAAATAAATTTGTGAGTAATTAGTTTTACTTTAAAATAGTTTTTAATTAACTTTTTTTTTTTTTTTTTTTTTAATGATTCAATTATTGTCTTGCCTGAAAAAAAATATACGGTAAGTATCTTTATTTTTTATTTTATTTATTCTTATTATTAATCTTGAATATAAAAGAGTGAAATAAAATGTTTAAAGGCAAGCCTAAAATACCCTATACTCATAAACTAGTCTTTATTGCCGTCATTCACTTAATACTAAATGAAATATACTACGATTATAATATATGGTAAAACCTATCCCCGTTTAGGGCCAATTTTCCCCCATAGGATTTGATACTGGTTTACCACCATTACAGGGCAATACTCAATCGTGTACCTCCTATCAGGAAACTTTCTAGAAATAACCTATCTTCACTCAGAAATAATGCTAAGCTACAGAATTTGTTCTGGTATATACACCCCGCGACAAAAAGATAGGTACAAAGGGTTTTTTCTTTGATCTTTCATAAAATAACATTATCTAAATTGTGCTTATCATTTATTATTATCATAAAATAAATAACACTATTTCCGGACTAATTTTTGTTTTAAGACTAATTCAGAAAAGTTTAAGACTAAAAATTTTCTAATTTAAGACTACACTCCGCGACAAAAAGATAGGAACAAAGGTTTTTTTTTTTTTTTTTTTTTTTTTAATTTTTCATAAAATAACATTATCTAAATTGTGCTGATCATTTATTATCATAACAAAATATTATCATATCAAAAACATATTAAGTATTTGAATCATAGTCAAAATATTCATATTAAAAATAATCATATTAAAAAAAAAACCTTTGTTCCTATCTTTTTGTCGCGGTGTGTAGTCTTAAATTAGAAAAAAATTAGTCTTAAAATTTTTTCTAAATTAGTCTTAAAACAAAAATTAGTCCGGGAATAGTTTATGATAATAATAAAAAATGATAAGCACAATTTAGATAATGTTATTTTATGAAAAATCAAAGAAAAAACCCTTTGTACCTACCTTTTTGCCGCGGGGTGTATACTAAAATTAGATTATTAGAAATTTGTACAGATTGAAAATGAAAAAAGAATAACATTTAAGTTAAAATATTTTTTGCCTGAGAAAAATGTTTCGGAACAACCTCTACTGAAAAGCTACCTCTCTAAACGGCCAATTTTCAGAAGCACGGTGATAGTTTTCTTAGGGAGGTTTAACCCTACAAGGCACCCAGTTCCATATGTGGAACACCAACTTTAATCGTTCCTACAGCTATAAAACTATTAGTAGCGACATCTCTTGACATCTTGATAGAAGCTACTGACATTTAGCAATATAGTAATACGAATCTTTACCTAAAGATGTCGTTCGTGATTTTGTTATAGTGCACTCAGTGTGAAATTTGAATGAAAGTCATACGTTTGTCGTTTGTCTGAATTCAAAATAAAAAAAAAGAATAATTATTGAACAGTTTTGACTCCGAAAAAAAAAAAATATATATATACTGTGTGTTTATAAGGAAGTGTATATTTTGCAAAGACTTTTTTTTTTTTTTTTATTGCAATAGTAAACGTATTAGTAAATCATATTTTTATTTTATGTATGTTCCACATACGGTACGTTGAACTAAAAAGTTGATTTTTCCGTAAAATATGGTTTTATTTTTATTTTTATAAGTTTTCCCTATCTTCTGACCACTAATTACAACCTATATATTTTTGTCGCGCGCTAAAAAAAAAAAAAAAAAATTGAGCCTTGTAGTGTTAACTGTAATTCTTCGCTTCTGTATTTGAATTAGCATTTGTGAAATGGAATCTGAAAATTTTAGTCTCATTGTCGCTCACTTTGCAGAAAAGTTTTTTTAGAACAATTTTAAGTATAAAAAATTGAAGATATAGCGATTAGAAGCCAGTTGAGAAAACAACACTGTAAAGTGCATTCGGGAATAGTAACTTTAATGACATGTTGAAGAAAAAGTATGGTGACAGGGATCCGCTTGGCAAAGTCCAAGGATATTCCCACAACATCATAATATCATCTCATCTCAGTCGCAAAAACTATTAATACGCACTGCCGACATCAGCTATTCTGTGAACATGACAACTTTTAAAAGAAATGAGTCTTCCATAGAAAGACGCCGACAGTGAATAAATGGCTAGCCCCCTTCTATAAAGAGAAGTCAAGGGTCGAGTTAGTGCTATGATCTTGTTTTATCCTGAGTATCTGATTCCGTCTCAAAACGAGAGATGGCGCTACCAACAAGGTCACCTTTACAAACAAGTGACTCACACTAATTTTACTCTAAGATGGTCTTTTCCCCATTCAGCACTTGACGGAAGAAAATCAACCAGGGGAAAAAATGTTTAAAATAATTTTTTTTTTTTTTTTTTTTTTTTTTTTTAATTTGTGTGATGTCGTCTGTCTAAGCTGTTTACGAACTTGGCTGAAGGTGATATGCGCGCTCTAATGATTTTTAAAAGCACTGATAAGAGGGAATTAATTATTATTAATGCTATTCATTGACTTTTTAACCTGATTTCTTTTGATTTAGATGTATAAATTGGACAATATAGTTAATAAGGCATTTCTAGATTCAAAGTAAATCTCTGAATGTTTATTTATTTATTTTTAGTCTCATAATTTATAATTTTCGACAATTATCATTAATGTGTAAGTATTTTTACTTTCTTTTATATATACATAAGAAGGAAGTATTGGATTCGTGATAATTTTCAAGCTTCGATTTTCCATGGATTTACATGTTTTTTGCGTTGTCTCGAAGACAATTTGCCACTTTTAGTAAATGTCTGTATGTGTATAAAAATTTTTATGGACACTGCATCTCACGAGCCAGTTGAAGGTATTTACCCAAACTTGGTATTTAGTTGAACCTTAACTTTTAAAGCAGTGCTGATTACATTTGGGGACGATTACTCAATAAGTGGCGCTGTCATCATTTTTTTTTTTTTTTTTTTTTTTTTTTTTTTTAATATGACATTATAAGACAAACAAAAGTATACACGTACATAATGAAAATTATTTTTAACTCTTCAATGTGAAACTAACAAAATACATATATCTTTATAGTATATATAAAAGGCAATGTCTGTGTGTCTGTGGACAGCGTAGCGCAATGAAGGTAGCTCGGACAGTTATGTGATTCTATATGACGATGCTCTCCAAGGGCGGGGGGGGGGGGGGGTTAGTGCACCTCAATGTCCGATTTTCGAATTTTTGATTAGTTTTCTTTTAATTAATTAAAATATGAAAATAATAACCTCATAATAGCTTTAATATAGCCATTTAAACATTAGTTATAAGTTAATTGTTGCCAAAAAAGTTTACGAACCCTTTTTTTATTCGACATAAAGTAAATATATTTAATTAAACGTGAACAAATACATACATATATATATATATATATATATATGCGTTTCACAAAAATTGACGTCATTACAACTTTAAAATTTTATACATATTGATAAAGTGCTAATTTCGTTCGTGATGATATATGTTATTCTAAAATGATTATTATTACTTTTATTTATTTTTTTATGTAATTGAATTTTTATATTTTTACTGTCAAGTCGTTGTTCAAAAATCTACCCATGACGTCACATTCGACTGCGTAGCATTTCTTTACTACTCTAAACTCTATGGATCATAAATTTACTTTATCAGTTTTGTTTATAGGTGGACGATTTTTTAAATTTTGCTGCTGAAGTACACCGAACATTTTTCGCAAAGAACTTTAATTTAGCAATAGCCATTTTAATCCAAGTAGCGCATCAAAAATATCAATAAATTATAATAATTACAAGATAAAAAGAACTTTTTA
Organism: Salticus scenicus; assembly: GCA_963930645.1. NCBI lineage: Eukaryota > Metazoa > Arthropoda > Arachnida > Araneae > Salticidae > Salticus > Salticus scenicus. Next base: position 70,983,191 of record OZ005659.1, read on the forward strand.
TATACCACGATTTTAAATTTTCTATTGAATCATGTAAACTTGACAATTCTCTATATTAATAAATCCTTTTTTGAAGAAAAAAAAAATGATGAATTATCCCATCAACTTGAAAGAAAATGATCAAATGCGTAATAAAGACAGCAATTATAAGAAATTTTCAAACATTTATTAATTGAATAAAAGAATTAAAATAATTCATTGTCATCGTGTTCTGAGCTTTCTAAAAGTTTCAAACGTCTAGCTAGTCGGAAAGTTAGTTAAAAATCGATTGCAAGATTTGTACTGTACAAACAAACAAGAAAGCTAGTTAATACAAACGAAAATGTGGTAAAATATTACAATTTCTGATTGTAATTCTCACAATTTATTCTCAATCATTACCATTAAAGTATAAATATTTTTTCATATGAAAATGCATTACTTATGATCAGGGGTGATTGTGTTCGTGGTAATTTACCTAATTTCAGGCATCTATTTCAATGTTGAAATTCCAGTTTTTCTGATAGATAAATTCTTAAAATAAAACTGGGTCGCGGTAGCCCCCCAGTCGGTAGAGCACCGGGCTCGTAATTGGAAGATTGCGGGTTCGGTACTCGATCCGGCCAAAGACCGTCGTGTACACTAATGGTGATTGGTGCACGTAAAATCTGTCGTGGCCGCAATGTCCTCCATGTTCCCATCAAAATTATACCTCTGGAGATTACCGAAGCGGGGGAGCCATCCTCTCTGTGTAGGATCAAAATTGTTATAACATTTCTCCGGACCACATCTAGGGGGTGAGTCCTAGACCATCGCCAATTGCCCATTGTGCAGCACTAGTGCAACGTAAAACCTAATCAACCAACCATAAAATAAAGCTAAAATATCGATATCATATGATTCATAAACTTAATTAACAAGAGGACTGAACTTTTCTAAACAATAAATTATATGTTCTCTCATTCTCCTAATACAAAAACTTCTTTTCCCTAAAATTTCTCTGTTTTTTTTTTTTGTTTTTTTTTAAGTCTGATTTTAGGTATTTATATCAGTGCCGAAATTCCATATTTTCTGATAGTTAAATTTATAAAATAAAACTAAAATATCAATTTCATATGATTGATAAACCTAATTAAAATTAATAAGAGGATTGAACTTCCCGATGCAATAAATTATTATATGTTCTCTTGGTTTCCTCATACAAAAACTTTTTCTCCCAACAATTCCCCCCCCCCTTTTTTTAACCTGATTTCAGGTATTTATTTCAATGCCGAAATTCCAGTTTTCTGATAGTCAAATTCATAAAATAAAACTAAAATATCAATTTCATATGATTGATAAACCTAATTTAAATTAATAAGAGGACTGAACTTCCCTATGCAATAAATTATTATATGTTCTCTTGGTTTCCTCATACAAAAACTTTTTCTCCCTAAAATTTCCCTTTTTTTTTAAATCTGATTTCAGGTATTTATTTCAATGCCGAAATTCCAGATTTTCTGACAGTTAAATTTATAAAATGAAACTAAAATATCAATTTCATATGATGGATAAACCTAATTAAAATTAATAAGAGGATTGAACTTCCCTATGCAATAAATTATTATATGTTTTCTTGTTTTCCTCATACAAAAACTTTTTCTCCCTAAAATTTCCCTTTTTTTTTAAATCTGATTTCAGGTATTTATTTCAATGCCGAAATTCCAGTTTTCTGATAGTTAAATTTATAAAATAAAACTAAAGTATCAATTTCATATGATTGATAAACCTAATTAAAATTAATAAGAGGATTGAACTTCCCTATGCAATAAATTATTACATATTATCTTGTTTTCCTCATACAAAAACTTTTTTTCCCTAAAATTTCATTTTTTTTTTTTTTTTTTTTTTTTACGAATTCACAATAACTCCTGCCTATGATGTAGGTTACATTTATTTATTTTCTACCTTAAAAAAAAAAAAAAAAAAAAAAAAAAAATCCTTATCGCAAGTTGTTGTCAATGAAAATTTAAAGTTTGAAAACATTATAAAATTATGCCTAAAATATATATTTCCTCTTATGATTACTGTTCATTAACCAAAAAATAATAATCTGGTGTGTGACTCACACGACTTTCTCTTACCCTGTAATTTAATACTATAAGTACGGATTGGAGATTAAGGGTTAAAATAACGAGTACTGTTATGTAAACCTATGTCAAAACATTTCAACTTAGGCTTCGGAACAGCTTTATTTGACAAATAATTCCAATGAATTATTCAGACAACTTTCCCACGCATCATTCCTCGAAACTTATCATTATTGAACAAACTTTTCTAGTAACAAACATATTCACTTCAAAATACATCATTTGGATCACCTGAAATTATTTGTTTTTAATTTACTCTAACAGACACAGGCAAAGATCAATAAAACTTGTCTTCGGTATTCAGGAAGCCTCAAAACGTATAAATATACAAGAAACCAATCGATGAATATTTAGCTTAAAAAAATAAATTATTTAGAATATGGCTTTGAGGAATTAATTTCAATTCCTGAGCAGCTTTCCTGGACATGGTAAAATATTATATGATATAGTATATTATAGTAAAGCACTTCCACTAACAAATAAAAAAGTATGCTATGGCTTAAATATTGGCAGCCCTGTATATCTTCTGAAAGTTATGCACACATCACATGGTGCATATAAATATAATTCTATATTAATAACACACGACACAACCTGAAATACACTTCCATCAATTTTCAAATATTGTCGCATTATAATCTAGTTCTTTTGTGTAGCCCTGTAAACGAACAGTGAATGATTTCTATACCATATTTTACGTGGAACATGATTTTACGCATATTAAAAATAATATTCGTTTCATTTGGTTTAGTGCAGTCTATAGGTGTTAAACTCTACTTGGCTGTAATTTCCCCATAGACGCAATGTATTTGAATTCTCTTGCGTGTCCTTGTACACAAATCATTTGCTTGATCTCAACGAAAAGCTTAGTGTAGCATCTCTATATGATACACATTTAGAATACCAAGTTTGAACTTTCTGCTATAATTAATTTTTGAGATATGGTGATAACACACAGACAGACACACACACAGACCAACCACTAAAAATCTGATTTTTAGATTCAAGGGAACTCAAAACGTGTAAATATAACAAAAACTCAATTTCGAAACGTTGACCTAAAAACAATACTTTCTCTAATTTTTATAATTTTTATTATCCGGGGTTCGTGTCCCGGTCCAGGCATTATTTTCACTCAGTCGGAAAAATAAAATTTCAATAAATATGATTTTCTTCCACAGTTGATTGTGTGATTTTTATAAAAATTGTATTTCTTTCTCCCATTATCTAATGGTGTTTTCCATTTTCTGCGGCTTATTTTCTGTTGAGCTATCTACATGATAGACCAGAGATGTTTCTGCCTAAAGGTTGTCTGAGTGCGAAATGCTGACCGGGGTGTCGGCCTGGATAGCTCAATTGGTAGAGCCTTGACCTTGTAAGTCAAAGGTCCGGGGTTCGTGTCCCGGTCCAGGCATTATTTTCACTCAGTCGGAAAAATAAAATTTCAATAAATACTTTCTCTACCTTGACTTTCTTGAGGAAGTGATTTTGACTTTCTTGAGGTTAATGTTTATTTTGTTTATAATAAATATATATATTTTTTAAATTATCTTATTAATTATACACTTTCTGTTATAAAACAAATAAAATATTCACAAAACATCTACGGAGGGGGTGGGGGGAGCAACACTGAAAGAATCCACTGGCCTGTCTTTTTCAGGAAAAAATAAAGGGGAGTAGTACCAATCTCAATTACGAGAAACGAATAAATAAAATAATACTGTTTGATTAAATTAAAATAAGAAAAAAAAACTTATTTTTGTAAAGTTTAAAATTTTATTCATTTTTCATCAAGAAGGTTAAATGCTCAACTATTATGTCTGAAACCAAAAATTTCCTTTTATTTCCTCACAAAATCCCATACAAATATTGAAGCACATATTGTTACAATAACAATGGATGAAGTCTTCCCTGCATCAGCTGTAGTGGTGCAGTGAAAGTAGTTTTACAAGCAAAATGAAATTAAAGGGGCAGTTCAGTTCACATTCACTTTCAGTAAATTCAGCCTTGGCAACCAAATTTGGTGAAAAATAGTAGCTTAGGGTTCCCGAATTTTCAAAGCTGTACGACGCGTAGCAGCTGAGATCTAGAACTTTTCATGGGATTCTCGATAGAAACTCCGCCAAGCCTTATCGCCAAAGGGTATAAATAGGAGTGAGCTGACTTCTGCGAGAGAAAGTGTAGTCACTGCGATACAGAGTTGTTCAGAGACCTATTCTAAACGATTGCACTTTGGAAATTTTGGTCTAAGCAACTGATCTTTGATCGTGAACTAGTGAAAATTTATGCTCTGGAGTATTTAATGTTATTTACTTTACTCCTGTGAACAACTGACTGTTTGCTTGGACTATTCCAGAACATTCGTCAAATAGTGATTTTAGCGGTACAAGTGACAGTTTCATTGGACTGTTTCCAGTACATTCGAAAAATTAACAGTTCTATTGGACTATTTTCGAGAATATTCGTTGTAATAACAGTTGCTTTGTACAAATTCAAGAAGTTACGTAGAATAAAGTGCATCCATCGACTAAAACCTGTCTGTTTCTTTACAAACTATTTTTTCACATAAAAAAGTCGATAAGTTTTCCGTAACAGTATATTTTAATAAAATTCTGCTTACAATACAAATAAATGAAAGAACAGAAATAGTGAGAAAGTGTAGGGGAAAAAAAAATAAATAAATAAAATTTTCGAAAATTTAAATTTCCGAATAATTGAAAAATTCTGGGAATGTGCTCCTACTGGAAAATGTCTAAAATTACTGTTTAATGATTTTTCTGACATTGAACGCCTACTTTTTGACTGGATTCATATTTAGAATACTATATAAAATCGGTAAAATTCTTATACTATATTTAAGTTATATCTCTAAAAAAAAAAAAAAAAAAAAAAAAAAGCAATATGAAACATTATTTCATTATTATTGCAGGAAATATTGATATTTCCTTTTCAAGCTAGTAGAATAAACTTGTCTGACTCAGTCAATAAAAAATGAAGTCCAGACTCCAGACATGGCCCACCCTAAGTAAGGCCCAGCCCAAACATAAAGATAAAGAAAACTGTCCCAGTCTGACTCGGTTTTGAGCAAACCTCTAATCAAGGTTTTTGCATCTGGTGTGAAGCTACCAATTCCATGAATACTGTTTGAAGATTGGTCTTTTTAGGTTATTATAAATCCTAACAAATTTAAAAAGCCTAAAAATATGTATTTCATTCAAACATGATTTTAATATACCTTGAACCATTTTGGTTTTAATTTACAGAGTAAATGACTACAAAAAATTACATTGAAACATTTATTATTTCGAAAGCAACATCATACATCTCAATAACCTTTAGTGAAATTTCAGTTTTTGCCAGGTATACAGGGTGCGCCAAAAGTTCGTGAAAACTTTAAAAACTCATTTAAGTAGAACAAATGATGGTAAAAAAGTACGGTTTGAACGAATGGCATCAGAAAGAGGGCAGATATATATATATATATATATATTTTAAGGATACACACACACACAAAAAAAAAAAAAGATAGGTGGCGCTGCGGTGCATACACGAAGCTGATTTATGCAGATCAGGTTGAATTTTATGCCATTTAGCAGATCGTGTCTGGGATTCATCCAGACATGCTGTACTCAGCTGTCACAGGTGACAGCTGAGTACATCCTTGAGTACATAGGAGTCATCCTTGAGTACACATCCTTGAGTACATACCTGAGTACATAGACAGCGAGTCACAGGTTGTGACTCGCCTTACTCGCTCCATGCAGTGTGGTGGAGGTCATGTTGAACAACTTCACAACTTCAGCTTAAATAAATCTTTGAAAATGTAGAATTGTATCGGTACTGTGTTTCTGCTCATTATATTTTAATGTATGACTCATTTGAATTAATTTGCCTTAACATATTCAACATGAACGCCACCTATCGGTCTTTTTTTTTTCCTTAAAAAAACATTCGCCCTCTTTCTGATACCATTCGTGCAAACCGCACTTTTTTTTATCATCATTTGTTCTTTCTTAATGAATTTTTAAAGTTTAAACGAACTTTTGGCGCACCCGGTATATGATACCCGCCTTTCTCTTCCAATCTAAATTAGAACATAACATTTATGAACACGGGCGAATGAGAACAGCGAAAATTTACTGAAAATTAAAGATTTCTCAATAATAATAATAAAAAAAAGATATTAAACAAAAGAAAAAGAAGAAATTAGTAATTGATATTTTTCATGAACTACATAGCTCAAAAGAACGTATTTTCGTAAAAAATAAAGAAATAAATAATACTGAGATAGAATTTTCAGCATTAAGAATCGGCTTAAAAGTACAGACGTATGCCAAAATTCTAACTGTAGTACTTAAAAAACTCAGAGATATGCATGATGATAAAGGAAAAAAAAAAAATAATAATAATAAATACAATGAAATGAGTCCAGAGACTCAAGAAACAGAATTGGGCATGGACGTTAAAAACCGGGAAAAGGAAAAAGTACCAAAAACTGAAAAATCGAGGATTCATGGAAGCCATTCATCACTGGAGAGTTAACAGTTGTCTCAAGTGCAAAATTAGGCTCGGTTGAGATGTAAATGAAATGCGTTGAACATTGATCTTTTTCTTCAGGTAGATAAGGAAATGAAAAATCTGCAACTGCATATTCGGAAATTACCATGTTCTGCTTCGAATACACGTATCTGACCTGAAAGTGCTCTCTTTTGACGAACTCCTTTTCTGCCATCCATTTGTTTCAGAGAGAGATCAGAGAGCCGCATCTCCACTCGGTATCATGTGACGGTAGAAGAATAAGAGAATTTCTTTTTCATTGCGCGCACTTAAAGACATCACTGCGGCATATCCCAAGTGGCCTCAGCGAAATGGCCCTGATAAGACATGCGAAGTGAAGTAAGAGATAAAGAAAGGAGGCACACAATCGGGTTTTTCTCTTTCGAATTTGAGGGCCCCCCCTTAAATATTAAACAGCGAGAGATCACGAAAAAAGGGGAATGACCCATAAAGACACACACACTGTCAGGATTGTCAAACGACATACAGAATTTTAAAATAGTGCGATCTCTAAGTTGACTAAATATATTAAATTAAAATTTTACAATTTTAAATAAGAATTCTTTGCTATTCCGTGTGTCATTGTTCTGTTTAAGTCGAATTTAATATGCACCTGTAATTTCTATCCGTTATCGTGATTTGAATGAAGAACAGTAACTTTAAAAGTGATGGAAGTGGGTATATCTATTAAGATTGGATTGTGGGGATTAAGGAAGATTGACTGCACTAGGGTCCTAGGCCTGAGGGGAAGTACCCTCCGTGAGTGTCTTTCTAAGGGGTCCTACACTGTATTTACGCAAATTTCGGAAAAAACCACGAGAAACTCTGAACGGCTAGGCCGACGAGCGCGACCTGGGATCGAACTCGGCACCTCACGTCTACCAGCTTGACATCTATTAAGAAAATTCATCTTGATCAATTGTAAAATTAAAATGTTTTAACTCTAATCGTGAGAGTTCATAGTTCGTGACCTACAGCTATTCCAAAATTTTAGTTTCGCACAGAAAGACAGACATTTCCTGAAAATCGTGTTCAGGAAATCTTAAAACGTGTAATTACATCAAAAACCGAAATTAGAAAATTTTTACTTTTTTTTTTTTTAACTTTTTTTAGTATAAATATACAAAAGAAAAAAAAGAAAGAAAGAAAGAAACTTTACTTACAATAGAATTTTTTTTGAAAGTGATACACAAATTACAAATTTATTAAAAGGCCTTAAATTGAATTTTCGATATTTTTCAAAATTTAGAAAGTGAATATTTTAAATCAAAGTTCAATGATCTGGCAATACAAAAAAAAAAAAAAAAAAAAAGAAAAGAAAAGAAAAGAAAAGAAAGAAAGAATAATAATAATAAATAAAAGGACGATGTCTCTGTATTTTTCTCTTTTTAACCAATATTGCTGAAATTAATTTTTTAATTAATAACCAATTACATGTTCTCAAATCTGCAAAAGGTACCAGTGAATTTGACAAAAATTCATTAACATATGTAGACATACCAATAATAATACAGATATATCATTTGTCGTAAAAGAATAGAAAGTTATTTTTCTGTTTGAATTTCTAATAAAAATAGTTATTTACACGAATGCTCATCTTTTATGTTTTCACTGTTCTTTTTACTTTCTCTTACCCATAAGGTAGAGAAAGTAGTTTTGGGGTCAAATTTTCGAACGCGAGATTTTGTTATATTTACACGTTTTGAGGTCCCCTGAATACGAAAATCATGTTTTTAGCAAATGGTCTGTCTGTTATCAGCATATCTCAAAAACAAATTATGTCAAAAAGTTCAAACTTAGTATTCTAAATGTGTATCATGTAGGGATGCTACAGTAAGGTTTTCGTAAAGATCAAGCAAATGGTTCGTGTACAGAGACAATCAAGAGAATTCTAATACATTACGTCTATGGGGGAAATTGCAGGTAAGTAGAGTTTAACATCTATAGACTGCACTAAACCAAATGAAATGAATATATATTTTTTGTAATAGAGATAGTTAACTGGGAAAATTTTTTTTGTGTATGTAGGAGCCTCGCCTCCCCCCCCCCCCCACTTGGGGGGAAGTGCCCCCTCGAGGGGAGTAAATTTTCACGATGGGTATCTTTCAAAAGAGCTCTCGCCAATACCTTTAAAACGAAGTTATCGATATTTTTTTTTTAATTTTAACGAAAAAAACTTTTAAAATAAATCGTATTTATTTATTTATTTATTTATTTATTTTTATATTGAGAATAAAATGGACTTTTTTTTGAATATTTGGTGTTATACTACTTCTCTAATATGGAAATCGTCTGCATTATCATAAAAAATAATTTTTTTGAATAATAATTTTATTAAATTATTTTTTAAAAACAGAATTATTTTTTAATAACCGAATTAAATTCTATATAAATGTAGGTGCATTAATGAAACGGGGGGTTGAGGGGGCGGTAGTTCCCCACACACAGAACTAATTATCATATAAAAGTCTTAGAAGTCTAGTATGAATTGTTTAACACAGGTTTACATAACAGTACTCGTTATCTTACCTTTTAATCTGCAACCTGTATTTATAGTATTAAATTTCAGGGTAAGAGAAAGTCGTGTGAGTAACACACCAGATTATTTCTTTTAAGCCCAAGTAAATGAAAGTTAACTATTAAGCAATATGTATTACCTTCTGAAACATAAGAGCATAGAGCTAAAAATTCAATCGGTACAGAAATATATCTTTGATGATGATTTCCGAAAATCATTCTTTTTATTCTGCGAATGATTTTTACAATAATTCAGAGTGGCACGCATTCTTTCAGGTACTCTTTCAAAATTTTGATCACCTTTAACATTAAACTATTTCAATTTCTCCTCTCTACGATAATTAAAATTTTATATGCAAGTATTTCCACCCATTATGTAAAGTTTGTTGCACATGAACACAGTATTAAAAAAAAAAAAAAGTGCGCGTAAAATAATATGAAATAAAAATAAGTAATAAAATAATCACTATATTTAAAGGGGACTAATGCGCAAGTTGTACCTGACGGGACTAAAGTGAAAGTTGTACCTCAAGGGACTAATGTGAAAGTTGTACCTCACGGGACTAATGTGCAAGTTGCACCGAACGAACAAACTATTTCTTTCAACGAAAATGCCTACTAACCCTGGACGATAGGTCTAATATATCGTATCATATTATATATCGTATTTATCGTACTCAATACTTATTTCGCTTCCTTCTTCGACTCGTTTTAATACGCATTTTTTATATGCATGAGCAGCCCCCGAAAAACAAAAACATTAAATTCATTTTTTTTACTTATTTTTATTTCATATTATTTCACGCGCACTTTTTATTTCCTAAATCAAAATTATTAAAAAAAACTTTTTCGATATCGCTTTTAACGATACTGATTATTATTAATTTTCTTTTCTTTTTCTTTCAATAATAATAATAAAAAAAAAAAAAAAAAAAAAAGATTTTCATGAAATTCTGGCAAAAGCAGAATTTAGTTTAGGACGGAGGACTATTAGTTTTTTTTTTTTTTTTTTTCTTTTTTCAAATTATAAGATCGTTTTCAAATTATTCAATTATATTTTCGATAAATTTTAGATTTCGACAAATGTCCAACTATCGAAATCGACAACGCAAAAATCAAATCCCAGATTGAGACTAATACGCCCTCAGTCAAAAAAAAAAAAAAAAATTACTTACTTTACAATTGCATTTTACACATTTTTCAGTTCCGTACGGCTCTAATGTTGGATGCCATTCATCGCCGTTCGGATATACATGTCCGTTGTATTTACAGCCTAAAAAGAAAAGAGAAAACATTGAACAAAAAAACATAACAAAATATCCTTATGAATAACTGAAGAATTAATATACAGGGTGTTTATTAAGTCCCGGACCATTTTGATGTTTAATAACTCATAAAATAATGAAGATATAAACAAACTTATGGCATTTATTGATGGAATAACTCATATATTTTCTTTTCAGGTTTGAATATCTTTACTTTTGTAAATATCGTCTGCGCGTGTGGTTAATTTCAGATAATTTCATTTTCCAGTCTAAATATCTGTACTTTTCTAAATAGCGTCTGCTTATTAATTGCATTTTTCTCTCTTTTGTTTTTGGCAACTATTCCAATGTTATGTTTACTTTTGATGTGTTTGTTCTATGTAGTACTTTTGTATGTGATGTTTTATTCGAGCGGCAGTCGAATAATTACCTAAAAGTCAGAATTACAACCGCAATAGCCTCTGTGGATGCCGACATGCTTGCCGCTACCTGGCGTGAAATTGACTATCGACTTGATATTCTCCGTGCGACGAAGGGGGCACACGTGGAAGTTCATTGACAAGGGTCATGAAACTTTTTGAGTCTATCTAACCATTTATGTTATTAATTTTAATCTATTTTTATTATTTTATAAGTTATTAAACATCAAAATGGGTCCGGGACTTTATAAACACCCTGTACTAGTAGATAAAGAAAAGAGGGGAAAGTATTTAATTACCTCCAGCGGCTAAAATATCTTTTGCAGACATTTTTTCTCCTTCTTGATCACCTAACTGACCAACAGAAGCTGGAACTATTGCGTGGGATTTAACTGTAACAGAATCTGCAGAACAGAAATGAAATATTTAATTTTTTTCATGGATCAAATGGATATAATTAGCCATTAAAATGCTGAGAAATTGCTACACTACTAAAGGGGCATGCAGAAGTAATGGGGAAAAATCATAGCACAACTTAACATTATTTTGTAAACATGCAAAATATTAGGTCTACCGGAAAGTTCTACCCTTTTGAATTAATAAAATGGCACCGGAAATTTATCCTAGATAATAATTAAAATAGTCTTAAGTAACTTTTAACATGATAATTGGTTAAGTACCATATAAGTATTGTTAAACAAAAATTTCCGGTGTAATTTTATTAATTCAAAGCAGGGTTGGCAAGTTTCTTCCAAGGCGGAAAAAACCGGCCGGAAGAAATAGGTTTCTTCCAAGTGGAAGAAATGGAAGAAAATGTTTTTCTTAAAAATTTATCCTGTAAACTGCAGATTTGTAAGATACAACGGATGCATTTGTCTTGTGAACAACTTTAAGTAACTTTAATTATACCTATAATAATTTAATTACACATTTAATTAATAATTATGAGATTTTCACCGAAGTGATCTTCGGTATCTGATGATCACGTTCCAAAATGCTCAAAATCCAGTAAAAAAATCAATTTCAATTTAAACAGTAAAGTTTTATAAGTTAGACAATTTTAATTCTTTAACTGGTAATAAATAATAGTTTGGATCACTTGCTTATACTTTCTGATTAAACAGCTCTTAACAAACATCCAGTTAATTAAAATAACCAGTATTCAATTACAAAATGTCCTCAAAAACTTTATTTGCCTTATCATCATATACAATACAGTCAACTCCCTCTAATCTGCAGATTTATAATCTGCAAATGCTTCTAATCCGTAATTGATTTTTTAATGTAAAAGAAATTTACATCTCATATTTCAAAAAATTCACATTTCTTACTTTTTTTTTAAATCAAATTTTTAGCTTAATCCTTGCTTTCAAACACAATAGTGGGGGGGAGGGGTGTTAACATTCTTGTATTCGTATTATCCTGCAATTCATACAGACTAGTGCTTAAAACAATCAATGTTTAACAAAATTAATCAGTGAGAGTGATGAATATTATTTCTGAACTTTCAAAAATATTTCGTTTCATATTTTTAAAATATGTATGTTTCCATTTTATAGGTACCTATTATTTGAATATGCTTAAATTATTTACCATCATATATGAACGTGGTAGATTAGTTTTATTAATATTAAAGAAATATTTTATTCTAAAATTTATTAGAAATAGTCTTTCCATTTTGATGTCTATTTATGAATATGAATTAATAACTGACTTTGTATCTGCAAAAGAAAACTGTAAACAAGGGCAATGATCTCTAATCTTCAAATTCCTATAATCTGCACAACCTCTGGACAAAACTTTTGAGAGTTAAAGGGAGTTGACTGTAAAACAAATGAAAAGTTTTCTAGTAGTTCAATACTGCGCTTTATTTTTCAACTTAAAATAGATAAACACAAATCATGGATTTTTTTTTTTTTTTCCCTAGAGAAGTTGCAGGAGAGTTTAAAAGTGGGTATTTTACTTATTGATGCAGTTCACTGGGTACCAGCTTCGAGTTTATGCAAAAAATTGTATCCTTAAAAAAAAAAAAAAAAAAGTGCAAATATTATGGCTAAAAATTCCGTAATTATTATCACATGTACTGTTTGAACGTATAATAATATAAGATAGTATCTATGCAAAAAGTTCTAAAAATATTAGCATTGAAAAATAAAAACCCATCACCTGCATACATTTACTGTTTGTTATCAAATAACTTATTTTTCAGAATGTATTTTTAATAATTGGATTATAGTTTAGATTTGACATTATATTTATGCTTTGAGTTTATATAGTTCATAAATTTAAATTTTGAACATCTGTTTTATCTCCTGGTTGGTTTCTTCCATTTCTTCCGGTTTCTTCCATTTCTTCCAGTTTCTTCCGGTTTTTTCCAGTTTCTTCCACTGTCCTGGAAGAAACTGGTTTCTTCCGGAAGAAACCCAACCCTGATTCAAAGAAACAAAACTTTCCGGTAGTCCTAACAGAAAGTGCTTAGTTTATAAATAATCTCATCTTCCGAACTTGTATATAGGAATTGATATACACTAGAGAAAAAAAATTAAAGAAATAGCCTGTTTTCTCGTTGTCTTTTTAACACGTTTTTATTAGCTTCACCTGTATGTATGTTTGTATGTATATTTGTAACCGCTTTGGGAGCAAACAAAAAATCTATATTGTAAAAAAAGACTTTCCCTACGTGAACGCCGTCACTGTGAGGTAAAGCTCCGGGCTACGAACCGAAAGGTCTAACGTTCGAGCCCAGTCAGGGGAGATTTTTTAAAAATGGTTTTTGTTTAATTCTGAATTATTTTATTAAAAATTTAAAAGTATGCAAATATTGTGGTGTGTCACTCACACGATATTCTCTTACACTTCACTTCAATACTATAAAGATAGATATTTTGTACTTTTTAGTTCACATTTCAATAAAAGCGTGTTCTTTAATTTTTTAAAAGTACAATTTTATTTTGCATATAGTTCTTAAACAAATGGACATCTGAACATGATATTTGGATGGCATGTATACATGTATGTATGCATGTATCAAATCATTAATCGAATATTATATAACTTTAAGAAAAGTAATTTTTTTACTGATGTTATTTGAAATTGCTTCAAAAATGAGCTTTGGAAGAAATAAAAAATTCAAAAATTTTCAGAAAAGAAAACTAAACGAGAAAAGGTGTTAAGTTTCACATGTTAATTAAAATAAAATTTTACTCGCTGCATGCATTCTTTTTCTTTCTTTTCTTTTTTTTTCCTTTGTATGTACGCAGCATTTTAAAAATATACAAAAAATATGAAAACTGGCTGAGATGTTTGTTATTAAAATTATTTATTGACATTTTTATTATTCTGGCGATTTTCATAGTTTACAAATTAATAATTATATTTTTTCAAAAAGTCTTTTCTGAGAAAAAAAGAAAGAAAGGAAGGAAAGAAAGAAAGAAAAAGAAAGGTCTAAAACTGTTTATTTTTTTCAGTTTTTCCAAAGCTTACTTTTGAGAAAAATTGAATTAACATCAGCTTAAAAATTATTGTTTATGTTAAAGTTATATAAAATTCGATAACAAACATGATAACACAACAATTTTTATGTTTAGGTGTTAATTTATTTTAGTTATTTGCAAAAGAATAAAACAAGAAAACAAGCCGTTCCTTTTTCTCTCAAGTGTACATAGGTAACAACCATTTCACAGCTTCAACATATTTACCTTTAATTCAATGAGATTAACATTCATCCTTAGTATGTAAATAAATCCCATATACAAACATCTTTTCAACTGTCCCGCTATTCTGGCGCAATTGCAGCAAATAAGTGACAATCCGTGGACGGACTTATACGGAGAAAATTGCCTTCAAATCGCAGATACTGTATATAGGACCTTTGGTCCCATTAAAAAAAATTTTTTTTTCTATCCATGACACGACACCAACCAACCAAATCCCGTATACTATTTTTTTACATATCGGAATTGGATCTGCGTTATTGCCCCAGATCTGTTTTGATTTTTTTTTTTTTTTTTTTAATCAAAATAGGTGTGAATGAGGGGAGAAGGGAGATACGTTTTATCAGCTGCGGGCTTTCAGCGACTCGACTATGTAGCCTTAGCGGTCACCCCTTTTCGAAGTAGAATCATCTATGTTTGTTTGCCACTGGCATCTGTGAACGAACAATATAAAAGTTCTTACAAAGTAGATAAGCATTTTCCAACCCATTAAAGTCGAAGATTTTTTTTTTTTTTTTTTTTTTTTCTGCAACAAAAACTCTCAACTTCCTTTCTTTTTCTCCTTTTTTTTTAAACTATAGAGTAGTTCGACAATTAAGATATCATGGACGGACTCCTATCCATATCCCAAAACAAAGGTCTACGCCATTAAAGGGTTGGTGGTGGAAGTGTACCTAGTACAATATCTCTGTGGATCTACGCAGAGAGAGGTTTGGTGACTAAATTGTACCTAAAAAGAATATCTTGGGAGTAAAATTGCGATATGGTATCAAAATTTATAACCGCCATCCTGATAATATATAAAAAGAAGCTGTAAAAATCATTAGATCACCCCCTCCTCCTATCCCCATAACTGTTATTAAACTACATAAAATACTGAAAAATATTTAATATTTTAGTAAAATTGCAACTGCATATTATTATTACTAAAACATCCATAGGAAAATATATATTACCAAATATAATTTTAATAGAATGTGCACAATTAAATAAATAAATAATCTGATGTGGTGTGTCACTCACACGCCATTTTCTCACCCTGCATTTTCAACAGTATAAAGACAGTTTGCATATTAACGACTAAGATAACAAATACAGTCGAACCTCGTTAACGTGAATCTTAAGGGGAATAAAAAATTTATTCGTGTTATCAGCAGTTCACGCTATCAGTTACTAACCTTCATATAACTAAACTAGTCTTCATTTTGACAGGGACTGTGGGAACAGTTCATGTCAAAAGTAGTTCACGTTAACAGTGTTCACGTTAAAGAGGTTCGACTGTAGTATATATGAACGGAACCTAATTTAAAAACAATTTAAAATAGGTTTCGGTCAGGGTTCGGGATATATATCAGTCGATATATATCATGGATATATATCATGATATATATCCGATATTTATTTTTAAAATATCGGGATTTTCGATATTTTCATTTATGTGAAGTATTTTGAAAATAGCATTATTCATATTTATATTTTTTGTCTAAAATTTAGAACTTTAAATTTTCAATTGTTATTGAAAATTTTATTTTAAATGAAATGCTAAAAGGAGCTTTTGCCTCCAGCAATGACTTTTTTAGCAAATAAATCCCACTTTCCGAACTTTATGTTTGTAGACAATTTCTTAGCTGTAGAGCCATTGATTTAGTGGGATAATATTAAAATTGAACAGCCACTAAAAGAAAAAATTTCTAAGTTAGTGAATCAATTGTTTACTGCTTCACCAACAACAGCATCCTTAGAGAGAATTTTCTCTAGCTTTGGTTTTGTTCATTATAAATTGAAAAAGCAGAAAAACTTGCATTTTTGTTTAAATTTTTGAACAAAAATAAATAAATTTCATTTTGTACTTAGTTTTATAATTTGTGTTTTGAAAGAGAAATTGTTTAACTTAAAATTTTTTTTAGTGTTTAAGAAAAAGAAAAAAAAATTATATTATTGATAATTATATATTTATAAAGTATTATTTTATATTAGAATAATGCTTTATATTAGTTTTTATATAATGTGCAATATGTATAGGTGTTTAAGTTTCATTAAATCTGAAAATATTTATCATAAGTTGACAATTTTGAAAATATCGGATATATTCATATATATCAAAAATATCGGATATATATCAAAATATCGGATATTTTTGATATTTTCGAAAATATCATAATATTTACGAACCCTGGTTTAGGTACAGTTTTATTTCAATTATATTTTGAGTAAAATTCTGTGTGAGGGTGGGGGAGTTGAATTTTCGTTTTCAGGGCATTTCAAAACTCGATTTTATGCAAAAAACAAGAGTTGAAAATTAAACTCCAAAAAATACTTAACATATGGTTATGATAAATTAATACTCCTTTCTGAGTAATTTTCGTCGACATAATAAAAGATTATAAAGCACGTCTACCAACTACATTCAATAGAAAAGAACATTTACGCTTAATTTTGAGTATACCTGTATAATTGTATACAAGTTATTTACACGTCACATTGTATGCTTAAATTTAGTCCTGTATGAAAACCCCTGACACAGCCTGAAATGCATTCAATGCAATTGAAACGTATAGTCCTAATATATCCAAATTCTTTTGGGTGGCCTGGTAAACGAATGATCAATGATTTCTATACCGTTATTCTACACACAACATTTTTTTTCTTCTTAAGGTGAAACAGTAATTTAAAGTTGTATACAGTCCCTGTAATTAAATAAATAAAAAATGAAAGTGCCTCACAGACTAATAAACTGATGTACAATATTTCTGCGCTGTTTGATAAAAAAAAAACCTTGATTTATGTTCTCATTGTGGATTTAATTACAAATTGAAATATGAAAATGTTTCTATACTTACGTCATCATTGTTCTCACACACAATTTGTGTATACGACTTCTGAAATGTGATCTATTATTATACTACTGATTCTGTGTTTGGTCACTGCGCTTTATCAATGTGTATTCATTTTAAAATGTCAGTCATTTCATTCATTGAAAAAAAAAAATAATCTGATGAATCACTCACACGACTTTCTCTTACCCTGAAATTTAATACTATAATTACAGGTTAGAGATTAGGAGGTAAGATAACGAGTACTGTTATGTAAACCTATGTTAAAACAATTCAAATTAGGCTTCGACATAGTTTTATATAAAACTTAGTTGTGTGTGAGGGGGCTACCGCCCCCCTCAACCCCCCGTTATTAACGTGAAAGTGCAACTTTTGGATCTCCTGAAATTATTCATTTTTAAGGTGCCTGCCAACCTTTAAAATGCAATTTTCGGTCAAAACTCCGATTTTCAATTTTTGGGTTAGTATTAAAGCATGACATTTTAGCTTTCTAAATCAGTTTGAATTTTGTTTCTATCTTGCTTAGAATATGAGTTACAGGCCTTTTTAATATTAGTCAGTCGCCAGTTTTTGAAACCGGAAATGACCCGTAAATGTTTGTTTACATAAATGTTTTACTCAATATAAGCATCAAAATTTGTTACTGAATATAAAATGAATTTAACTAGTGTGTTGTGGCCACCAAATGAAATTCTTCTATATTTTCCTATACAAGTTCACTCAGTAAAAATATTTTATTAAAATTATTATTTAAAAAAATTATCTTCCATGGTAATGCAGACGATTTCCATATTAGAGAAAACTAAATATATAAAAAAAAAAAGGTGAATTTATTCTCAATATTACGTAATTTTTCTTTTTTCTTTCTTTTTTTTTTTTTTTTTTTTTTTTTTTGTTCAAAATGAAAAAAAAATTGATAACTTTATTTTAAATTACCGCAGATCTATGGTTTAACCATTGGTTTTAAAGGTATTGGCGAGCTCTTTTGAAAGATACCCATCATAAAAATTTACTACCCTCAGGGGTGGGGGGGGGGGGAGGCGAGGCTCCTACATACACAAATTCTTTTTCCCATTTGACTATTTGACTATTACAAAAGATATATATTCGTTTCATTTGGTTTAGTGCAGTCTATAGATGTTAAACATTACTTACCTGCAATTTTTCCCATAGTCGTAATGCATTTGAATACTTTTGAGTGTCCCTGTATATGAACCATTTGCTTCATCTTAACGAAAAGCTTACTGTAGCATCCCTATATGATACACATTTAGAATACCGAGTTTGGAATTTCTGCTACTATTTGTTCTTGAGATACGCTGATAACAGACAGACACACAGACCATTCGCTCAAAAACTTTAATTTTCGTAATCAGGGGACCTCAGAACATGTAAATATAACAAAAATTCACATTCGAAAATTTGACCCTAAAACAATACTTTCTCGACCCTATAGGTAAGAGAAAGTAAAAAAGTATGAGAGTCATGTGAAAAGTTAAATTTTACAATTCTTATAATTTTATTCCTTGGAGATTTTAACAGTTTTTCTAATATTATGTACCTTATTTTTGCAAAATTCATATTACATATAATATATGTTTGAATTAATGCGAGGTTAAGGCTTTTTGAGTACCCTGTAGATATAATAAATATATGAACACGAATTAAAAATGACACTTACTAGGACATTTTTTGCAACACGCTCGTGGATGATCTCTATAAGATTCTTTCTCAGCGCATGTCAGCTTCGGACAAGTGATACGCTCACACTTCACTATTAGTGTCTTCGGCTGAAACAAACCAAATATATCAATGTTTCGAAAAATTAAACAGGATATAAGTTGATACAATAATTATAACAGTTACAATAATAGGGTTCGGCAATAGGGGGAAATAAATATTAACACAACGAGACCAAAAGTATCAGTTTTTCTTTTTTATTAAAATCACACAATCAACTGTGGAAGAAAATCATATTTATTGAAATTTTATTTTTCCGACTGAGTGAAAATAATGCCTGGACCGGGAGTCGAACCCCGGATCATTTGACTTACAAGGTCAAGGCTCTACCAATTGAGCTATCCAGGCCGACAACCGGTCAAATGATCCGGGGTTCGACTCCCGGTCCAGGCATTATTTTCACTCAGTCGGAAAAATAAAATTTCAATAAATATGATTTTCTTCCACACTTGATTGTGTGATTTTAATAAAAATTGTATTTCTTTCTCCCATTATCTAATGGTGTTTTCCAATTCCTGCGGCTTATTTCTGTTGAGCTATCTACATGATAGACCAGAGATGTTTCTGCCTAAAGGTTGTCTGAGTGAGTAATGCTGACCGGTTGTCGACCTGGATAGCTCAATTGGTAGAGCCTTCACCTTGTAAGTCAAATGACCCGGGGTTCGACTCCCGGTCCATGCATTATTTTCACTCAGTCGGAAAAATAAAATTTCAATAAATACAAAAGTATCAGGTTACCTCTTACAATTCTGCAGCCAAATTTGTAAACAGAATTTAATCCTTAAGCAATGCATACTTTCAAATTCAGTTTTCGCATTAAAAAATTCACTACAATTGTGAATTTTTTAATGTGGAAACGTAATTAAAAAAAAAAAAAGCATATTAGATAATTAAAAAGCATATTAGATTAGTAATTCTGTTAAAAAATTTCCTCATAGAGTAACGCTGGGTTTCAAATGCCGGCAACGATAGGTAAAAAGTCTTTCAAGATATATTTTATACCAATTAATTTGAATTCCCAGATGTAAAAATTCCTCCCGGAAATTTTTAATAAAATTTTACTATTTTTAACCCGTTAGTAGTCGCTAGTTGGTCGATTTGCCGCCCATCTTTTAGTGTTGCCAGATTTTTTTATTCAATAGCCACCAAACATTTTTAGAAGTGGCATTTGATATACATAAAACGCGAATAAAATCGAAGAAACGTCGGTCACATCACTTCTTAAAATTATTGGTGACAGTTAAATAAAAAGTGCGCAATCTGTTACAGGTGGCGCTGTCTATAGCGACTACTAACGGGTTAACTTAGGCGAAAAAATGATTATTATTTTTTTTCTTCTAAATGAGCGCAATTACATTGCCCCCCTGAAAGGGTTAACATACATAATACCTTGATTTTTCACTTCCTTGTACATGCACACAATAAAGGATAATCTTAATGAAAATACTGACACAATCAAAGGCATTTTTTGTACCTCACAAGTGCAAAGGGAGCATCTACTAAATCCAAAAGGTGGTACATAAGGATGCCACCTGCTACCAGCCACATGATATTTCTTGTCTCCATCTTCAAAGAAACACAGTCGTTGAGATCGATGATTACCTACATCGTAATTGCCTGTTCCATTCCCTAGGTAGAAATGTAATTTGTGAAAATAAATAAATAAATAAACAAGTATGTGAATAATAATAATATAAAGTCATATAGTGCACTCATGTGAAAAGTGACACAACACCAAATAAATAAACATGTACATAAAGGAAAAAGTCATACAGCATATTTATTCAAAAAGTGACGAGACTTCACAGGTGTCGATTTAAAATAAAACATAAACAAATATGTTAATACAGAAATTATTATACAACACATTTATTCCAAAAAGGACACAACTTCATAGATGTGATTTCTTAATTCAATAAATAAATCTATACCAATAAAAGAGTTTGTCTGTGTGCGATGTAGAGAAAAAACTACGGTACGAACTGCTCTTAACCCCCCCCCCCCCTTCACCACTAAATAAAAGAAAGGTTTCAGATTTGCAACATACCTATAAATTTTCGATATTCCTATTAGATTTTTTAAAAAATTATGTTTTCTGCAATTTTTTGCTTTTTTTCTCGACATTTTTCTTTGGATTTTAATTTCAAGCTGGTGCCAAAAGAAAAAAAAAAAAAAAAAAAAAAAGCTTACAACTCTTTATTTAACTTTTCTTTTTTTACATAAAAAGAAAGATATCTTTATAATTGAATTAAAAATAAATAAATAAATAAACTTGTATGTTAAAATTTTTTGATAAAACTAACATCATAATAGCTTTAAAATTTTGTTTTTGATTTATTTATTTAAATATTAATTTCAATTAATCAATTAGTCTTATATAGTTATTTTAAATTTTCCGTATCTCTATTCAAATTAGTGAAATTAAAAAAAAAAAAAAAAGTGATTTACATTTCATTAATGGCTGTATTTCACGGTATTTGACTATGGTTTTAATTAGCTGAAAATAGTCGCTGATCGAAATATATTAAATAACGTTTCAATTTCATTTTTCTTCAAAATTCATTTAAATATAGTGACCAGCGATGAGGGCAAAAGCCTCCTAATATGTGAATTATGAAATAAATATGCAATTTCTGAAACATTATTACCAATAAATTTCGTTTTTCATCGTTTGCTATTAACAGTAAGCGGGCGGTAGATAGCGAAATTACAAAAAATTCGAATGATGAAACGCGTTACTATTTCAAAAAAATTATATTTAATATGTGTCGACATAAATAAAATGAAAATTTTATACATCTGAAAGAATGCATTTTACTATAATAATACAAAAATATCTTTAAAATAGCACTCTATCAATATTTACAAACAGACAGACAAACCAAATTATTCAATAACTTTGTTGAAAAAAATGTGAATAAAAAAGTAAAATTTTGCAATGTCTGAAGTAACAGTAACCCAAATAATTTATAAGTTTATGCAAAATATTGCTCTAGTCTGTCATATTATGAAAATCTTTAATATTAAAAAACTTACAGAGTCTTTAAATTAGATTTACAATGTGGGTATTAAATGATGATATTGCAAAATAACGTAATATGTTTACATAGTCCGTGTTCACTACGATGACAATAATCCTTACAACGCACGTTATATGAAAATTTGCTATCTATACTTTCATGTTAAATGCCGACGTATAAGACGCTGATCAATTATGTCTGCTTTACACCAGATAATTTATTTAATCAAATGTAAAAAACTTCTGTCGTAAAACGATTTTATCTACCCTTATACGCCAAAAATTTCGGTAGTGTAATGTACAAGTACTGTAAAAAAAAAAAAAAAAAAAAAAAAAGGTATGTCGGCGACATGTTTAAATTCTACTTACCAGGACAATATGGACAGCATTCCCCAGGCAACGTTATAGGATTTTCACAATTCGGTTCAGGACATACTATCTTCTCACAATCAACATGGCCTCGCTGGAAAATGGAATGTATGTCAATAATGGGATGCACTACATATAAACCTAACATCAAGTTTTTAAACTGTAAGCAAAAATAATTTTTACAAAATAATAGAATAATAGCACTGAGTAAATAATTATACATATATATATATTTTTTTTTAAGCTTCGTAATTTTTTTATTTATTTTATTTATTTATTTATTTATTTTTCGATTTCTCGGGGGAAAGAAAAAAAATAGCCAAACTTTGTCAATATGTTTACGACAATACATAATTTATATTTAATACGGGGGTGAAAGTTTAGGGCAGTACTGAGTATTCTGCTGCAAATTTTGAGATTTAGTTCGGTTTTTATATCAAAGATTAAAATGATTTAATTGATTTTATATATGCAATAAAATAAAATAAATTTAAACGAATAGTCTAATAGTTGTGGCCATCACAAAACATCATTTCATCATCATCATCATTTTTTATCATTATACATACATAACAATGAAACCGCACAAAAACTTTATTAACAAAGCTTCTCACACCAGAGATTTTACATATACAGTTTGGTACAGTATTAGCCTATACTTGCTGAGATACGTTTCATAAAAATCTGTCTACGGTAAAATGCGATAAATTCAAAGAATGGAAATAAAAAACAGAATTCGAAAAACTCCATTTTTCAATGTGACATCTTTAAAATAAAAAGCAACAAAAATCCTGTAGAATTACATAGGAATGGAGAAAATGGTAGAAAATTTTCAATGAAGAAAATTAAAAATAAAAAATAAAAAAAGAGAGAGAGAAATTAAAAAACTCAAATTTTTAATGAGATAGTCTTAAAATATGAAGCAATAAAAACCCACAAAATTACATGGGAAGAGGGAAAATGCTCGAAAGTTTTCAATGAGTAGAATTAAAAAAAAAAAAAAAAAAAAGACAGAACCCATAAAAATTTCAGTTTTCAATGAGATATCCTCAAAATACGAAGTAACAAAAATCCCACAGAATTACACGAGAAGCGAGAAAATGGTGGAATGTTTTCAAAGAATGGAATTAAAAAACACAACTCCAAAAACTACAATCTGAAAAGAGATATTCTTAAAATACGAAGCAACAAAAATCTCATAGCATTACATGGGAAGGAAGAAAACGGCGAAAAGTTGTCAAAGAATGGAATTAAGAAATAAAACTCGAAAAACTCTATTTTTCAATGAGATATCTTTAAAATACGAAGCAACAAAAATCTCATAGCATTACATGGGAAGGAAGAAAACGGCGAAAAGTTTTCAAAGAATGGAATTAAGAAATAAAACTCGAAAAACTCTATTTTTCGATGAGATATCTTTAAAATACGAAGCAACAAAAATCTCATAGCATTACATGGGAAGGAAGAAAACGGCGAAAAGTTGTCAAAGAATGGAATTAAGAAATAAAACTCGAAAAACTCTATTTTTCGATGAGATATCTTTAAAATACGAAGCAACAAAAATCTCATAGCATTACATGGGAAGGAAGAAAACGGCGAAAAGTTGTCAAAGAATGGAATTAAGAAATAAAACTCGAAAAACTCTATTTTTCAATGAGATATCTTTAAAATACGAAGCAACAAAAATCTCATAGCATTACATGGGAAGGAAGAAAACGGCGAAAAGTTTTCAAAGAATGGAATTAAGAAATAAAACTCGAAAAACTCTATTTTTCGATGAGATATCTTTAAAATACGAAGCAACAAAAATCTCATAGCATTACATGGGAAGGAAGAAAACGGCGAAAAGTTGTCAAAGAATGGAATTAAGAAATAAAACTCGAAAAACTCTATTTTTCGATGAGATATCTTTAAAATACGAAGCAACAAAAATCTCATAGCATTACATGGGAAGGAAGAAAACGGCGAAAAGTTTTCAAAGAATGGAATTAAGAAATAAAACTCGAAAAACTCTATTTTTCAATGCGATATCTTTAAAATACGAAGCAACAAAAATCCCATAGCATTACATGGGAAGGAAGAATACTGTGAACAATTTTCCAAAAATGTAATTTAAGAAGAAGAAAAAAAAAAAAAAAAAAAAAAAAACAGAACCCGAAGATCTTATTTTTCAACGACATATCCTTAACCCCTTAACGCGCGGTGTCCTTGCTGCGAGGACGCAAAATTTAAGATCCAGCTGCAAAAATTCATCCCGGAAATTTTTTAGCAGAAAGTCACGTTTATAACATATCAGAAAAGGCGGATTTTTTAAACCTTAAAATTTAAAAATTCTTTTAGTTTAATTTAGTTCATGAATTCCGGTGGCAGTATAATTTAAATGTTTCAAATTGTCTTGCGCCGCAAAGGGTTAAAATACGAAATAACGAAATTCCATAGAAAGAGAAACAATGAATTTGAGTTTACCTGGCAGGAGCACATACTGCAGTCTTCATGTTCTGCTTTCCAAAATTTCCCATCATCGTACACATTACCTTCATATAAGCACTTGTGTAAAGCATCTGGTCCATAAACATCGTTGTACTCATCTTGATAGGTGAGGGCGTTTCTATGCATTGATGAGACATCGTTTCGTGGACCGCAGCTGACTGGGGCCGTTAGCTAAAAATACATATATTATGTAAATATATTTTGTTAATTGTTGTACTATGTATTTTAATAAACAGGGCATGCAGATATGAAAATAAAATTTTAGTAATTGAACAGTTTCCGGTACATCATCTTAGCTCTTAGCATACTCTCTATCTCTACTTCTTTTTCAGCTGATTACCAAACTAAACAATATTGCCAATTATTTCAGCGCTAATTTAGATAATTCATGCTTTCTTCAGAATTCACTACGGAAATAAAAGGTCATTCCTGTTTTACAGATACTGGAATACAAAAATAAGTCATATTTTTGCGGCCTATTTCTATAAAACGAAAATGTTTCAGCAAATTTATGTTTAAATAAAGCTCGTTGCGCAAATACGGAAAAGAAAAAAAAAAAAAAAATCGCGTTTTTTAAAAGCTGATTTCCGAAATACTCCACATTTTAATCGTCTATTTCAGAAAAGGGACATCATTTCGGTACTGTTTGACTAATTTACGACTAATTGCCGAAATACGCGATTTTTATGTAGTTGATTAATGGAATTTGTGTTCATGAAGCTCACGACGTGAGAGGGGGAGTGAAGTAGCAAGTTACTTATTTTTTTAAGTCACCACTTTATGCTGTTTAGTTGCCACATGGCGAGTGGATATTTCAGGTCAAAAGGCCTCATAAAATAAATTTTTTATGCCTAAGACACTGGTTTTGTTTACGTACCTCTATAAATTATTTAATTAGGACATTTGGAGTCCTGTAAATATATATATTTGTAGCGGTGAGTTCACTGAGCTTTAAACAAATGAGGTTAAATTTAATCCAAACCCGAAAAATTCAGACAAATAAAATAACTTACTTCAAATTACAACCTGAACAAGTCCGAAATGGAAAGACATCAGAAACCTAGTTTAATTAGTTTCCAGTCTTTAATAAATGTAACATATCGTTTTTATAAATACTTTTTTTGTAAAAAAAAAAAAAAAAAAAAAAAAGGAAATCCAATTTAACTAAATTTTGTTTATTGATTTTATTTTTATTTTCTAATCTGTTTTTACCTGTACTTCTTTTTGCAAAGAATACATAAGTCATTAATTATTTTCTTTTATTTACTCACATATTCTGGAATATCATCCGGTTTCCATTCTCATGGAACAATAAGGAAAGACTAAGACTTATCTCAGGGATGAGATTTCTCTAACTCCTGTAGGATTTCTAGACTTTTCTTAGTTTTTGTTTACATAAATTACAGTAAGAGAAGTCGCTAAATTAACAAAAGACAAAATAATAGGATGTTTGAGTATTTTTCGCCGAATAGTATGTTGTTTAATTCAATGTACAACATTTAAAATAATTTGAGCTCATAGGTCATAATGATTAAGAATTTTTCGTTGTGTCTCTGTAAAAATCGTTAAGTAATAGCTTCAAAATTTATACAGTTCGTGCGATGGCGACCTATAATATATATAAAAATTTCAGTTCATTCGATTAAAGCGGTTAGCGTGCTATCTCATTTTGAATAATTTGAGCGAACAGACCATAATGATAAAGAATTTTTCTTTGTGTTCTTTTTAAAAAAATAAGTCCTAAATTCATCAAAATCAGTAGAATTCGTGCTACGATGACCTAAAACATACATACCAACTTTCAACTCATTCGAACAAAGCGTTTAGACATGGACATTATCGTGTTTATTCACACGCATACTTACACATACGCACACACATACATACATCCAGTGGCGTATGCAAGGGGGGGGGGGGGTTGGGGGTTTAAATCCCCCCCCCTTGACAAAATGTATGATAAGAAAAATTAATCTGTTCCTTACATTTTTTTTTTTTTTTTACATTTCAGGCGGAAAAAAATGTATGGCAAGCGTAGAATTTTTTTTTCTAGGAAGTGGTTTAAAATGATGACTAACTTTTTTTTTTCATTACTCTGCGATAAACACTCCTGAAAATAACTAAACCACTTCATTTGCGCGTTTCACATGTTTCACCTGAAAACAATTCTCTGAAAGGATTTCACCTTTACGAGTTCATACTCAAGGACAAGAGGGGTCGACCATATGGGGAAGGGGTGACCATTGAAGTAGTGACCTTGAAGGAGTGACCTAAACAATACCCCAACAGTAGAAGACATTTTAAATGAACTAGCGAAAACTTCTCGTCGATTAGACTTCGCTCTGTAAAGAAGAAAATTCAATGAAATATTTTGCGTAACTATGTATTGAATTTTATGTTTTGTGTAGCAGTTTGTACAGGCTCTACGTTATTCGTCGCTAATTAAAGATTTTTTAGTTTGATCTTCTAATTGGTGAGTTTGTTTTACTATTTTTCATTTTCTTACTCTTATTTTCGGCAAGTAATTATGATATTTTAAAAGATTGTTAAACTTAATTAAAAATAAACTTAATTAAAAATTCGGAAGGACGAACCCCCCCCCTTTGAAAAAGTCCTGGATACGCCACTGCATACATCATCGTAAAAATAGCAAAAATGCACTCAGGTTATCTCGATACGTATACATACACCAAAATCTCAATGTCGAATTTCTGTCATGATTACAATACTTTCCTTACATGTGTATGCTCGGAAAGTAAAAGGAATGTTTTCGTTTAATTATTGATAGACCTGAATGTCTTCTCTAAATTATGTACACACCACATTGTGTACTTAAGTATAATCTAACAATAATAACACACAGAATAACTTGAAATGCATTTCCAGCAGTTTCGAAGTAGAGTCCAACTGTATTTTAATTCTTTTGGGTAGTCCTGTAAACGAAGGGTGAATGATTTTTATACTATATTCTACAGAATCTTGCTTTTATGTTTATAAAAATATACGTTCATTTCATTTTCTTTAGTGTAGTTTATAGATGTTAAATTATACCTCTAAAATTTCGCCCACACACACATAATGTATTTCAATCATCTTTGATGTCCCTGTAGACGAATCATTTGCTTGATCTTAACGAGAAGTTTAGTTCCCTATATGATACAGATCTAGAATACCGAATTTGGACTTCCTGCTATTATTTGTTCTTGAGATATGCTGATAACAGACCCAAAAACGTGTAAATATAACAAAAATTCAATTTCGAAATTTTGACCCAAAACATCTAGTATATATATGGGTAAGAGAAAGTAAATATTGCTCAATTTATTAGCCCATTCTTATGTTGACAAAACGAAGATAACCGATTAGCTGAAATTGCCGTGTTTATCATGAAAAATCGTATAAAAGTTTCCCTATAAGTTAAGAAAGTTGTTGTAATATCTAACCTCAGAACAAACTTATTAACTTTTTTTTTATGTTCCGAAACTATTTCTTCCCGCCAACTGATTGTTTCATGCACCTGCTTCATCACGTGACGATATGTCGCGTCACTCTACTACTACTGTTTTTTTTTCTTTTTTTAATCATGTAACATTTTCTGTATGAGTAGGACGTTTTTTTATTGAGTCCTCCTTCCATTATTTTTTATGTCTAAGATAAATAAATTTAAAAAGTAAAAATCTAGGCATTCATCTATTACGCAGTCAATATCTGAATTATTGTGAAACGTAATTAATCTACATTTCTTTTACAGAAAAATAAGTAGTTTTGTTTTTCCTAAAAACAGAAGTTCCATAAAATTAATATATGCATCTTTCAACCAATATTTCAAGCATCCATTCTGCTGATAAAGTGACCAGATTTGTCTTCAATAAAATAGAATGCTGATTACCTGTGCTGACCCAGGTAAGTCAAACTTTTTTAATTATTTGACTGTTGACTATTAAATAAAGAATATTTATTATAAAAGTATATTTAGGAATAACAAATTGAGGAATATCAGAACTCGTAGCCTCATAATTTCATCAAAAGTAACAAAGTAAGAACATGACTTGAATCAGAGTTTATCTATATATTCAAAACAGCACCAACCTTCGTTATTTTGGCTCTTAGCTGAACAGCCTTGCCCTTGCCAGCCAACTTCGATGTTACCACTAAGTATGAGAATCCTGCTTGTAGAAAAGCCAAACTACGGCCATCTAGGTCGTCTGCCAAGTCTTCCACCTGTAAATGGAATGAGACAATCAAAGGCTATTCCAGTAGAAAAGGTAAAGTTGTGACGATGCCAAAAGACAGTTGTAAAAAGATGTCATGGTATTGTATTCAATCTCACACCATCGATCTTCATTTGTAGACTTTCCTCCCACAGAAGGAAAGGATGATGAATTATATTTTGTATTTTAAATTTTAATTTCTTTTAGAATCATTTAAGTTTTTTTCCCTCTCAGAATAACAATGAAACAGGAAAGTTGACTCTGCCAAGTGGTCTGATTAATTTAAAAATAAACATTTACATTATTTATTATTAATTCATCTGCATTTTTAAAAGCTAGTAATTGAAAGTTAGCGATAAAAACCAGCACACTCCATGATAAAAATACAAAATTAATAATAATAATAAATTGAGTAATAAAATTGAAGATTAAAAAAAAAAAAAAAATGAAAAATTCTATTCAGGAGGAGAAACATTTTCTGCTTTACATTATTCTATTATATATTTGAATTGTATGAAAGTCATATTAGCATATGGAAATCATATTATTGTATGAAAGTCATTATGTACCGTAATATTGTATGAAAATCAAAGTAGGCTATATTGATATAAAAAAGAAGCGACATAAAAGAGATAAACGTTTAATATAAACATTTCAAAACCATACTAAGATATTTATTGTATAACTAACTGCCCTAAATTTGAGCATATACATACTTCATAGAAAGCCGTAATCAAAACAGTATGTAATCGGAATCAATAACTATGATCAAACGTAAATTACACTTTTTTGATGGAAACACTGCAAATTCATGTGCCTTAAATTCAGTCACATAAGCATCTTAAAAAAGAATTAAGACACAATAGTGTCTTAAACGACAAAATTTCAGACACATAAATGTCTTAAAATATGATTTGAGAAAATTTCAGTCACAATAGTGCCTTAATCTAACGAGGGCAAATTTTACAGAGGCTGGTAACGTATCTTACTTTATACCAAGTGACTGAAATCCATGTCATTTGGTATAATGGAGTGAATTAGATGATGCAATAAAGTTAAAATATATATATATATATATTTTTTAGCTTGATTTAAAAATAGATATTACTTATTGTGTTTGCTAAATTTGCCAACAAAGGTAGAATAATATTAAATAGATAAAAGGGTCGACAGTGAGCAAAAAATTGTCACTTTAGAATCGAACCTGATCTTTGGCATAATAAAGTTTAAAACTATTAAATTCATATAAAGGAATGTATTTTCGGCCCTACTAGGAAGAATACTCAATTCTCAATCACCGATCTCAACAAAAATGGAATCGTTGGGAAAGCGACCAAAATAGATCCTTTATGAGATACCGGTTGAGAAATAGCCGGCAAAGGAGCAACTGAATATCGAAAAACGTATCCTATTGGTAACAGCGCTACAGCCATATCCTCAAACCGCACTTCATGATAAAGTAGAACGCACTTCATAAAAGAAAGTGTGTTTTAATTTCCCTATATAATTTTGTATATTTGGTTTAGTTTCATTCAATTTTTTTTTTTTTTTTTCCCAGCCAAAATAATGGTTTTGAAAAAAAAAAATCTATTTTCGATATTTTTTTTTTTTTTTTTTTTTTCGCTTATTTTAATTATTGTATTTTATTATTATTATTATTATTGCATTATACCTTGCATCATATCTTATATTATCAGTATATCATATTGATTAAATAAATTTCATTATTCGATTAATTTTATACGAAAAATATTTTCTAGCCAAAAAAATCGTTTCAAAAATGCCTGTTTTTAGATTTTTAATTTATTTATTTAATTATTATTATTATTAATTGGTTCAAAACTCTTTAAAGAGAATATACTTTCTATTTCCCATCTGAAGTAATTTCAGAAAATGTCGTTCTTTAGGATGAAAACAAAACACGTAAACTTGTTAATGCAGGACACAAATTTTGTCGATAGACAACTAAGCAATACGATTTGTACTATGTCTTGAATCCTTATCAGTATATCATGTCGATTAAATAAATTTCTTTTTCCAATTATATTTATGCGAAAAATCATTTTTAGCCAAAATAATCGTTTCAAAAATGCCTGTTCTTCGATTTTCTTTTTCCAAAACTCTTTGGAGAGAATTTTGAAGATTTTCTGCAATGGGCTCTTCCCACCGTCGTCTGCTCAATCACGCGATAGAGGAAAACGAATAATCGAATTCTGAGAATCGATTTTAATTAAATATTGTTCTTAAGAACAAAAGTGTTAATATTTAATATAAAATAAAATAAAAGTAATATTGTGCATTTGTAAACAGTAGAATAATTGTATTTGTAAATTTACTAATTTTTTAAAAACACTTTATGTGTTTATTTATTTTCACCTGTAAGAATCGATTTTTGTATGTTTTTGTGTAACTGTTACATTAACTGATCTAGCAATAAATAATAGCTTGTTCTTGTGGAACGTTTATGGATTATAATTTGAAATTTTAAAATGTTTTCATTTAATTTAATTGCATAAAGGTGTTACAACAAGTTAATTAACTTAGTTACTGGTCTAAATAGATTTACGTAGTACGATATTGCACTGTCACTGATTTAAGTACCAAAAATCAGAGTATTTAAACATGGTCTTCATGAACATCAATAATAGGTATAAACTAAATGATGATTGTAAATGTATACAGCAAACAAAAGATGATGAATAATGATATAAAATGGATTAAAAATGATGATGTATAAAAAATAACACAGATTAAATACGATTGATCAAAAATAAAAATAGAAAATATGTTATTTCAGGAATAGCTCTAGATAAACAAGACTTCGTCTGCTATTTGTTTTTCCTCTATCATGTGGCCTCTGACGTCAGGTGGGAAGAACCCATTCATAAATTTGAGTGGGTCATTTAGATTTTTTTTATTTTTTTCTCCATTACTTCGATATTCATCGGAAGTAACTGCAGAAAATGTCGTTCCTTAGGATGAAGACAAAACGAGTAAACTTAGTAATGTAGGATACAAATTTTGTCGAAAGATACGATTTGCACTATATATTGTATCATATCTTATAGTGTATCATAGCGATTAAATAAATTTCATTATTCCATTTAATTTATAAGAAAAGTTTTTATAGACAAAATTATTTATAACTCTAAAATACCTGTTCTCCTTCGAATTTTTTCAGTACCCTCTGGAGAGGGTGACTGTATTTTCCAGGTTTCATTTGAAGTAATTCCAAGATATGGCGTTCTTTTGGATCAAGACCGGACAAGTAAACTTGGTAATGCAAGACACAATCTTTGTCGATCGATAGCCAAGCTATGCCACCTGCCGTGATGTTACCACCAGAAAGTAAAAAAGGGACCTCTGAAATTACAGAAAGGAGAAAAAAAAAATAATAAGGAAATCAATTACATACGATAACGAAACGAAATGGATGACCAAAAGCAAAAGGAAATCAATTTCATACCGTTAAGTAAGGCCTCAGTATAGAGTCGCTGTCGAACTTGACCACGAAGCTGCATAGAAGTCTTGTCTGAACGTGTAGTTCTACTTCTCTCCTAGAGAAATAAAAGTAATTAAAAGAGGAATAGGAAAATTTAACCAATATTTGATCTAATATAAGAAACTATTCTTAAAAAAGATAAATAAAATAGTGAATATAAAAATTAATGAATAATTCTTCATTATTAACTGCCATTTTTTTTTTTTTTTTTAATGTCATTATATAAAGATTATTGGATACAAAGCAGTTGAAAAAGAAAAAAAAAAAAAGTTTACATTTACTTGCATGTCACTTTTAAAATAAG
Organism: Salticus scenicus; assembly: GCA_963930645.1. Taxonomy (NCBI): domain Eukaryota; kingdom Metazoa; phylum Arthropoda; class Arachnida; order Araneae; family Salticidae; genus Salticus; species Salticus scenicus. Next base: position 71,016,236 of record OZ005659.1, read on the forward strand.
ATCAAATACTGGTTGCTTTAATTCATACATTAAAACTAAAATTGAAATCAATAAAATACACTGCTCCGCAAAAAAAAAAAAAAAAAAGAGTTCTGATACCATTTTTGTTGATTCTTATGTAAAATGAACTTCTGAATTCGAATATGACTCCCATTTTTCCAAGTCACCCATCGTTTTCTAGAAAAACCACCCCTTCCCTCAGTTTTTTTTTTTTTTTTTTTTTCCCTGTTCGATAATTTTATGACCATGAATTTGATTTGAAGAATGAAAAGTAATTAATTTATCACCTAAAAACAAAAAACATACAAAGTTTAAAAAATAACATTAATAACAGATTAAAAAAATATAAGATATGTAATACATAATTTCAGTGTCAAAGTCCCCCCCCACCCCCCCACCCCCAAAAAAAAAAAAAAAAAAATCCCTTTTTGCAATTGTCCTTGTTTTCAATTTTTCCAACTCTGTAGCCCCTCAGAAGATATTTAACGGTTAAAATAATCCTCCCCTCTCCTAAAAATCAAATTTATAGCCATAAAATTACTGAAAAATGATAAAAATAGGAAGCCGTTCCTAAAAAACGGCGGGTGATAGGGCAAAATGGGTGTCATATTCGGATTCAGGAGGTCATTTTACATAGGAATATGCTGAAATGGTGTTAGAAGCAATTTTCATGCCGAGCAGTGGTATTAATTGCACCGGTAATGCATTCAATAATTCCCACTGAAAAAAATATACATCAGTTCAGATTATTTAAATTTTTAGCACTTACAGTAGTGTCTTCAACATATGTCCGTCGTATGTAAGATGACCCAGTCAATTGGGACATGGGATGATACTGACTTTCTGCATAGACTGAGACAACTAAATCATCACTCAATAACATCTCAACTTCTTGACCGCTTCTGTGGCTGAAAGTACCATTACCCTAAAAGAAGAAAACAACATGGTTTATGTCATTAGTATATTTTATATCGTCAAATACGCAGAATCGAGTGTTTTACATAAACCAGTAAAATAATATGGTGTGGCACTCACAGCACTTTTCACTTACCTTGCATTTCTGTAGAAACAGAGCATTGCAGTTTAAGTGAACAAGGGACATTGAAATTAATTATTTTTCTTATACATTCTATGGCTTCTTAAATCGTGTACTATCATGAAATCTACCATTCTTTATCTATAGAGCATATTTTAAAGGATAAAAGGTAATTTTAGAGATAGAAAAGACCGCTTTTATGGAGAAAATAATATAAAATAATGCCTACTTTTAAAATGCCCCAAACGAATTCTAAACTATTTTAAATCTTTACTTTTTTTTTTTACTATGCGTTTCTAGTATGTAACTAAATACATCTGTGTATTTAATTTTTTATTTATTAATTACAGAATCAGTTACAAAGAAAAAAAGCATAAAATTTGAATTTTTGAAGAATTTCTGTCTAACGATTGATTTTGAGAATTCGTAATAAAGGTAATAATTTCTTCATTTCAAAAAGAATACCTAGTTTTATGACAAACACACTGGTTAATATTGATACCAATTTTTAACCCTTTGAAGCAGATTTCTCATCAAACATAATTTTTACACTTTTTTGATAGTTTTAAGTTATTAGATCTAAATAAGTGGAAAATGTTATATTTAAAATTTTAATTAATTTTGGTTCTAAAATATAGAGTGGGCACCGGTGTCCCTTTCTGCGAAAGGTAAATTCATCATGGGACACGGGCGTCCCATGAATAAATATTTTTACAAATTGCACTTATTTACAATTACTTAGATATAGGAGGAGCAATAATTCATTACTGATCTTTTTTAAATAATCAAATTTAATTAGAAATAAATTTTTGAAATTGGTTGATAAAATTTTTTCAAACTACTTTTATTTAACATTTTTATTTTTGTAAAAAATTTACTCTGACAATCTAATAGATTTTTTATAGTAACTATTAGACTGTCTTTTATAATAAAAAACTATCATATAATAATAATATTTGTAATAAGAGCGTCAAAAAACAAATAAGCAAAAGGGACACCAGTGTCCCATCTGCGTCAAAGAGTTAAAAGGATTCGATGAAAACAAATTTGCATGCAGCGTTATACGTAACTGGTTATTCCCGAAATTCGGAACCAAAGAAAAATAAATTAGAAGTTTAAAATGTTATAAAAGCTTTTAAAGTAACGTTTGAGAAACTGCAAAATGATATCATTTTAAAAGTATTTTATTATAGCTTCATACATTTTATAATAATTATCTGAAAATTTTTAATTGTATCGATGTTGATAATTTTCATCATTCCTTGCCCTCTTTAGGTGCAAGATAAGAGGAATATTTTCCATAGATATTAAGCATAGTTCAAACCTGTTTCAGAAACAATTTTATTCGACATACATTACTGTGTAATGGAAGCTATCATCTCCTCACTACTCTTTGAATCTTGTAGCTTCATTCAGAAAACGTTTAAGTTTGTAAGATAATTAAAAAATTTATTTCAAATTATTTTTAGAATTTTCACTCAGATCCTACAAAGGGTGCCACAAAGATATTTTGATATATCCCAAGTATTACTCTTGGTCAATATTGGACGTGTATTTTCACTGGTGTTATAACCCATATCGGGCAAAAACGCAATAATGGAAAGTTAAGGGGGCGGTAGTCCTCTACATACATAAACATATCCCATTATTAATCGAGTTATTATTTACACATACATATACAAATATAGAATACACAATTAATAAAAAATAATTATTCAGTAACTAGCAGGCTACGCCCGCTTCACTGGTCACTATTTTTAAATGAATCACTATAATTAATGAATTCTCAAAATTGCATTAATTTTTATCATGTGATAAAAAAAGAGAAAAAAAATTCTGATCGCGAAAAATGTCGCACCGGGTCCCCACTGCCTTCGACAGCGTAGACCCATGCGCGATGCGCGCGAACGAATGCATATACTATATGAGAGCTGCGCGCGAGTATTCCTTCACCCCACCCTTATGGTTTTTCAAAATTCCATGTTATTACTCATAAACTTTTATACTTAAGAAAAGGAATTAAAAAAAAAAAAAAATCATTTCTGATCGGGTAAAAACCCACACCGGGTCCTCCCTGCCTTCGCCGGTCAGAGCTTTTAAATGAATCACTATAATGAATGAATTCTCAAAATTGCATATTATCACCCATTAACATTACTCTTAAGAAAAGAAATTAAAACAAACAAACAACAACAAAAAAAAAAAAAACATTTGTGATAGATTCACTACTTATAATTACACTGTTCTTTGAAATGTTTGTAATAAAATATTTCATAAGAAAAAAAAAAACTGTTCGTAATGTTTTCTTCAGATTAACGGGCATTACTTGAAAAACATACAGCAATTCCAACCCAAGTTGTAAGAAGATAAATGATAAATGTTTGACATGACAGTAGGAAATTGGTACATTAAATCTCTGATTATATATAATCCAAGTCTACACTTCTTAAAATAACAACATCAACAGGAAGCGAAGTACATGAAGCATTATAATCATGACTTGTGTCTCAATCTATGTAATTCTTGAAGATGTTGTTTGATAATCACTACATAAAGCAATAGGACCGAACCTAAATGACATTATGTGTGTGGCAAAACAATGTACCCTTTTCCCTTCATTCATGCTGTAGTCTTGAAATTAGTATGTTTGACTCGTGCCCAAATCTTGTTCGCACTGACGTAAGAGTCCCCCCCCCCCTTTGTGGTTCTTAATTCATACAAAGTGACAAGTAAAATAGTCTTGAGGCAGTAGTAAGTTTCACAATGTGGACGCGACAAGACCAGCCATTCGACACCTAAGACAGACGTGTAAGTACAGACAAGAATCGCGCCAAAACATCATGTGGTAAAGGAACGCGATGTTTTAGGAATCAAGCTCTTTTTTCAAGAAGGAAACTGGGTTCACAGAGGACACTTTGGTGCTGCTTTGCATGCCTCGGATGTTAACGAACTCTGGGAGAAAAATTATGCATTCCCAGTGTCATGCATGTAAATAAGATGGGCGTTTGGTGCTTTTAAATGTCGAATCCTTCGTATGAAGAAAAAAAAAAAAAAAATGTAACCTATAATAATAATAAAAATTCTATATGAAAAACCGATTTTTCTAAGTAATTATTTGAAATTTATATACAGTAATTTACGGCATGTAATCCACAAGTAAGATATGTCATTCCTCATTCCTCCACCAGAAATTCATTTTAGTAGAAAAATCTATACTTTTTCGAAGAAACAGCTCGAACAAATATAACTTTATCTGTCAAATAAAATTTCTAGTGCAAAACTGACTTATCTGACCTGAGAATTATACGCCAAAAATTATGCTAATAACAGCAGTCGATGAAGGTTTAATATTTTGGAGGCCTATTTTTTGTGTGGAAAAAAGAGGAGGGAGGGGGGGGGGGGGAGAAACACAATTCTTAATTTTATTACAATCTTTTTATTATTATTATTATTTATTTATGTATGGTAGAGAAAGTGCAGTTTTTAGGTCAATTTTTCCAATTTTTCCTGTTTTTGGCCAGTTTTTGCTAAAACTACACGTTTTTAAGGTTACTTCTGTAGGCTCGAAAGAAACGTTTAAAAACATTCGAACTAGAAAAGTTTAAATTTTGTAAATATAACATTCTACGAAAGTACATTTACGATAAAAGCAAAGTGCAATAGAAACAAAGCTATTCTATTTTCCTTTAAGATAATACATTCTTGCATTGACTTTTAATTTCGTAAATATTGTATTATGAAGAAAGGACGTAAGGGAGTATTTTATCGCTAAAGGACGCGTTTATGTAGATTGATATAAAAATTTTCTACTGTCACTTGATATCTGTTCACTTGCAGCAAAACTTTTTTTTTTTTTCATTAACTCTAAATTAATTTAGTTTCTTTTAAATTTTTTCAGAGTCTGAAAGAAAAAAAAAAATTCTTGCTTAAAAAAATAAAGAAATAAAACTGAAAAAAAAAAATTTACGTTTCATATACATACGATTATTTACGTTTTATATACATACACAAGTATACACAAGAAAGTAAATTAAAAAACCCTTTATGATTATGCGATAGAAAACACAAAATGTCAAAAAAAAAACAATCTACTCTAATGATTCTTCAACTAACCGGTATTAACTGGAAAGTAAAAATACCGTTTAACTTATTCAATATTTCATCATCCATACTAAACTGAAATCGTGCAAATTAATTATCTTGTAAATCGAGAGCCAAGAGAATCGAGCCAAATCGAGTTTCAATCAAAACTCAAAAACAAAACAAAACATCATTATTTTAAGACCATTTAAGCTACAAATAAAAAGAAGCCAGTCAACGAATAAAGTTTCATGTTAAAAATAAGAGTCTTATATTATTGATTAATAAACTATATAATTTAAGTTTCCCACGATAATCAACTCCAATAGGTACAGCCACACCTTCAATATCTTGTTGTCCTTGTAAGGAGATATTCATAAAAACCTCTTAACTTAGTCATGAAAGCAAGACATCTGAGAAAGATTTAATCATCCACGATCATATTACAAGAGCTATGACACCTGTGATACAACACTTTATCAGTTAAGAGAACCTAAGTATAATCTTAATGTTAATCGATATTTTAATGAAACAGTAACATCTTGTCACTGATTAAAAAGAAAAAGCAGTTTAAAGAGATCTTTTAAAAAAGGAAAGAAAAAGAAAAGCGTTATGTCTTTACATTGCTCATAATATTGGCCGGAATGTAACTTTAATATTAGTCGTATTATTAGTCCAAATATAAATTAGTGTTAATTCAATATAACAGAATTCAATCAAAATTCTGTTTAATGCTCTAACATGTGTTCCCAATAAGAATGTAAAAATTTTATTCCTTTTTGCTTCTTTAGCTTTCGTTTAATTTACGTAAAATTTTGGACTTTACTGATTTATTACATTTAAATGTCATAAAAAAAAAAATAAATAAATAAAAAAATAAAAATCACAATTTGTGCCACATCTGAAAAATATGCTTTATTCCAATATATTTTGTAACTGGAAATACATTGTTCTTATTCTCTGTTTTGTTTAACCCTTTCAGTCGCAGTGTTCCCGCTGATGGAACACCTAATTTTAATTCTCAAGTGCAAAAACTCATCCCGGAAATTTTTTAGCAAAAATTTGCATTTATAACATAGCAGAAAAGGCCCTTTTTTTAGCGTGAAAATTTAAAATTTTTTCTATTTTAATTATGTTCGTAAATTCCGGTGGCAGTGTAATTTAAATGATCCGAATTACCTTGCACCGCAAAGGGTTAAAATACTCCGAAATAAATTGAAATGTTGGGATCTATGCAATTTTAACGAGTTTTTGTTGTCGATAATGTTTACTTATAAAGTGATTCATTTATTAAATTAAATATTATTTCAATTTAATAAAGTTTACTTACAGATGTTTCAAACCGAAAATTTCTCGAAAAGGAACAATGCTAATTTTTTATTTTTTAAATATTTATGATCAGCTATGTGTCTAAAAGCCTTTTTTAAAATTAGTTTAGTAATTTTTAAAATAAATTAAGTAGTGAAAGTTAAAGGGTTAACGGAAGTTGCAATTACATTATCATTTGTTGTTTGGTATATTTATTTCAAACTTGCCATTAGTCAGAAAATCCAGTAATTTTTATCTAAATTTTAAGTAGCCACAAAAACAATCTTGTTTACATACATAGTCCCAAATTGTATTTGCCGATACTTAATTAAAAAAAAAATAAATAAATTACCAAATATTAATAAGATTTATTTACCTTTTAAGGGGGTCTGGGACACCAAATTTTTGTTTTTATTATTTATTGATGAATTGCTGTAATTAATTTTTCTGAAATCGGAGCTTTTTTTGACGATGAAGTTGAGCAAGAAAAAATCTTAAAAAATGTTTAAATAAAATTTTAAAAATTTTAAATTAAAAATTTTTGATAAATTTAAAATTTGTTATATCTCATGAACTAATGGTTCAATTTACAAACTTTTTTCACTCTTATATACAGAAAAGATTTATCTTCAATTTGTCTTTGGGGTTTTTAATTAGGAGCAAAACTTTTTTTGTAATCAAAAAGTTATGCATGAAATAAGTACTTTTTTTAAATTAAAATTAATATTTAAAAAAATTATTATTATAATCAGAAATCCTGAAGACAAATTAAAGATAAATCCTTTCTGTATATAAAGGTGAAAAAAGTTTGTAAATTGAACCATTAGTTCATAAGATATAATAAATTTTAAATTTTTCAAAATTTTAAAATTTTAAAATTTTATTTAATTTTTTTTTTTTTTTTTTAAGGTTCTTTCTTGCTCAACTTCATCGTCAAAAAAGCTTCAATTTCAGAAAAAATAATTACAGCAATTCATCAATAAATAATAAAAACAAAAATTTGGTGTCCCGGACCCCCTTAAGCATGGAACAGACATTCCTTTATTCAAGCATGGCTGCCAGCGATTCAATAGTGAATCGCAGGGAGCCATGATTCAAGAAAGCCAGTTTAGCTTTAACTACAGCGTCTAGAATAAACAGTGTGGCAATCGCCTATAACCGTGATGTTAAAATTATGCTACAAAAATTAAGCTTACCCAGATGTCGCTGTGATTGAAGCTATTGCTCAAATCGAAGACCTGATTGGCTTTTCCCAGTTTCGTCAGTTTAATCACGTGATCTAAGCATATAATTAACCAATAGGGAGTCTCGGTTTTTTGTCGTGACACTAGCTTCGATTACAATGACATCTGGTGACAGGCTTAATTTTTTTAGTACAATTTTATTCGCCGCTTTCCACACTGTTTATGACGCTGTACTTTAACTACGCATGAAATACTTTCCCTTCTTTCTTCTGCTTATTTGCAAGGAAAGTCTCCTTAAAGCGCATACTCCGAATATTCTAAAAAAATTTCACTGATACTACTTACTTTTGTAATATGAGATCAGTCAAATTTATCAGCAGAATCCTAGTAGATAATTTGTAAAATAATAAAATACTTTCGAGTATTTGGTGCGAAAGAAACAAAGACACTATATGATTTGGTGAGCAACATACCTCTTCGCCAAGTGCAAGTAATCTTGATAAATTTTTAAATTGCTTGTTAAAGAAATGTTTACCGAATAGCATAATATTGAATACCTTTTAAATTACCAGGTTAAATAGTTGATTGCCGAATTGACTTGCCGCTGAAAATGTTTAATTTTACTTCTTAAAAATGTTTTTTATCGCATGATTAACAAATGTTTCAGGAAGGTACGCTTACGTTAAATGAATAGTTAACACTTTATTTTATACCAAAAATCTTTTGCATTTTGCAAATTGCAGTTATTAATATATAATTTAGTCAACTTTTATTATCTTTAATTAACTTATTTCAAAATGTGTGTGTGTGTGTGGGGGGGGGGAATCATTTTTACTTGAAAATTAAGGTTTTAGAGAACAATAAGCACAGCTTTGTTAATATATAATTCAGAAATCAATTCAGTCAATTTTAATGTGAGCAATGTTGATTGTATCAACTTTGATACATTCAAAGTTAGAACACACATGCTGGTATCTAGTGTAACCGACGAAATTTTGAAAAACCGTGGCCAGAATTGGAACATTGACATTCTTCACACCCTGACATTCTTCTTGTTACCAAGTGACATTACGCACACTACATTTACCATTGAAATTTTCTGACGCAAGTAGCTGTAACGTCTCGTGAATTGTTATGAGCTATCGCAATACAAGCGTCTAGAAATTGCACATGATAATAGGATATCTATTCATGTTATTGGTTGATTCACTCATTTCGAGAAGCAACGTGCATTTCAACAGTGAATTAGATGAATGAGCTCTCCATGATAACGGATTGTTTCTAGCGAGACTCATATAAAGACAGTCCAAAACATCCTTTACGAGATATCACTGGTAAGTAGTGTTATTAAGGGGACTCTCTACCTACCGTCTCCGAAAGCCGAAGCCAATGTTATTCTATGGGAAATTTTGTCCCATTATAATTCATTAACTAATACATATTTTTAAATTCCGTTTTCACTTTCCGAAAATTTACAACTGTTAAACAATTTATCACTTTCTAAAATTTGATTTTTTTTATTTTTGAGATTTCATTTTTAAGCTCAAAAATGAAAAAATTCACATTATGAAAATTCGCATTTTACAACCTCAAAATAAAACATTAAAAATTTTTAAAAATAATTTTTAGAAAGCGACAAATTGTTTAATAGTTGTGAAGTTTCTGAATGTGAAAACAGAATTTAAAAATATATATTAGTTAATAAGTTATAATGGGGCGAAATTCTCCATAGAATAATATTGTCGCTGGCTTCTGGGGACGATAAGTGGAGAGGCCTCTTAAAATCTATAAGCGCCTTTACAATACAGTGAAACCTCTCAAGTTGGACACCCCTATAAGTTGGACACCCCTCTAAGTTGGACGCTTTTTCTCGGAACGGAATGTATCCATTAATATTATGTCTAACCCCTATAAGTTGGACAATTTTTCTTGGAACCGTAGGTGTCCAACTTAGAGAGGTTTTAATGTATATGAAAATAATCAAATTACTACAACATTTTTTTGTAATCAACGAAAAACTTTGAAACTACCCTGTACTTTTTCAAAAACATTCAGTTGGTCTGAGATGAATAAAAATAGCAGACAGGGGAACGACTCTTCATTTAATCCATACCTCCTTCCTTACAACAGAGATTTTGAATGATGTCCTATTTTCAGATGCAGGAATTAAATTTGAATCATGTAAAATACGGACATGCAGTTACTCATCGTTTGTGTAAACAAAATGATTCTAAGTGTGTCACTTACCCATGAGTCGGTGAGATTCTGTGTCATTTGCTGCAAAAGTCGCATACCCGTGCCAGTTGGCGTTTCGACATCGGTTTCCAGAGAGATACGAACCGCTTCGATGTTAGGGTCGCTGACATGTAACTAGAAACATATCCAATAAAAATAGTCTAATTTAGAAAATAACATTTCATAAAGAGTATAATTTATTTTGAATGAATAATGAATACATTATAAGAATATTTACATACAGAATTTTTAAATTTCAAAAACAAATTTGGAGATTTAGTGATGTATTAGTTATGTTATTTGGAAACATTGTCATTTGGCTTTTGCTGCGGATTTTGAAGCATTTTATGAAATTTATGATTTTAGATTTTTTTAATGATTCTCTCAAAGTGACATTATAGTGTAAACTGTAAAGTTATTATTACTCTTTCACAGTAATAGGTTCACGGAAAAAATATTATTAAAAAAACTTCTCCCATCATATTAAATTTCGATAAGATGTGATGCTAATACTTATAAAAATTAGTATGTTGTGGCCATCACAAAACTTTCTTCTGTATTTTCTTATACAAATTCACGCACTACAAATTATTTATTTTTATTTTTTCCATTATGAATGCAGACAATTTTCATCCCAGGCTATTGCACATTACACGAAATGCCAAATGGAAGTGAACTTTTACCATGCAGATGACATCCTTCCGGTTCTCGGGGAAATTTGCAGTATAGCGATGCCACCTATTGGCCGATATGCACTCAAATTGAATGCACATAATATCTCAAAATAGCTTTTTCACATATCAAGTTTTGTTCGATTATACGCAATAGGATTTGAGATATAGCCTTCCCTTAAATTGTAGAAATCACTGTATAGCAGCGCTACTTGTTGAGTAATTGACATCAAAAGTTGATAGACACTAATTTATGTCAAGGTAAATCTATATATAAATTTATATGTAATTAGTACATTAGCTTCTGAGTTGTAGTTTTCCCTGAAATTGCGAAAATCACTGTGCAGCAGCGCCGTCTGTTGTGCTGTAAGCACCAAATGTTGATAAATATTAGTATATGTCAGGATCAGTGATGCCAGATGGTCGAAAATTATTTCCCCAAACAGGTGTTCAAATTTTCCCAAATCAGGGTTTTTTTTTTTTTTTTTTTCGAAAAACTCCCCAACTTGATTTCTACTAAAAAGGGGAAAAAAAAAAAAAAAAAAAAATCAAGCAGATTTGAGTGGATTTAAGCTCAGATATTTCCCAAAATGAAGGCAATTTTTGAAAAAAATCCCCAATTAGCAATAAAGCTATTGAAAATCTCTGGTCGTAGGGATAAATCATTACGTTGCCAACATTGACAGAAAGTCATTGACTCCCCAGATTTGTTCCCAAAAATTTTAGAATTCCCCAAAAAAGTCCCCACAAACATTTGGTCCCCAAAATTGTCCCCAGAAGCCTCAAAAATCCCGAATCTTGCATAACTGGTCAGGGTGCAGCTACATATAACTTATATGCAATTCTGAGCAAAAGTTTCTGATACAATTGGAAAAAAAATTTCTCACACATACAGACATTTTCTAAAAATGGTCAAATCATCTTCTGGACCTCTCAAAACCTGTAAATCTATCGAAAACCAGAAGTCGAAAATTTTTACGAATCCAATACTTTCTTTCGTTGAATATAGAAGAAAGAAAAAAAAACTATTCTTAGCTAATTATATAGTCAGAAATAATTTATTATTATTTATCTCATTACTTATCTGCATTCTGTCTTTATAGTATTGAAATACGGGGTAAGAGAAAGTCGCGACGTGTCACACCATGTTATTTTTTATTATTTTTACAAGTCGCAGATAAGTTACACCACGCCTTTAAGGAAGGAATAAATTCGGCGAATTAATTTTCTTTCTTTTTTTTTTCTATATTACAAAACTAAAAATAATCAAATGAACTGATAGTTGAACATGAAAACATCATTTCCACCAATATTTCTTCATACCATCATGAGGAAGAAATAAAAATATAATTTATCACCCAATGAAACAAGTTAAATACTGTTTCGCAACTAGCCATAAGGGTACAGGGAAAGTAAATTTTGCATCCTAAATATGGCCGAGAATAATTTGCCTAACAATTTCATTTGCACCACTTGATTCACTTAACGAGATTCAAAACTGGATTTTTGCCAGAGATGAAATGAGAAGATAGCAGCACACTAGATGGACTGCAGTTATTAGAGAAATTCAAATAAAAATGAGCCAAGTCAATGTTTATAATAGGAGAATATACCTACTTTTATTCGCAAATGACAAAGACGATACATTAAAGTAGAAATATATAAAGGGTTTTCCATTAAGAGTGATACAATAAATAAAAAATAAATAAATTATTCAGTGAGAAACTTTTTTTTTTTTTTTTTGAAAGCTTACATTATGCCATTAAGTATGAAAATAATATCGTTCATGTGAGCACCACGACTTCTCTGTACATACCGCATTCTGTCAACCCAATTTTCCATTACTCTTTCACATAAATTTGGTGTTATTTCACGAATAACACGTTCAATGTTGATTTTTAATTGCTCAATTGTTATTGGATTATCAGCATAAACTAGTGACTTAACATATCCCCAAAGAAAAAAAAATCACAATCGATCAAGTCGATTAACTGAATATTGTCGTCCATGAATTCTCAAATTTCTCCTCAGTATTCACATATGAACACTGATTTTGATAAAACAATTTAATAATTTCGAAACGTTGTTCAAGCGTGTGTCTTTGCATGATTAAATGGTATAGCATACTAAACGCAAATGACACAAGAGATGTCAAAACATAATACGCAGTGTTGCCATTCTAACCATATAAAATTGTATCATCGCTATTGGAAAACCCTTCATATGCCTTCTGTTTGTTGCGTGCATGTATTACACTTATTGGTATTACATGTACTAAATTCAAATCTCTCTTTTTCAGATGTTAGTAGACATGAAGTTAGTAGATGTCAAAAAGATGTATGATTTTACAGCGTATGTGTGCGAGTCCGTGTAAGTAAAATTGAAATCCGTCTTCGTCAGATTTTTAGTAGTTTCGCCCAAAATCTTATTCCTTTTCCTATAAATATGGAAACGTGTTTCATATATTTAATGAGTGAAGCAGGATTTTATTACGTATATGTGTGTGCGTGCAGGTAAAATTGAAATTTGCCTCATTCACATTTTAGTAATTTCGTCCACAGAGGCTATTTCTTTCTGTAGACAAATTAGTAAAGTGTATTCAGAATTTATGAATGATGCATGATTTTAATTCGTATCTATGTGAGGTGTAAGTAAAACTGAAATCTGTCTCCTTCAGATTTGTATCACTCAGAATTATTATTCCTTTTCCTACAAATATGGGAAAGTGTTTCCTATTTTATGAGTAATGCTTGATTTTACTGTGTATGCGGGTACGTGTCAGTAAAATTGAAATTTGTCTCATCCACATTTTAATTTTAATGGTTTCGTCCATACTGATTATGTATTTATTTCTCTATAAACATGGAAAAGTGTTTAACAATTTATCAGTGACGCATGGTTTTGGAGCGTGTGTTTGCGCGTACGTGCACTGTAAGTAAAATCGAAATTTGTTTCCTTCAGAATTTAGTAATGGCTGTTTTTTTCCGTACGAATGAATTTCAGGATTTTTTTAAATATTTTTAACACATGCCCTAGTTATTTAGCATAAGTTCTGCCGACTTCTCATGGTTGGTTGGTTGGTTGTAGGATTTAAGGCCGATTGACTCCTGATGTGTCCTAGGCCTAGAGGGGGAATGCCCTCCGTGGGGGTCTTTCTAAGGGGTCCTAGCCCGTATTTACGCAAGTTTCGGAGGAAACCACCCGACTTCTCATGATGAAGGTATACTGAACGAACTGCATTGAAAGTTGCACTAAAAGATGTTCTTTAACAGTAAAGTGACTCCTCATTATTTCTGGTCGACATGAATCCTGATTCTATATCCCTGAATATATAACTTTTTTTTTTTTCTTTTTTCATTAGTAAAAGATCATAACTTTATTTACTATAACTCAAAAAATAATTACTTGTAAAATTAGTAAAAATTAACAAATGTTAAAAAAGGCTTTACCATACTATTACAGCCATTAAAATAATTCTACATTTTTTATTTTATTTATAAAAATGTCAAAGCGAATTTTTTTGTCAACGTAAAATCTTGCATGCACAATATCATTAGCAAGAGTTTTATGAAATTTTAACAGACTACATGGCACAAAAACATATGCAATGGCGAACAATTAGTGTTTTAACTTTTTAGCATAACTACGCCAATTTTTTTTTTTTTTAAAGGTTTTCAAGCAAGGTTATTTTTTGTCATTTTAATTATATTGCATTTTTTTTTTTTTTTGCATGTAATTTTTTTTCTTTTTTTTTGTTCATGAAATCCTGCGTGCAATGCTTATCTGGTGTGTCACTCAAACGACTTTCTCTTACCCTGAAGTTTAATACTATAAATACAAATTGGAGATTAACGGGTAAGATAACGAGTACTGTTACGTAAACCTATTTTAAAACAATTCAAATTAGGCTTCGGAACAATTTTATTTGACAAGTAATTATGTGTGAGATGGGCTACCCCCCCCCCTTAACCCCCCGTAGCATTATTATACCTACATATATATAGAACTCAAATCTGTTATTAATTTTAAAAGTTCATTTAAAATTATCCACACAACTTTCACACGTAACATTCCTTGAAATATACCAATCTTGATCAAACTTTCCTAATAACAAACGTAAATTAAAATACAACATTTGGATAGCCTAAAATTATTTGTTTTTAATTTGCTCTAAGAGACACAGACAAAGATCAAACGTTGAAATTTTGACTTCGGTATTCAGGAAGCCTCAAAACGTGTAAATATTTTTTTTAAAAAGTGAATATTTAGCTTTAAAAAATATATTATTTACCATGTGGCTATTAGGAATTAATTTCAATTCCTGAGAAGCTTTACTGAACATGATAATATATTATAGTAAAGTAAAGCACTTTCAATAATTATAAAAATAATGTTATGGCTTAAATATTGGCAGCTCTGTATAGGTTATGTACACACCACATGGTGCACCTAAATATAATCCTATATTAATAACACACGGCCCAACCTGAAATATACTTTTATCAATTTTCAAGCATTCTCGCGCTATAATTTAATTCTTTTGTGTAGCCCTGTAAACGAACAGTGATAGATTTCCATACCATACTCTACATGAAAAAAATTTTTACGCATATAAAACATATATAACCGTTTCATTTGGTTTAGTGCAGTCTATAGACGTTAAACTCTACTTACCTGCAATTTCCCCCATAGACGTAATGTATCTGAATTCTTTTGCGGGTCCCTGTACACAAACCATTCGTTTTATCTCAACGAAAAGTTTAGCGTAGCATCAATATAGGATATACATTTAGAATACCAATTTTGGACTTTCTGCTGTTATTTGTTCTTGAGATATGCTGATAACAGACAAACACACAGAGAGACACACACACAGACCAACCGCTAAAACATGATTTTTGGATTCGGGGGACCTCGAAACGTGTAAAAATAACAAAAACTCAATTTCGAAATTTTGATTCAAAAACAATACTTCTACCATGTATATGGGTAAGAGAAAGTAAAAAAGTTAAAACTAAAAAAGTGTATAATTATTCTAACATCTGTAATAGAGAGAGAACATTTTTTAACTCCTGTTAAAAAAAGTTTTAAAATTTTTTGAGTTATTATAAAGAAAATTATGATAATTTTGTGTTGATATTACCACTGTTCAAATCTATCTGATCCTTTAATTAACTTTACCTTAGCTCAGAAAATATGAACTTTTTTTCCCCACAGTGAGTGCTATAATATTTCTCTTAAAAATTTTCAGAAACATTTTTATATTTTGAAATCCAGTTATATATTTTCTTTAAGTATTTATATTTTGCATTTTACACATGAATTAACTTTAACGAAATTTAACTTTAAACACACACACACACACACACACACAAAAAAAAAAATAAATAAATAAATAAATAAAAAATAGAGTAATTCTAACAGATGAACTGACTTACTTTATAGCTTATAAAACCATCGGTTCCTATATCTAAGACAATGAATCCTGTGACAGGGTCTTTGCTGGGATCTGTTACTTCAGAAGGCGTTATGACAGCTTGAAAAACTGTGAAGAAAAGAAAGATGGTACATTTTTATAAATGTTAACCTGTACTCTGTGCGCCGAGAACTGATAGCGAAAGTAAATAGAGCAACGTGATTCTTGGCGATACTGTTAAATGACTGGCGTTGGATTGAAGACAAACGGCGTCTCTCTGACAAGCGAACGATTTCTTTTTTCGTTTGTTTATTTCGTTTGTTATTTTCGTAAGTTTTTCTTTCTTCGGGTGTTTAACCCTTTGCCGTTCAGTGTTCCACTACATGGAACACCTAACTTCGCTAGCTTCTCCAACCGTTAAATTCAATTACAGATGCATAAAAATAGGTTTATTTTTAACTTTAAACTTTCCTTTTCACCCATAAATGACACCACTGCACAAGGCAATCCCTGATATTTAACTGAGACGCGTTATTTTAAATCCACGTATTTACAAGAAATTTTGTAATTTTTTTTTTTGTGATACAAAAAAGATTGCTTGAAAAAAAATTTCTATGTGATACCGTTGGCTGTAGTCTAAATTATTTATTCTATATTATTTTTAACTTTTTATACTGGAAACATACGAGGAATTGTTGAATAAAATAAGGTGTTCCATCTCCTGGAACACTGCGACACTAGCGCTTTTCATTACGCAACCGAAAGCAATGATGAGAGAAGGTAGCTGTTTTCACGTTTTCTGTTTTCCTCTGTTTGGAGGGAATGACGCCAAGCTATCAGATGCTGCGAGGGAGAGTTGGTTGTTTATTAAAAAAAAAAAAAAAAAAAGAAAGAAAGAAAGAAATATACATTCCAAACTTCTACCAAAAGGGTGTGACGTGCTTCTAAAAATTTCATGAAGCTAAAAAATAGACTAATTGTAAATATTTTTGCACATAGGACTTGTATATATGTATACTAACTGCAAATATCAAATTATTTCATAAAAAATCACATAACCAAGTTTTTTTTTTTTTTTTTTTTTTTTTTTTTTTGGGGGGGGGGGGAGGAGGTAGAGTAGCAGGCCTCCCCGTGTGTAAACCCTGGGTCATGCTAAATCTGCTAAACAGGTATAATACAGTGTTTTTTAATTCCTTTGCAAAATCTTTTACTCATTTACGCGCTTCGCAGCGATGCTCACTTAGACGCACTTTTCAGAGCTCTAGTGGCGCAGTGTTCCAGCTGATGGAACACCCACAGATTAAAAACGGTAAGTACTATATTTACAAAATTATACCTGCGTACTCCTTTAGACCTAAGTAGATAGTCTACAACTTCTTTTCTTGAAATTCCAACTTTAAAGGGTAGTGCGCTCTAAAGGGTTAATGAGAATTATGGAAAATGAAAGCATAGAATAAATTCCTCGGAAGGAAAGATAAAATGCAATGAAGTCAGAAAATAGTTTTTATCCAGCTGTCGCAAACTATACTCGCTTACAAGGCACGGAAAGCTAACCTTCGGTCAATATAAATAGAATCGTTCATTCAACGAGAAAATATAAATGTGGCAAACTCTGGTGATAAAACAGCAGCCCTTTATGTTTACTTTCGCTATCAGTTCTCCGCGAACAGAGTATAGTTGCAATAAAATATATTAAAAATAATATATCTAACTTGGAATTAAAGTGGAAATTGTAAAACTGTAGAGACACGAACACACACACAAATAAAAAAAAAAAAAAAAAAAAATACATGAAAAGAAGAAATTTTGTTTAACTGAATATTAGAACATCAACATGAATGTCTTCTTTACAGCAATTTTTACGAAAACTGATTGAATACAACCATCAACGGTAATATATGATTGGTAGCGTTGAAAGAGTAACCAGTAAACAAATTTCAACGATGCCAGATACAGAAAATTGTTGCATGTATGCAATCACAATGGACAATCGAGTCCTACCATAAATACTATTAATGGTCATAATTTTGAACATTTCTTATAAAAATTGCTGTAAAAAAGTAATTTAAATCGATACTGTAATGTAAGCAAACAACGTTTTTCACTTTTGTATCTCATCTTTTATATTTGTGTCTCTTCACGTGATTTCCATTCATATTTTTCCTGTACTACAAATATTTCGCTTTGTGAGCTCTGCCTCTCTTAAAATATTGTTTTACAATTTTAGAATCAACCTGTGTACTTGTGTCTAAAATTAACTTAAAAACCCAATGATTGAGAAAGAGAAAGTGTATTGTTTATTAACAACTGAAAATTTGGAGTAAAAGAAAAAAGTAAAGATGAAATATATTATACTCAGTTGTTTAATGGGGCTCTTGACTGACTTTGGAATTTTTGACCAAGAATTTCATATGTAAAACTGTGCGCATAAAACAACAAAAGGCAATCTGGATTACATACTTTTATATTGTAAAGCATTAATAGTTTGTGTTCGCTTCGCTTACCCCGATGCGGAATAAAGCTTTGCATAGATAAAATATTTTGTAGAACAGACATCAAGTTGACATTCATGACGTTCAGAGACTAGTCTCGATTCAGTTTGCAAAATGACTCTAGACGTGATATTTTGGCACTCGTTATGGTAACATGAAACGTTCTGGGAAAGGAACGAATGGAAATAGTGATCTCGTCGTCTGTGCAAGGAATATATGAACGACGCACATCACATGTCCTTGATTTCAACACACTGAAAGCCGACAGGTACAAAATGGTCCTTTAGACTTCAAATTGATGTACAGGAGCAGGTCACTCCATTTTCTTTTTATTGATGTTAATATATATCCGCGTAAAGCCAGGCCTGTGCTGGGTTCTATAGTGAAACGGATCCTTTACATAGAATCGTATACTGTTGCGCACTTAATTTCTTTAAACCCTTTATCTACTGACGGTACTTTAAAGTACCATTACTTTAAAAAGAGTATAGAATCGAATTTATAGAAGAAATGTCAAAGATATTTATAAGAAGGGAACAGATGTACCTCCCTTTAATCTCACTACAAAGCATTAGACGATACGCATAGCCATTTTTGTTCCGAAAGGGATTTTATGGAGTGCACTTGCTGTTTTTGTTTGATATTTTTCACGATCTTCATGTATATTATAATTAATTCCTATATTATTTCAATTACATCCCACTAATCTTAGAAAAAATATGAGGTACATAAAGAGTAAATATTTCTCTATACTTTTTTCATGTCGAAATAATTTTTTCGACCTCTATGTACCAGTGGTACACTGAAGTACATCACAAAATTCTCATTAATTATTATGATGAGGTGATATGCATAATTTTTAACATACAAACAATGCATTTCCAAACAATGCATTTTAGTAACTAAAAATATATGTTTCAAACACAATTTTTGTCTGTATCAAAATGCAGTAGATAAAAGGTTAATCGACTAAGAAGACCTACTGCATAAAATGGACTTTGAACGCTAACCATTTCAGGAGATGAATGGGCAAGCTGTTTGAGAATTTCTTTAGAGAGAAGAAGACCTACTTGAATCCCAGAGCATATCTGGGATGACACATTGCCACACTTGGATTTTCTTTCTACAACTCTAATTAAAAACCGTTTTTTTTTTTTTTTTTTTTTTTTTCCAGTTATCTATTCCTTAAAGACCTCACCAGAAGTCTCATTAACAGAATGACAGCTTGTTACGGCAAATGAAAAAATGTACAGACACGATCACAACATGCTCTCGCTTACCGTCGAAATAATCTCTACATTACAAGTAGAAATTATTTCGATTTTCAATTGCAAAATATTCTCCTTTCTTTATTATCATATTTATTAACAATTCTATAAAGCTTTAATTTTTCTTCAGCTAAGTCTAGTGTCCAGTTTAACTCTAAACACTAATGATATTAACTTATATTCAAACTGATTAAAACGAAAAATGAATCGAGTAATTTTTTAAAATTAATCTATTTTTAAAATGTTTCTTAAAACTTAAAACGACCGGAGATTAATTATCGCCAAACATAAAGTTTTCTTCGATTTAAATGGCAGTACTTAAAAGTTAATTTACATACTTGTCACTTGTCTTATAACAATGTAATCGCCTTTACGCACAAGTAAATTCATAAAATATTTTGTTCGAAAACTTCTATCCATAATGTGAAGAACTTTATTTTTAAATACATATATATAATTGTAAATGAATAAACCTGAATTACTTAAATACACTACAGATTACGAACATTTACCCATACAAACAGCGCAGGATATTGTAATATGTTATTTAAAAAAATCTTACACATTTTAAGCATCTTTCTGATATTTTTCTAAAACGTTCACTCTTTCAGATGTTCTACTTCTTAAGTGAAATTTACTGTTAAGTTTCTGATTTTTTTGTTACGATGATCGCGAAGATTTCTACGCTCTTTAAACTAATCTAAAAGCAAACTGAACGTTCTGGAACAGTTTCTGCTGTTAGAATTAAAGAGAGTGGGGCAAGTAATTAGTCGTAACGTAGGGTTGTAGTTTTATTAGTCCTTTTTTAAGTTTTAAAAGTGTACATTAGAATACAGAACAATTCAATTTCTAAAATTTATCACAAAATCATAGTTCAGTTTTTTTTTTTTTTTTTTTTTAATACTAATTTTAAAGATTTTTAAAGGAACAATTGTAATATATATACAAATTCTTCAAAGAAAACAAAAATGTATTTGTCTATTAAAAAGAAAAAAGCCTATCAGTGTATAATTTTTAAACACAGAACTTTTTAGAACAAACTGACAATATTTGCTTTTGTTTACTTTGCCTATCACTTCAGTCGAAATAAGAAATATTGCTTCATCCTCTTCAGAATGATTGACGCTAAAAATTTTAGCATGATGCATATATACTCCATCAACACACAAAAACTGCACAACATGAAAAATATTCGAGGACAGGAGGAGGGTGAACATTAGAACATTTAAGGTGAAAGATTCTATCACTTTCAAATTCATAACCAAAGATGAAAATCGTTTAAATTCCTTGGCACATAACTGGTAACACCTATGGCGTCTTGTTGGAGTCAAGACAGCCCTCATGCATATTTAACATGATCAGGTGAATAATACTAAAAATAAAACATCAAGCCGAAAAGAAAAAAGAAAATGTTAAGAGCCTGACTAATTATTTAGTTCGATTATCGAGAAATCACATCTCGGTCATCAATTAAGGGTACTTGTTAAATAGAGGGACATGCCGAACCCGGATATTTGATGTGCCTACCGTTGCAAGTGACCTTGGGTGTGATACGACCACTCTGGTAGCGAAGTCCGTCCTTGGAAGAAATTCGCAGTTCGAATTTTCCGCTGGACAGTCGCTCTTGGAATCGGGGAGACAAATCCAACTTGACGGTAACGGCATTGTAATCCTGAAAAAATATTTACAAATTTTAATGTAATTAATAACTAATACAGATTATGTCAGGTTACAATCAGATAAATAAATATGTTGATAAATAAATTATTTCGGAATCGTTAAAAGAATTTCCAAATAAATAATATTATTAAAACTAATAATTAATAACAATTAACAATAATATATAATAATAATAATAAAAGATACATATAACGAAAGTTATAATTATTTTTAGATGTAGTTATTTAGTAAATTTTATTCACATTTTTAATCGATTAAGAAGTCATCAAATTAAGTTCATTAACAGGTTAAATATTTTTCGAAGAATTAGCTTTACTTTTTAAGTGCTGTACATTAAAACTAAAACTATCTAATAAGTACAAATCACTGCAAATATGGATATTTTTAGGGAGAAAAAATAATAATATGAAGGTTCCTTTCCTTACATATAGTCCTACCATTTAAAATAACACTGGTCTACAGTGGTTCGGTAACAACGGTCAAATTATTATTTTTATCATTAATTCCAATTTTTATTTAAATATCTGCAAGCGAAAAAGTCCTACCACGTCACATTTTTCTGTTAGAGTATCAGAAAATGGCAATTTTCATGAATTTTTATAATTTTCACAGTAACCCTTCCAGCTGACAACCCAGAGTCCCGGCAACCATGTTTGTTCCATTTTTTTGTTAAAATATCATAAAATAGCAAATTTCATTATTAATTTTATTATTTTTACAATACAGTCGACAGCAAATGTATCCGAGCTCTAGCAAATAATTCCGATATTAAAAAAGTACATTTAATACTATTTTGTTAAATAAATCATTATCGAATCATTTTCTTAGACAACTAAGAACATGACTCGACAAGGATTTATTTAACAAAGCAGTATTAAGTGTACTTTTTTTAGACAGGGATTATTGCTTCCAGTACAGATTAAATAATCGTAACAAAAAATCTGTACGTGTTGCAGATTTTTCGCTATTATTTTTGAATTCTGCACTACAAAATTAGTTGAAAATAGCTAATTTCATTTTTGTTACCCTCCAATTTTTTTTTTTTGTCGACTAGTGTAATCTGCTTTGTCACTCACACAACTTTTTCATGTAATTTTGTGTGTGTGTATGGGGGGGGGGTTACGGCCCCCTCAATCCCCCGTTCAATTACAGAGCATAAAGTAAAAGAAAAAAATATCAAAGCTATTACTCATTTGTTTTCAAACTTGCCAATTTTGATTAAATGTTTAAGTGGCAAAATAATACGGACTCAAAAATACCATATTTGAATTTCCTGCAGCTATTTGTTTTTAAGTTATGATGATAACAGATACACATACAGATCGACTGCTAAAAACTGGTCTTTCGTAATCAGAACACTTCAAAACGTAATATTATTAACAAAAAAAAAAAAAAAAAAAAAAAAATTCAAAATTCAAAAAATACTTTGCTTAAAGTATGCGTATGAAAAATTAATTTTACTTCCTGAGCAGTGTTCGTCGTCTTAGGGAAATATAGCAAAGCACTTCCAGCAATTATATACAATAGAAAATAAAACGTTTAGTTTTATCTTGGGTAGCCCTGTATATTGTCTGTAATCAATATGCATTATAGATAATATTGTGTACAAAAATTTAGTCTTACCTGAATAACATCTAACACAAAAGGAATTACAATTCCAGCAATTTCCAAATATTGCCGCAATATATCCAAATACATTGGATAGCTCTGTAAATGAATGATGAAAGGTTTCCATACAACAATCTACTTCTACACAAAACATGCTTTTATGCATATAATTTTGTTCAAGTCAGGCTATCGATGTTACACTGTACTTATCACCAATTTCCCCATAGACATAATGTATTTGAATTCTCTTGGATGTCCCTGTATACAAACTATTTGCTTAATCTCAACGAAAAGTTTCGTGTACCATCCCTATATGATACACCTTTAGCATACCAAGTTTGGACTTTCTGCTATTATTTGTTCTTGAGATACACTGTCAAAAAAAAAAAAGTCCTGTTTGCTGCCAGAAATTTTCTGTAATTCAGAAAAATTCGTTCAATCAACGGAAAAATTACGTTGATAGAACGTATTTTCCTGAATTACAGAAAATTTCTGGCAGCAAACTACAGAAAACAGGACTTTTTTTTTTACAGTGTATGCTGATAACACACAGATACACAGACACACATACCAACCGCTAAAAATATTTTTGGATTCAGAGGACCTCAAAACATTTAAATATAACAAAAACTCAATTTCGAAAATTTTATCCAAAAACAATATTTTCTCTACCATATATATGGGTAAAAGAAAGTACGTGTATAGTAAAACTGATGATAGAATTTAAATTTTGGAATTTTTTAAAATTAAACAGATGTTAAATTAGTAGAAGATTTTTTCCCTTGTCTTTGAATTAATAATAGATTAAATACTAACTTACCGGATGTGCCTTCGGAAGATTAACTTGAGTTTCCGATATTGGTTGAAGACCACCTTCCTCTTCGTAGAAAAGACTAACAACTAAAGGAATATCTCTAATATCTGGAAAAAATAAATAGACATACAACCGTAAATTCTCAATATTTTATAGCTCACGTCCACAAATCTTTTAAGCAAATGTATGGTAAATCTAAATAACTGTCGGAATTTCTGAACTTTACTACGCAAAATAAAATTACTTATTTAGAAGAATGTATTTAGAGTTGTTATTGACAAAAACTGACTCTGAGTGTAGTCTCAAAAAGTGTTCAACACGCGTTCCTTATGTTATTATATATGAAGTTTGTAAAGCAAAATTCTTGCCAAAACCATGTGTAGTGTGTCTGTATACTGTATCGATGTTAGAATAGCAGCTGGGATATACGAGCTTTCAAATCAATTATGGTCAAAGGATCTGGCGGCACATACACGCGATCCTTTAAGAACCTCTTCCAAAAAAAAAAAAAAAAAAAAAAAAATCACGGAGCTAGATCAGGGATCCTGGAAGGCCATGGTAACATTTCTTTGTCTAGGGCAGATGCACTACTATAATCTAGATAAGTATAAATCACACTCTAACTGTTCTAATAATCAAGCAGAGGCTTTTGCTATACTTCAAGCTTTAAATTAGATTTATTCAAATAAAAGTTTATTGCTTAAAAATATAATGATATATACTGATAGTGAAATAACTATATATAAAATTTAGAATAGGAAATGTCGAAGTGAAACGATTGAAAAAAATTCGTGTTTTACTTTGGAATTTATCGGCAAAAATTTTTAAAGTTTGCATTGACTGGATCAAGGGACACTCAGGAAATTACGGTAACGAAAAAGCTGATGAACTAGCGAAAGCTGCAGTCTACTCAGATATCCCGATAAGCTTTAAAAAGATTCCCAAATCATTTTTAAAAAGGCAGCATTATCATAAGACCATAAATTCGTGGAAAAGTGAGAGGTCTGTTACACAAAAAGGTAGCATAACTAAGAAGTTCTTTCCGTCAGTGCAAGATAGACTAAATAGAAATATAAACTATACTTATAAACTCACTCAGATTCTTTCTGGTCACGCTAGAACAAAAGATTATTTATTCAGATTTAAGCATGTGAATTCTCTGCAGTGCTTCTGTAATCAGAAAGAAATACAAAGCATAGAACATATCTTACTATTTTGCCCTCCTCGATTCTTATAGATGTGAACTATATAAGTATATTATAATGAGTGGAATATTGTGGCCTCCTGACTTTAACATTTTAATAATTAGACCTGAATGCTTTTCTCTATTTCTACGATTTATTAATAACATACCTTTCTTGGATTTTTAACTTTTCTTGCTGTAATTTGTATATTCATATTCAACTTAAATTGTATGTTTATTTGTTAAATGCATGTAGTATGACTATTTGTCATGTAGCATGCTGTATTAAAGATTGTTTCTAAAAAAATAAAGAAAGAAAGAAAAAGAAAAAGAACTACTACAATCTAACGTTGTAGTAGCTGCTCTAGACAAATAACTGTTATTCTCTCCCCCTAAAATATTAAAAGCTTATTCCAACCCCCCCCCCCCCGTATTGTTATAATATGCATTAAGAAAAATATACTGGTTAGTTATTTTAATAACAAGGCTATAAAACATTATTTTTTTAAAGGAAGATTTCATAGGTTTTATTCAGTAATCCAAAAAATTTCGTAAAATTTAAGGTAGCAAAAAAATCATTATGTTACAATTACGAAAAAACAGACGTATACTACATAATTATTAATATTATTAATAATTTTTTTAATATCATTACATAAAAATTTTTTCGATTACAATGAACATTTTCTATAAATATTGAGTATTTCTATAAATTCTCTGAAATATTATTAAAATGAAACGCATTATAAAATGAAATTTGTAAAGCATGAACTTAAATTTTATCCTAGTCCAAAATTCTTTGAACGATAAAATAGCATATCTGAGACATCATAAATTAAGCATTGCTTTTGCATATCGTGTAACTTAAAATAAAACTTTGCAAACGGCGTAAACTCTCTTGATAAACAAAAGCCTACTCAACAAAACTGCGAAGTTAAACGTTTTTCTTCCAGCTATTCTCTTTCGTCCTTCACTCTTATCAGAGCGATATTATCGCCTTTATCGATAATAACCCCTGTTTATTTTAAAGCAAATATCATTATTGAATAGTATCTTATGTCACTCTTCACCTTTATGAAAATGTTAGTGAAAAATCGTCGATAGTTGAAGTACTTTCTGATTATGTATAATTTCGCAGTTGACAGAAAAATAGAGTGAAATTTTCAACGACAGTTTCAAGAATTAATTTAAATACCTACTTACAAATGTAAAGCTAGTATTATAAAAACTTCCAAACTTGAATTTAATCAAATACTATTTTTTTTATAAAATGAATAGTTTTCATTTGGAAGAACACTAGCTCGCAAATTATAAAATGTCAAAGCAGGATTTTCCTTAAATTGAATTGAATACTATTTTTAAAAAACTTCTAATTCTGAACCGAATTTAGCGAATTTTGGACGGTAGTTACATTTTTTTGTCAATATTTTTCTTTTGTTAAAATCGCTGTTTTACCCAGATTATTACTTTTATTCAATCAATAATTATTGACAATAACTTGTAATATTCAATCAATAATTTGCTTTGATTGTTAAAAAGCATGGATGCAATCTCTATCATGGGTTGGGGACAAAATATCGTGGGACAAAATATCGCGAGTACAAAATATCGCCTACATAAATGAATGGAAAGCAAAAAGGAGTTGGTAATTATTAGTAATGTTGTATACAACTTCATGACAACACATACCTTAGTCAGAGCACTGACATACAGACAAACCCATCACAAAAATTGTTACAAATTTTGCTTTAAAAAAGTTTAAAGACTATGTTTATTAACTTTTGTCTAGATTAGTCAGAATGAATTCAATCGTGCTTTTCAATTTTAAAAATTTTAATTCAGGTTTGTGAACAGTGTTCAGCTTTGATGTCAGCAGTGATGTACATACAATATTTTTAAAATATATTTTGAATGGTAAAAATCAAATGATAAAATAACTTTTAAAATTAAATTTAGATAAAATAATGAAATTCCACTCTATGATATATTTATTTATTTTAATTAATTAATTTATAAGGCCCTATGGCTCCTACCAGAGATCACACGTGACACAAATTCAAATAGATCATATTATTTTTTGACGCGATATTTTGTCCGGCGATATTTTGTCTCACGATATTATGTCCGGATCTCATTTTTTTATTTTATAGGATTTAATTCCATAGAAATCCAGTTAATTCAATGGACAATAACTTTTTTGTTTTAAATTTTCATGATATTTTCTTGAAGTTTTCATATATGTAGCTCAATATTTGACAAATAAATTGATGACAACAATTTTTAAATCCTGCGTATGCGTAATTAAAAATTATTTAGCAAAAATGCTTTTATTTCAACAGATATTTAATATTTTTATATCGTCAATGCAGTATGTTATGTCTGCCATGTTTCAAATTGCATTACAATTTTTTGAATGCTCTCATAGTGAAAAAACGGGCAATTAATAACAATAATAATACTAATAATATTTTTTAAGACGGTGTTTTTTGGACAAAACTTTCGTTGAAATATGTGAGGTATAATATGTTCTTTGCACGTTCGAAGTTTTATTTTAATTTATCAAATATTTTTCTGATATTTGGCGAAATGCGTAAAATTGAAAGAGTCTGATCATTTATCGCAAGGTATAATACAATCGAACCTCGTTAACGTGAATCTCAAGTGGGAAAAATTTGATCATGTTATCAGTAGTTCATGCTATCAGTAATTAATCTTCATTTTACTAAACTAATCTTCATTTTGACGGGCAGGGTTTAACCTGGCAAAAAAGTTTCTTTAGCATTTTAGCTAAAACTTATAAGCAGTATTTTAGCTTTTTCGAAAATTAATTCTTTGAATAGAGTTGATTTCTTTTTCTTAACTTGGTTATCCCCAATTTTGTTTTCTGTTTGTTTTGTTCACTGACGATTTTAACCAAGCATATATTGTGATTTAAGAAAAATGAATCAGCAAAATTTTGTTTCGATTTCAACAAACACAGTACTAGCACTGAGAATACATCTATGAAGCAAATTCTTAATTATGTTTTTAAATATTTTTGCATTTAAATTCAACCATTAAAAGTTGAAATTAAATTCGAATATACTAAATAAATAATGATTCCCAATATTTTTAATGATTTTGTAATTTCTGTCCACGAATATTTGCATAAAATCTAGAAGTAGTTATATAAAGATATTTTATGAAATAATCTAGTTTTAGCTTTTTAGCGAAATTCTTAATGACATAGTTTAGCAAAATACAATATCTTTTACCAAAATGCTAAAAAAACTAATGGTAATTTAAACCCTGTTGACGGGGATTGTGGAAACAGTTAATGTTAAAAGTAATTCACGTTAAGCGTGTAACGATGTTTGACGGTTTTATATGATAAGATATATAATATACAGTGAAACCTCTCAAGTTGGACACCCCTCTAAGTTGGACGCTTTTTATCGGAACGGAATGTATCCATTAACATTATGTCTAACCCCTATAAGTTGGACACCTCTCTAAGTTGGACACTTTTTCTTGGAACCGTAGGTGTCCAGCTTAGAGAGGTTTTACTGTAATAAGATATGTAATATAATAAGATATATGAGACATACCTTTCGAAGTGAATATTCCATTAAACCCCAAAGATACGTGAATACCATCTACAACAGAAAATATATCAGCAACAGCTCCACTTCCTAACGCGTCTTCAGAACTTTTGGCATCAGGCAGTAACAAACCTCCATACGATTCTGAAAAAAAAAAAAGAATCCTTTTTTTAATAATAATTTAAATAAAAATTTTAAGAACATTTTATCACAGATATAGTAATAAGATATAGATTGATCATCGAGGGGGAGAAAGTGATTCCTTTTTACTTGGAAAATGAGAAAATGACTCTCTAATAGCTGTCATTCCCGAGTAAATACACACAGAAATACACATGGGTAATTTAGAAAATAAAATTTATAAATAGTTTATGTATTAAAGATGAATTAAATACTCCAGATACAATTTCAAATTCCTTTTCTTTTTTTCTTTTCTTTTCTTTTCTTTTCTTTTTTTTTTTTTTTTTTTTACTATATCTATTAATTTTGTTAATATTTAAAGTTAAACTCTTTTTATATACTAAAACTAACGTTCTTTATCTGCGCCGCTGCTAACAATGTTAAAAGAATTTTGAAAATTCTCTATTACTTACTAATATAAAACCTTTAAAAACATCAAACTTAAAAAAAAAAGTATTCCATTGAAAATCAAAGCAGTATTTAAACCATAATAATAACACAGCAACTGATTATAAAAATTATATTTTTCATAATTTAGTGAAAAATAATTTACTTATGATAACTCATCCCATTTCTTTTCATATATTTACTACATAGAACAATGAAAAGCGATGCAATTTCGACAGTTCATCAGCATTCTAATCTACTACTATTTCCGAGTTTTATACTCTCCATACTAATGGCTGATGCAAAAACAATTTTTCGGCATGAAAAATCTTTGATCGTTTACATGGGAATGATAGATATCTATAGGAATTACTTTATCTATGCATTTTATAGAGCATAATATTCAAAAATATTGCACAATAACGTCAAAACAGTTTTTAATCATCCAAAGTTCTCGCGTCCCTAAAAAAGTTATGCTTTTGAAAAAGTTTTAAACGGTCATATATGATGATGGCGGTTACCTAGAAGAATTTCTGTAAAATTGTCATATATGTGTAAACCTTTTTCTGCATATACATTAAACGGGGTGGGGTGGGGGGAGAAAAAGAAACCTTTTGGGGAATTTTTTTTTTCAAACCAAAGTTAAAATATGCAAACTTCTTTAATTTTCATAATTTTTTAAAGCATTTACGAAAGTTTAATTAACCGGGTATTCATTTGGCGCGGTTTATATTGAATATAAGAAAGATATAATTGTTGGCATGATCGTGTTTTACACTTAACCCTTTATCTACTGACTTTAAATTACCATTAGTTTAAAAAGCGTATATGAAATTGAATTTATGGGGGGAAAATGTGAAAGATATTTATAAGAATAGAACCTATATACAGGGATGAGAGTGGAAAACGAACAAAAAGTCTGAAAATATGTGCAAAACTCCAAGATAAGTTAATTTTTCCAATAAAAGAAAAAACAAATTACAGATACAAGAAATACCACTTTACATAAGCAAATGTGGGAATATATGAAAATAAATTGTTCAAGAACATGTCAAAACAAAGAAAGTTAAACAAAAATCGGAATATTTAGAAGAAAAAAGTCTGAAATTTACTTTAAAAAATTTAAGAAAAGTCTGAAGAATCTCATCCCTGTATATAGAGTAAGTGCACCAGTGATTGACACTTTCAGAGCAATCTCTGATGTTATTAATGTTCTAGTCATGAGAAAACATTTTTAGAAATCTTTAGTACATATGGTATGAAAGACATCCAGAACCACATATATGTTAAAATATATACATTTGATAACAATTATTATTAATTTTTTTTTTTTTTATGAATTTTTATTTGACACCCACTCAATGTTCCAGTAATTGACACTGCCAGTTTTTCATTTTATTAGTAATTGGCACCCTATGTTCCAGTGCTTGACACTGCTAGTTATTCATTTTACCAGTTATTAGCACCCTATGCTCCAGTGTCTGACATAACATGTTAAAATTCTTATATGTAAAATATATGATTTTATGATTTTTCTTATTTATTAATTATTTCAGGATAGATGTCAATTACTGGAGCATGCCAATCACTGGAGCACTTACCCTACATTCCTTTAATCCCACTACAAGGCACTACATGCTACATGTAGCCATTTTTGTTCTAGAAAGTTTTTTCTTTGTTTTTCCTTTCAAAAACAGCTCTTGCTGTTTTTGCTTGGTATTTTTTAACGATCTTCACATGTGTTATAATTACTTCCTGTATTACCTCAAGAATCCCCCATCAATCTTAGAAAAAAGTATAAAAGTAAATACTTTTTACACTTTTTTAAGGACCAAGTTTCTTTTTCGACCTCTATACACCAGTGGTACACTAAAGTACCACCTCGCTAAACCTCATTAATTACTATGATGAGGTGATATGCATAATTTTTACTGCACATATTTTTAAATAATACTCAAGTAACTAAAGAAATAGGTTGCAAATATATTTTTTGGCTATTTCATATAATGCGATAGATAAAGGATTTTTTATAGGTTTTAAGATGATTCGCACAATTATCCTTTCTTTAAAACCTTGAATTTCATATAATCTCTAAAATAATATTATAAAAATTAGTATTATGTGGCCACCACATGACTTTCTTCTATATAATTTTACACAAAATTTATTAAATTATCAAATTATTTTCCATTATAAATGCAGACGATTTTTATCTGACAGTATTATATTTTTTATTTGTAGCGTAGATACTAAAAACAATGTATAACTTTAGTACAATCAATTCAAATTATCTTTATTAAAAATATCCAATTAGATGAAAAATTACTTCTAGATAAATAGAAGTAATTTTTCAACTAATTGGATATTTTTAATAAAGACGATTTGAATTGGTTGTACTAAAGTTATACATTGTTTTTAGTGTCTACGCTACAAATAAATCATTTTATACAATGTAATCTACCTAAAAAGTATTATATTATCACAAAATGCCGAAAGATGTCAATTTTTTGCAAATCAGAAGAAATACGATTTTTTTTTTCAGTTTTTTTTTTTTTTTTTTTTTCTTCGTTGAAAGATAAAAAAATTAATAATTTTGTTTTGAATTATCACAGATCGTTTCAACCATTTGTTACTTTCTTCTATATGTAATATAGAGAAAGTATTGGATTCGCGAAAATTTTCGACCTCCGTTTTTTGACGGATCTACACGTTTTGGGATGTCCTGAACACGAATTGATAGTTTTTAAAAAATGTCTGTCTGTCTGTGTGTCTGTCTGTATCATTTTTTTGTGGACGCTGTATCTCACGAACCAATGAATGAAATTTAACCAAACTTGGTATTTAGTTGCACCCTGACATGAACTGGTGCCCATTAGATTTGGGGATCAATAGCTCAACAGGTGGCGCTGTGATCGCATGTTATGCAAATTTTTAACATGGCAGCATAGGACAAATTTCCGTATAAATGGGCATAATGAGAGTTATTTTAAACTTGTGATTGTAAAATTAATATGAATTATTGATAATAGTAGTAGTTAACTAGGAAAAAAAATTTGTGCATGGGGGGGCATATCGGTTCCCCCCTGGGGGGTAAGTACCCCCCCCCCCCCCCCCGGAGGGTTAAATTTTGAAGATGGGTATCATTCGAAAGATCTCGTCAATACCTTTAAAACGAATGGTTGAACCATAAATCTGTGATAATTTAAAACAAAGTTATCGAATTTTTTTACTTTTAACAAAAAAAAAAAAAACTTAGAAAAAAAAATCGTTTTTTTTTTTTTTTTTTTTTTTTTTTACGAAATTTTACCAAACTTGGTATTTAGTTGGTCCCCGACATAAACTGGTGCTGATTATATTTGGGGATGAATAGCTCAACAGGAGGCGCTGTGATAGCATTTTATCTAAATTTTTAACATGGCAGAATAGGACAAAAATTCGTATAAATGTGCATAATAAGAGTTATTTTACACTTGTGATTGTAAAATTAATATGAATTATTGATAATAGTAGTACGTAACTAGGAAAAAAATTTTGTGCATGGGGGGGGTAAATTTTGAAGATGGATATCATTCGAAAGATCTCGTCAATACCTTTAAAACGAATGGTTGAACTATAAATCTGTGATAATTTAAAACAAAGTTATCGATTTTTTTTACTTTTAACCAAAAAAAAAAAAAAAAAAAAAAAAAAAAAATTCGCATTTTTTTTTTTTTTTTTTTTTTTTTTTTTTTTTAAATATTGTTACTGATTGAATATGTATAGGAAAATATAGAAGAAAGTCTTGTGGTGGCCACAACATACTAGTTTTAAAAGTATTCACGAGATCTTTCGAAAGATACCCATGTTGAAAATATACTCTCCAGGGGTGTGGGGGGGGGGAAGCGATGCTCTCACATGCACAATTTTTTTTCCCTAGTTAACTACTACTATTATCAATAATTCATATTAATTTTACAATCACACGATTAAAATAACTGTCATTATGTACATTTATACGAAATTTTCTCCTATATTGCCATGTTAAAAATTTAGAAAAAGTGCGATCACAGCGCCACCTGTTGAGCAATTGTCCCACAAATCTAAACAGCACCAGTTTATGTCAGGGTCCAACTAAATACCAAGTGTGGGTAAATTTCGTTCATTGGTTCGTGAGATACAGCGTCCACAAAATTTGTGATACACACGAAGACACACAGACAGACATTTTTTAAAAACAGTCAAATCCTATTCAGGACATCCCAAAATGTGTAAATCCATCGAAAACTGGAGTTCGAAAATTTTCACGAATCCAATACTTTCTCTATATACACATATATAAGAAAGTAAAAAAGACTGAAAATTGTATCAACACATGCAGGATAGAATGAAGACTTCTGATAAATTTGTTTTGGCCACGATTTCAATGCGACTTTTAGACTCGTTATTTATAAGGTCCCTTCTGCCAGCGCATGTTTTCCCTAACTTTTTATTTCTAAGAGAGATGTGTATATTTTCCACTAAAAATGTTATTTTTAAATAAGCCTGGCGTCAGAATCATGCATGCATTTGGCTGCTTTCTCTGTTCAAAAGATAATTAGGAAATTAAGCAGTAAACTGTTTTCATATCACAAAATTCAAACTAAAGAAAATTTACGTGAAGTTCTGCAAAAGAAAAATATGTCAGTGAGTTTCATAATCACAGTAAGCAGATACCTTTCTTTAAAAAAAAAAAATCTTAAATGAAACCTGTTTAATTTCTCTTACCCATAAGGTAGAGAAAGTATTGTTTTAGGGTCAAATTTTCGAAAGTGAATTTTTGTATTTACATGTTCTGAGATTCCCTGAATACGAAAATCATGTTTTTAGCGAATAGTCTCTGTGTCTGTCTGTCTGTGTGTCTATTATCAGCATATCTCAAGAACAAATAGCAGCAGAAATTCCAAACTCGGTATTCTAAATGTGTATCATAAAGGGATGCTACACTAAGCTTTTCGTTGAGATGAAGCAAATGGTTCGTGTGAAGGGACACTCAAAAGTATTCAAATACATTACGTCTATGGGGGAATTAGCAGGTAAGCAGAGTTTAACATCTATAGACTGCACTAAACTAAATGAAACGAATATATATATTTTTTTAACAGAGATAGTGAACGGGGGGGGGAAATAATGTATGTAAGAGCCTTGCCTTCCCCCCTGGTGGGTTGGGGAGTCCCCTCTCGAGAGGAGTAAATTTTCATGATGGGTATCTTTCAAAAGAGCTTCCCAATACCTTTAAAACGAATGGTTGAACCATCGATCTGCGATAATTTAAAATAAAGTTATCAATTTATTTCATTTTTAACAAAAAAAAAAAAAAAAAAAAAATGTAATATTGAGAATAAATTCAACTGTTTTTGGATATTTAGTGTTATACTACTTCTCTAATATGGAAATCGTCTACATTGTCATGGAAGATAATTTTTTTTAAATAATAATTTTATTAAATTATTTTTGTTGAGTGAATTTGTATAGGAAAACATAGAAGAAAGTCGTGTGGTGGCCACAACACACTACTTATTTGTTGTTAATGGATGTGCTTTACTAATAATATTTTACCATTTCCAGAAAAGCTGTTCGGGAATTGAAATAAATTCCTCGTAGAGATATGGTAAATAATGTATGTTTTGAGCTAAATATTCATCGCTTGTTTTTTTTTTTATTATTTATTTATTTACACGTTTTGAGGCTTCCTTGATTACCATAGTCAAGTTTTTTGACGTTTGATCTTTGTCTGTGTCTCTTAGAGTGACTTAAAAACGAATAATTTTAGGAGATCCAAATGCTGTATTTTGAAGTTAATATAAGCTTGTTGCTGGAAAAGTTTGATCAATATAGATAAGTTTCAAGGAATGTTGCGTGTGAAAATTCCCTGTATAATTTTAAGTAAACTTTAAATTTTAATAACAGAATTAAATTCCATATAAATGTAGGTGCAGCCCCCCTCCCACAGAACTAATTATCATATGAAACACTTCCGAAGCCTAATTTGAATTGTTTAACATAGGTTTACATGACAGTACTCGTTATCTTACCTCTTAATCTCCAATGTGTATTCATAGTATTAAATTTCAGGGTAAGAGAAAGTCGTGTGAGTGGCACACCAGATTATTATTTATTTATTTATTTTTATTTTATTTTATTTTATTTTTTGACGCGTCAACAGGAATATCAGTGCCGAAATTTGGTGCAACAAACATTTTACAGTAACCATTTTAATGTAGGTTTATTTTTCAAAGTTGTAATACTTTTAAGATTTTTTTTCTTATATTAGTTTTTACATATCAACTTTTATAAATGATTTACATACATATTCATTTGTACTAACAGGGCCACTATACCAGTAGAGCAGAAGACACTTTAAAATTTAAACTAAAAAAAAAAAAAAAGAAGAAGAAGAAGAAGTAGTAGTAGTAGTAGTAGAAGAAGAAGAATAAAGGAAAAAAAAAAAAAAAATACGCGTGTAAACAACTACACGACTTCCATCACCCACTACTGCACATATTTTAGAAATAATGTGGTCAGAAGACACAAAATCGATCCAACACATCAGACACCTAACAATTTTCTGTAAGTGCAAACTGTTGTCGTATAAAAGGGTAAAAAACCTTACAGCTGTTTTTTGAAACATACATATCTAAAATCTATAACTCACCTACCTAACAAGGACGTTGTTAATTTTCCTGTAGTAACTGTGTAATACATGCTAAAGGACATCTAAAAAGGGATTTATGTAGCAAAATTGAAGAAAAATCTTCAGAGCCGTTTTAGACATACCAACATTTGGCTTCACTGTTGATTTTTACCAAAACTTTACAATTTCATCGGTTCAAAAGAAACTAAAAAATGCACACGAAAGGATATCAAAAAGAAGATTAAAATGGCTAGTTTGAGAAAAATCCGTAGAGCCGATTTTAAAGGAATGTACTTGTGAGAATTAAAATTGACTTTTATACGCGATGCCTATCAATTTTCCTGAACTAACCAACTAATACATACAAAAGGTTATTTTATAAGGTGTTAACTAAATCGTTAAGAGCAGTTTTTGATATACAGACCTGTGGTCCCACTTCCGGTTTTGTAATTTTCACCTAAGTTCAAAAATTTATCTATATACTAGATCAGTCCTAATTCTGAAGTTTCGTCGACCTATCTTTATTAGTATCAGAGGTATGATAGTCAGAAGGTTCCCTCACACACATACACACACACACACACACACACAGACCAATTATCGAAAATCACTTTTTTTACTCAGAAGTCCTTAAAAAAAGAAGAAAAAAAATGTAAGTCAGGTGAAAACTGCATATTAAAATTTTTGAGTGAGTACAAACAATACTTTCATTAACTACAATAGTTGAGTAATGGAAGTAAAAAAAGGTCTCTACGTTGAACGTAGGTACGTCTACTGTTCTAGGTTAGTGTAACAATTTTCTACAATTAATAAATGACTTGAATTACAAAGGTTTCAAGTCATCCTTTCGAATTCAAGACATTTATTAATTAAAATGAGATTAGTTGAAACAGTAAGAAATTTTGCAATCTCATCATTTTTTCTGCAATTTTGAATAGGGTTTTGTTTGCTTTGCATATGCTTATTTCGAATTGATTTTTTGTACTCTCTGTTCTTTTATGTGAGTAAAATAAGCAATCATTTATAGTGTTAATTTTTTTTATTTTGTAACAGCATAAAATGTTTTTAGAAGTGCCTACTAATTATTAACGCGATAGATCGCAGTCCAGTAATGAACATTTCTGTTTACTGGGAAGAGGAGCCCTATTTAGTAGTCTGACCAGTTTTTAAGAGGCACCCGCGATTCATCACACTGCTAAAAATATTAGTTCAACGTTTCACCAAATTATGGTGCTAAATGGGCGTTTTAGCTGAAACCAATATTCTGGTGCTAAGTTTCACCATTTAAGTTGTGCGTGCCAATGAAATAACACCACTAAAATAAAAATTCAAAGTCGAAAAAAAAAGTCTTTAATAAACGCATTTGATGTATTTTTGTAAATAAAAAGTATGAAACTGTGCAAACTGAATACATAATTAAAGAACTGCTATAAAACAAGATTAAAGCTATGTTGCAAAATTTATACCTTTCCAACCAAAAGAATTTGTATTTGTTTACATTAAACGCATTTGCAATGCATTAGTGCATTTATTGGGTTGTTCGGAAAGTAATTACATTTTTTTTTTTTTTTTTGTGGAAATGAAAGACAGTTTTCGTATAATAAACAAATACTTTATTAAATTATATATTGGCCGTTCTGGTCCAACACCTTTTGCCATCTTTCTGGTAGTAGCATAATTCCACGCTCATAAAATTTTTGGTCTTTGCTGGCAAAAAACTGATCGAGGTGGTTTTTGACCTCCTCATTTGAGGTGAAGGTTTTACCGTCTAAAAAATTTTGGAGTGACCGGAACAAATAATAATCCGATGGTGCCAGGTCTGGAGAATATGGCGGGTGTGGCATTATATCCCATTCAAGCTGTAAAAGCTTTTGGCGAGTGACCAAACTTGTGTGAGGTCTCGCGTTGTCTTGGTGAAACACTACACCTTTCCTGTTGATTAGTTCTGGCCTTTTCTGTTGAAGTGCATCATTCAGTTTGTCCAGCTGATGACAGTAGACTTCCGAATTAATCGTTGTGTTATCCGGTAAAAGCTAAAAAAAAAAAAAAAAACGATTCCTTTAAAATCCCACCAAACAGACAGCATCACCTTTTTTTGGTGAATATCGGCTTTGGAAATGGTTTGAGCCGGTTCATCTTTTATGCTCCATGACCTCTTGCGTTTGACGTTGTTGTATACAGCCCATTTTTCGTCCCCAGTGATGATGCGCTTCAAAAACGGATAATTTTCGTGACGTTTGAGAAGCGAATCGCAGACGGCGACACAGATTTCTCTCTGTGAGAACATGGGGAACCCATACATCGAGCTTCGAGGATAATCCCAGACCTTTCAAGTGGTCATAAACTGTTGAATTTGATAAATTTAACCCGCCGGTTCGCATCAACTAATGCCTTTATCGCGTCTTTATCAGCTTCAACCGGCCTTCCCGAACGTGGTGCATCTTCGACATCAAAATTGCCGGATCGAAATTTAGCGAACCAGTTCTGGCACTGGCGTACTGTCAACACACCTTCTCCATACACATCGGTCAATTTCTTTCTGGCTTGAACAGCATTTTTACCCTTTCTGTAGTAAAACAGTAAGATATGTCGAAAATGCTGCTTATCGCTGTCTATATTTAAAAGGGCACCAACCAAAAACTACTGCGTATAATTAATTGGAATTTTTCATACACAAGCCTTGCTATATGAGCTCTCAAAGCATATAAAAATTATACGGCTTAAATGTGAAGTTGGGTGCAAAAAAAATACAATTAAATCCTCTGTCGGGAAAAAACGAAATTACTTTCCGAACAACCCAATACATAATAATTTTCACGTTTTTTAGTCAATACAATACATTTATACATTTGATTCGTTGCGATTTTGAGTTTCAATATTGCACAATATTTAGCATTTTTTAAATAATTGCTTCTAAATTAAGAAGAACATTTTATTTATTCATTAAAAAAAAAAAAAAAAAAAAAAAAAACTCAACAAATGTAATTTAATGTATTTTGTTTAATGTATTTTGTTTATAAAAAAGAGGAATTTTATGCCCCTAAACACATTTCGCAAAACATTTCTCGAGTTAAAATAATGTTTTAAATGGTTTAAGTAACTTTTTAAATACTTTAAATTTTTATTTAAATTAATTTTCAGTTAGTTTAATTGTAAGTATATTTTGGCTTAATATGAATGAAGTATGTATGACTACTTGCACGATGTTGAATAGGATAGTTATTTCTGCTGCTGCCTGTTTACTAATGCAGTGGTAATTCGATGAATTGGACAATTTCGGACTGTTACTTTTGAAATAAACATTGAATAATCAGTGTACAATCGAAATTAATAATGTATGCGTGTCATGGTATTAATCCTTTATTTTGGCATACATTTCTATAAGAACTAAGAACATAATTTGAAAACCATATATACATATATATATATATATTTATATATAAACTGGTAACGCGAAACATTTTTGTGTTGACACTTTTTTTTAACAATGATTCATGTAATGTATACCGTCTAGAAAAAAAAAAAAGTATCAACTTGACTCAAGGTTTCACTTAATTGAAAGAGAAGCAAATGAACAAAAAGCCATATAATACAAATTTGTGCAACACATTTCACAAAACATTTCTAAGAGTTAAAATAACACTGCTCTGCAAAAAAAAAAAATTCGAGATCTGATACCATTCTTGCTGATTCTTATGTAAAAGGACCCCTTGAATCCGAATATAACTCACATTTTGCCCAGTCACCCACCGTTTTCTAGATACACCACCCCCTCCCTCAATTTCTTTCCCTGTTCGATAATTTTATGACCATGAATTTGATTTGCAGAATGAAAAATAATTAATTTAACACCTAAAAATAAAATATATATAAAGTTTAAAAAATCCCCCCCCCCCCCCAAAAAAAAAAAAAAAAAAAAAAAAATTCCATTGTCGCAAATGTCTATGTTTTAGAATTTTCTAACTCTGTAGCCCCTCAGGTCAATTCGGATTCAGAAGGCCATTTTACATAAGAATATGCTGAAATGGTGTCAGAGGCAATTTTCATGCCGAGCAGTGAAATGTTTTAAACGGTCGGCACAATGTATTTACACATTATCTCGGTGCAATTTTGACCTTTTCTTTTGCAAGTCTTATTAACAGTGTCTAAATATAATCCCAAATGTCATGAGTACAAATTCGCGTACATTTGTGTAAGAGTATAATAATTTCAACATAATTCATACATAATTCCAAAAGTATTTATATTAAGATTGAAAATTAGCAACGCGAAACACTTTTTATTAGTTTTTACAACATTGTCATTGATTCTTGTAATGTATATCATCCAGAAAAGAGCGTATCAACTTAATACAAAGTTTCGATTAATTGAAAGAGAAGCAAATGAACAAAAAGCCATTTAATACAAATTTGCCGCTTCAAAGGATTACAATTAAATGTCAATAATACAATACAAAACATTTAAGTCATTACTACGCTGGAACAATTTGACGTAATTTGAGTATTACGTAATACAAAGAGCACTTGTTCCAGTTGTAATCAAGGGTCTCTTATTGTCTGCTCAAATTTCTGACTTAGAAGACCTTGGAGGAGCAGGAAAGAACATACAAACTTCCCTTCGAAATTGTAAGAAAAGTATAATAAACTGTCAACCGGCGGTCATATTTAAATGCTCTCACATCACGTGTTATTTCATGCACTCTAAAAATCTGTAGCGCTCTATAAAATCTCGAGTGGTTTGTAAAAGATAAGTTTTCTTTGGAGGCAAGGGATGATAAAATTGGTCAACATCGATTCAATTGAAAATGTACAGCTGTATTTGTATATCCTTTTGTAACTGGCCGCGGTAGCCCAGTCGGTAGAGCGCAGGCCTCGTAATTGGAAGATTGCGGGTTCGGTACTCGAGCCGGCCAAAGACCGTCGTGTACACTAATGGTGGCTGGTGCACGTAAAATCTGTCGTGGTCGCAATGTCCTCCATGTTCCCATCAAAAATTATACCTCTGGGGATCACCGAAGCGGGAGAGTCATCCCTTCCGTGGAGGATCAAAATTGTGATGGCATGTCTCCGGACCACCTCTAGGGGTGTGTCCCAGACCGTCGCCAATTGCCCATCTGCGCAGCACTAGTGCGACGTAAAAAAAAACCAACCAACCAACCCTTTGTAACTTTGTAATTTTTTTTCAAAATTAATTACTTACCCGCATGTTAGACTACATTATTTTAAGCATGTAAAATATAATCCAAGAAATATTTAAAATGTAAAATGAAATAAACATTAACTGTCAAAATTTTTCTGTGTAACAATAAGACTTTCATTGTCCACTACCACAGATAATATAAACTTTTTTCGTAAATAATATGGTCAGAAGACATAAAATTGACCTAACCATTCAGCACGCTTGCCAATTTTCCTGTAGCAATCAAACTGATGCATACGTCATAAGAACATCTAAGAACATAATTATACAGTAAATCTGAAGAAAATCTGAAAAACCAACCTCGGTAAAGCACCCACTGTCGCAACATCAAACTGACCTATCTAATCAAGACGATTATTAACTTTCCTGAAGCAATCAATTAAAGAAGTACTATAAAACATCTGCAATCGGAAGGTTTAATTT
Organism: Salticus scenicus; assembly: GCA_963930645.1. Taxonomy (NCBI): domain Eukaryota; kingdom Metazoa; phylum Arthropoda; class Arachnida; order Araneae; family Salticidae; genus Salticus; species Salticus scenicus. The sequence goes on from OZ005659.1 coordinate 71,057,630, forward strand.
GCAAATTTTAAGAAAATCATAACAGCCGTTTTTGATACACCAACTTTCGATTTTTACCAAAACTTGGCAAATTCATCCATACCCCCGATACATACAAAAAGGACATCTAAAAGAAAGTTAATACAGCGAATTCGAAAAAAATTGATTCAGACTTTTTTTGAGACAGCCATTTTCAAGAACTAAACTTGATTTACCTAATCAAGACGTCTATCAGTTTTCCTGTACTGATCAAATAATGCATACGATAAGGCCTTTAAAAGACTGTTTATATAACAAGTTAAATGAAAATAGTTAGAACCGTTTTCGAGATACCGAATAGACCTTCGGTCTCATTTCCATACTCTCCATGTCCAATTACCGTATTTTTTAGATTTGTTAGCAAAACTTGGCAAACTCATCAGTATACCGAATTTACTTTAATTGTAAAGTTTCGTTGTTCTATCTTTTTTCCGTTTTGTAGATATGATAGTCAGAAGATTTTCCTTTGTTCATACATACATTATCCAATATCTAAAATTATAAATTTTATTTATTTATTTATTTATTTTTATTCTTAACTTTAAAGTTTGGTTAACCTTAAATTTTTGTATATAGGCTTTTCAGTTCTTTCCTACCATTTTTTTTTTTTTTTTTTTTTTTTTTTTTTTTTTTTTTTGAGTGCAATTGTGAGATGCATAATTTGACATTGTGAGATGCATAATTTAACTTTTTATAATATTTTAACGTTCACGTTGAATTAAATGTATTTATTTTTATGTCGAAAAAAAAAAAAAAAAAAAACTAACATTTTAATGGCTACTTTATTGCTATTAAGAGCTTATTATTTTCACATTTTAATTAATTAAAAGAAAACTATTCGAAATTCGAAAATCTGAGCTACTGTGAAAGTTTCGAATGTCTAACTAGTAGGGAAATTAGTTAAAATTAGATTGTAAGATTTGTACAGGACAAACAAACAAACAAACAAGAATCGAAGTTTATTAATGCGGTGAGTAGTTTTGATTACAAAATTCACCGCAAAACAACATGGTGTTCTTTGGCTATCTGTGCAGATAGGTGATACATGCCCTTAAAATGACTACATGATTTTCTAATAAGAAACTGCGCGCATACACACACAGAATCGAAATGACTATATCGCTAGATTCACGGTTGTTTTGTGTATGAAATTGGCGAAAAGATAGGAAATCAACGAGATAAATGAAGTAGAGTGCTGATTCAATGGATAAAGGATTAGCTTTGTATGGTTCAACATGAACCAATAGATTGTTATGTTTGGTCCTTTATTGCTATTTTGGCATTTAAAATTTCGGTTCGGTAAATTATCATTATTATTAGGTAACACGAAAGTCTTATGACCGAAATAAATTGTTTTTTAAATTAGTTTTCAGATATTTCACATTATAATAAATAATAAATCACTTTTTTTTTCATTATTTCCCAATAAGTTTAAAAGTTTTTATAAAGAAAAGTTAAACTTTTAAAAGAGCTAGATTTAAAAACAAATAATAATTCCTCAATTATTTTTAAATATTTTGTCGATTAAATTTTGGCTACACGAAATGAAAAGAAGTAAAATAAAAACTAAAATTATTAATAATAATATATATATATACTAGCAGACCTGGCCACGCGTTGCTGTGACTAAGTTATACGTTGAATTATACGGCTGTAAACTATTTAGTACAGTCAAATTATTATTTACGAACAAAGACGAAAACGCTGTAGCCGATGTAAAAACCCACAGGTTGAGATTTGAAACTTAGGTCAAAATTTGGAAGCGATTGATAAAAATTTTCGTAGTGTTGATATTAAGCACAAATTAATTTTATTGTAGGGTCCTATAAATTTTAATGGAGAAGTGATATATATTATTTCTCATGCTACTTTGGATAAAATTGCTAAAATGACTAATATATAAATTAAATTCTATTAAAATTCTATTAAAATAAAAGTATAAAAGAAACAGACGATTTTAAAATCAATTTTTATGGAGGAGTGAAATATACTATATGCTATAATGGATAATTTTACTATAAAATGACCTCATCATTTTAAATATTTTAAAGAGGGCAACAGCTGTAGTTATAAAAAGGGAAACAATAAGGCTAAACCAGAAAAATAAGTAAATTTGATAAATATTTTAAAACTTTAAAATTGGAAATCTTATGAAATATTGGACATTTAAAGTAAATACATGTATCATTTTAAATAGAAAAAGATTTTGGAAAAGTTTAGTGTATTTTAACGAAATGATGAGAAGTTTTTGAGTATGTTAAAATTTTAATAGTAAATTCAAGTTAATAAAGATGGGAAACATTGAGGATTAAGATAAGAATAATTATAAGATAAAAAAAAAAAAAAAAAACTTTTTATATACCATGCTTTTAAATTTTAATATACTAATAATATACTAATGAAAAGGAAAATGATAAATATTCTATCATAGTTTGAAGTCAAATTTGTTTTCAAATGTCTAAATAAAATATCTGATGTAAGATACTAATATTTTGCAGCGGAATAGATTTCATTTCTGTCATCCTTGGCGAAAAAAAAAGAATATCGCCAAATTACCTGGCGAAAATATTTAATTCCTTTCAAAAATCATGGTTATTTTAACAACTTATATTAAAAGAGTAATGAATAATATGAAACAATATTTCGTACAATACATATTACATGTCATACATACGTACAATGAATAATACATATTACATTTCGTACAATGCATACATCTGGCATGTATATTTTCGTGTTACGCTTTTGATCACCAAATAATAATAATAATAATAATAAAAAAAGCCAAGGGCGACAGAGTTTTGAAATTTAAAATTAAAATTTTGTCAATTTGACAGCAAAATAATTCAATCTAACACCCGCGATAACTAATACATATCTATACCCAAATATAAGGATTAAAATCGGGAAATAAATTTCCTCGATTTTTAATAATTTCTTACAAAACATCCAGTGGGCAATTAACATAGGAAATCTTTTTCTTGGCTGCACAGACGGTCAGCGAGTCACACTTCGCTTGCGTATAGAGCTCATAGATATAGTATAGCATATATAGAATAGAGTGATCATTGGGGAGAAAAAAGTTATTTCTTTTCATTTGGGAAAAGACGGCGTTTTTACCAAAATATGGCCGTCTTTCCCCGAGTGAATACACACGGGAATACATACTAATATTTTAGCAAATAAAATTTATGAATAATTTATTTGCTAAAGGGGAATGGAAGACTCCAGATACAGTTTCAAATTCATATTTCTTTCTTTCTTTCTTTTTTTTTTTTTTTTTTTTCAATACCACTTAATGGCTGTTTCCAAAGCTTTTATTTATTTATTTTTTTTTTTTCGGCATCAAAAATCTTTGTACGATAACATGGGGATGAGAGATCTATATATATTACTATATCTATGATAGAACTACATTAGCACTTTATCAATGTGTATAAAATCTTTAAATTGATTATGACGTCAATTTTCGTGAGATGCATAATTTAACTTTTTATAATTTTTTAACGTTCACGTTTGATTAAATGTATTTATTTTTATGTCGAAAGAAAATGAACTCGTATTTATTTATTTAATTTTTTTTTTTTTGGCAACAATTAAATTAATGGAACTCACAGATATTTTGGAGCAACTTTAATAAAGGTCTATAATTAACAAATAATTGCAATAAAACAATATTGTGACAATAAATCGAGATAAAAACTATCCTATCTCTCAAGTTGGACCAAACTGCACTCAGTGTGCAAAATTTCATTAAAATCGGTTCCTTAGTTTAGGAGTTTACCCCGGACAAACATCGTGACACGTAATTTATATATATATACAGATATATATATATATATATATATACGTAAGTAAACAAAAATATTGGCAGTTATGATTTTCACCAAGTACAATCTCCAAGCAGTTGCTATATAAATTTATTGAAAATAAGCTATAACCAAGGAAACCAATGCATAGATGGATCATCTCACATGACTCATGTTGGACCATGTCAGGGTTACCATTTATCACTCTACTTTATTTATCTCGTTGAATGAAATGCTAGCATTTTCATAATAAAATTATTATACTGGAATGATAAATATATTTTTTAAATCTCCAATCTCAAGGTTGCCACAAAAGAAATATAACAAAAATAGTTGCTTTAGTAGCCTAGAAACATTAAAATAGTTGCTTAAATCGTAGCCTAAATAGTAGCCTAGTGACCAAAATACTAGCTTAAACATTGCATGCTAACGATCATTAAAGGATAAAAACCATACGCATTTTCTTACTATTCAACATAAATATACCAATAAAAAAAATATAAAAAAAATTAGGCAATGAGTCATTGTGGAAACAAATTTTCCCATAGAATAACATGGGATTTGGTCGTTGAAAAGATTAAGTATTGTCAGCTCTTAAGAGCTTATGTTTCTTTCTTTTTGCTGTATTCTTCCTTTTCTGATTTACTAAAAGAGCTTTCTTTTATAATTTTGTTATTTTTTCTTAGAAATCAGGGTGAGGAAGGACATAACAGGTCACAGGAGTGTACTAGTAATCATTTGCAATAAGCAAATTGGCCAGTTTAATAGCTACATATGTCATGTTTGGTGCTATTTCTATCATTCTCATTGGATGTTCTACCTGTTTCAAGGTCCGCATCAGGGATATACAGGGTGGTAAAAAATAAATAAATAAATAAATAAATAAAAGGTGAAAAGATTAATACATGGGATTGTTTATAATAATTCTTTCTGAAAGATTTTCTTGATATTTCTGGAAGAATTTTTCAAAAGGTGAAAAATAGTCTCCCAATATTTGTCTTTTTGTGAAAATAGTTGCTTTTTCAAGCTTTTTGGGTCAAAAAAGGGTCCATAGTCTCCTCAGGCTGAAAATAGTCGCAAATAGTTGCCTTTTAGTAGCCTGTGGCAATCCTGCAATCTCTATAAAAAAAAAAAAAAAGAGAGAGAGAGAGAGAGAGAGAGAGAGGAAAGAACAAATAATTATGTTTTAGTATTCAACGACTGGCATGGGTAGGTAAAAGTTTTATTTAATTAGATGATGTATCAAATACATATAAGAAAGACTGAAAAAACTTGGGGGTGGAGGAGGGGGAGAGGTGGAGAGAGAGAGAGAGAGCTGAGAAACTAATTCTACAAAAGGCTGAATTTAGCTGAAAAGCTGAAAAATCTCAATTCCTGTCACAGATAGATCTATATAGCTTCTTGGACCATCCAGTGTCAGTGACTCTTCTCTGAACTAAATCCTTTTGGCCAATCGAAACAAGTTGGTATGATTAACGGTGCGAAATTATTGTTAAAATGAGAAAATATATCTACAAAATAAGTCAATAAAATAAATTTGGTTTTCCCAACAGATTATATATATATTTTTTTCGGTGTGTAAGAAGACAGAAACTATATTGCGAGAGATGATGCTAACAATGCATTTCCCAAGTACGTCAGATCCGAGAATGTACTCGTCGACCCCCGGTGCTCGAGAGAGGCAGACTGCGTGGCTGCAACGCCTACCAATAAAACACCGAATCGCCGAAAACACAAGAGCGAAAAAGAAGTCAGGACGACCGCCACAGTATCGTGAACTCAACAGCAGCTGTTGGCGATGGATCCAAATTCACGCGCGCGGAGACACTTTTGCACGGAGACGAGCAAAAAAGATCATCCAGACGAGTTATTTATAAATGCCCATCCCTATGGGGATGACAAATCTTGAGAATTTCACCCCCTCCCTTTCTTTTCTGTCGTTCTCTTCCAGGAATGTTTTAAAAGAGCAAGTGGAGTTTAAAAGTAAAGTCTGCTACACGTACATTGGTGCGAGATTGATTCTAGGATGAAGAGACAGGTGCTCGAGATGAGATTGTTGAAGCAATATGGTTACAGAAAAAGAGGTGTTAAATTAGCTCTTCAAGTCTGGAGATGGTAATCAGGGTGGACTATGAAATGTTTCCGACCAGCCACATCATGACAGTGCTTGATAATTCAATTTAAAAGCTGCGCATTTTTTTTCGTGATAATTTTTATACAGACGCATTCCAAATTAAGTTTCGCAAATTAATATTCAAAGAAATGATATTTTCAGCTCATTTATCATAAAAGCGATACTTTTTACTTTCTTCTATACTCAATAGAAGAATTTATTAGATTCATAAAAAATTTTGATTTCTAATTTTAGGTTTATTTACACATTTTGAGAGTCTAGAACACGATCTGACCATTTTTAGAAAATGTCTGCCTGTCTCTCTGTCAAGGAAAAAAATACCAAAAGTCTCTGTCTGTGGCAGCTCCAGTTCAAGAGCTAATGCAATATGCAATTGCACATTAACTAGGGGTGAGACTACTAACATAGAAAAACCCTGAAAACTGCTACTTGCATGCAGATATGGGAAGACTTATTAATGATATATCATATGACTACCTATAATAAGTAATATTTTGAAAGTTCTTAATACATTATAAGGCAAATTAAACATTTAAAATGAGAAATTTGTGTACAAACAAAATAACTTAACCTGAAATTTTTAGATAGGAAAGTTTTTTAAAAACCTGAAAAGTTTCAATCCAGCGTAACTTAATCTAGTGCTTAACAAATTTTTCTGCTAATCGCCCAACAAGTGCAGTGCCATTACATTTTTAAATAATTATAATATGATAGCATAAGACAAAAGTTCGTTATAAATGCACACAGGAAGAATTATTTTTAACCAATCACAGGGATGGAACACGGGCGCAGAATTCATACCACTATCAATGTACGAAAATTTTCTACTTCTTAAATCGACGATATTATAGGTAGAGAAATTTCTTAAACGGATTCCGGTATGAATTCTGCGCCCGTGTTCCATCCCTGCAATTTATTGTAAAATAAGTAAATAAATAATGTAAAAATAAGAGTCAATTAAAAAAAAATGTTTTTGTATGTGCAAAAGCATCGTCCCCAACCCTCACCTTGGGTGTAAAATTACCATATGATTATTTTTCAAAATAACTTGTCAATGCCTTTAAAACGAAGTGTTAAAATATCTGTGATAATTTCAAATAAAGTTATCGGTTTTGTTTTTCATTATTAACAACAATATATATATATATATATATATATATATATATATATATATATTAAATAAAGCATTCAGATGTCGTCTGTAAGACACAATATTGATTTTTGATAGTAAGTATTAGGCTTCTCTGAGATGAATTCATCGCGGAAAATAATTTTAATAAATAATTTCTAGAGCTGAATTTGTATCGGAAAATGTAGTAAAAAGTTTTGTGTATTTTAGTTAAATAAAATTAAGTATACTTTACAAGTAATTAAGTTATTACGTTAGTTACATTTTACTTTAATAAATCAATAAAGAAAAAACTTTGCAAGCACCCAACATAAAGTTTCATTTAACTCAAATATGTAAATAAAATAAATAATCTGGTATGTTACTCACACGACTTTCTCTTACGTTGAAATTTAATACTATAAATACAGGTTGGAGATTAAGAGGTAAAATAACGATTTCTGTTATGTAAACCTATATTAAACAATTCAAATTAGGTTTCAGAAGAGTTTTGTATGATAATTAGTTCTGTGTGAGGACCGCCCCCCTCAATCCCCCGTTTCATTATTGCAGCTACATTTATATAGAATTTAATCCTGTTATTAAAATTAAAAGTTCGCTTAAAATTATACAGACAATTTTCACACGCAACATTCATTGACACTTATCAATGATCAAACTTTTCCAGCAACAAACTTATATTAACTTCAAAATACAACATTTGGATCTCCTATAATTATTCGTTTTTAAGTTATTCTAAGAATAGTATAACGCTAAATATCCAAAAAAAGTTGAATTTGTTCTCAATATTACATTTAAAAAAAAAAAAAAAAAAAAAAAAAAAAATGTTAAAAATGAAAATATTAATAACTTTATTTTAAGTTATCGCAGATCGATGGTTCAACCATTCGTTTTAAAGGTATTGGCGAGCTATTTTGAAAGATACCCATCATGAAAATTTACTCCCCTCGACGGGGCACACCTCGACGGGAAGCGAGGCTCCTACATACACAAAAAAAATTTTCCCAGCTAACTATCTCTATTACAAAAAATATATATTCGTTTCATTTGGTTTAGTGCAGTCTATAGACATTAAACTCTACTTACCTGCAATTTCCCCCATAGACGTAATGTATTTGAATACTTTTGAGTGTCCCTGTACACGAACCATTTGCTTCATCTCAACGAAAAGCTTAGTATAGCATCCCTATATGATACACATTTAGAATACCGAGTTTGGAATTTCTGAAACTATTTGTTCTTGAAATATGCTGATAACAGACACACACACACACACAGAGAGAGAGAGAGAGAGAGACAGACAGACACATACACACAGACCATTCGCTAAAAACATGATTTTCGTATTCAGGGGACCTCAGAACATGTAAATATAACAAAAACTCACTTTCGAAAATTTGACCCTGAAACAATACTTTCTTTACCGTAAGGGTAAGATAAAGTAAAAATAAATAAAACTTTTGCAAACACTGAACGTAATGTTTCATTTAACTTTAACTTTTAATTTTAAATTTTATTATACCTTTAAATTTTATTACTATTATTTACTAGTAAGAATTACGTATTTTAGAAAGTTATTGCCAAAGCTACTCCTTTAAGACAATTTTGTTAACAATTCCTACATTATAACAAAAGCTAAGAAGCTGAGATTTTTCTCTTAAAGTGAACAGGAATAAATTGCATCCTAGCAATGCTATCTGTCTGCCGATATGCACCAAAATTGTATTAGCTAAGTTTACATAATATCCATACCAAATACGAAGATTTTGTGCATTTATATATATTATAGAAGCTGAAATGTAGCATTTCCTTAGGTGAGAGAAATTGCAGAACTGCTGCGCCACCTTCTGGACTACATATTCCAAAAGCTAATCAGTACCCAAATTAAGTCAATAAGTTTGGTCAAATTCCTCAATTGGATCATAAGACAGACCGTCCAGAAAATTTTGTTAACACACACAGTCAGACGTTTTCTAAAAATAGTCGAATCATGTTCGCGAGAACTCAAAATGTGTAAATTCATCAAAACCGGAAGTTGAAGATTTTTACGAATCCAATACTTTCTTTTTACTTTCCGAACACTATAGTGAGGAAAGTATTGTAATCATGTCAAAAATCCGAATTTGAAATTTTGATTTTTCTATACGTTTCAAGGTCTCCTGAGTCCGTTTTCATTATTTTTACGGTGATGTATGTATGTGTGTGTGTGTATGTATGTGTGTATGTGCGTGAGTGAACAACGCTAGCGTCTAAACGCTTTGTTCGAATAAGCTGAAAGTTCGTACGTATATTGTAAGTCACCATAGTACGAACCCTATTGATTTTGGTGAATCTAGCATTTATAATTTTTTTACAGGGACACCAGGAAAAATTCTTTATCATCATGGCCTATGGGGCCAAATTTTTAAAAGTGAGATAGCGTCTAAACGCTTTATTAATCTGAGCAAAAAATTTGTACATATGTTATAGGTCACAGTTGTACGAACTGTATAGATTTTGGTGAATTTAGCACTTACAATTTTTTTACAGGGACACAAAGAAAAAATTTATCATTATGGCCTATTAGACCAAATTTTTAAAAGTGCGATAGCATCTAAACGCCTTATTCAATTGAGCTGAAAATTTATGTGAATATTATAAATCACTGTTGAACTAACTATAAGCATTTTGGTGAATCTAGCATTTATAGGTTTTTACAGGGACACAACGAAAAATTCTTTATCATTATGATCTATGGGCTCAAAGTTCAGTAGCGTTAAATAAAACATCGTGTAATATGTGGATAAAAACACTCAAACACTCTATTATGGTTTTCTCTCTTTTGTTTGTTTAACAACTTCTCTTTCTTTACTTTATCTACAAAACTGGTAATTACTCAATGTTCGGAAAGTCGAGTGGAGTCACTCCAGATTTTTATGCATACAGAATAATAATAATAATAATAATAATAATAATAATAAATCATAGAACAGAAGACTGCTAAACCAACCTGTATTGATCGATTCATGTTTCAAAATTCTTCCTCCAACAATGCCATCGGGATAATCAGCTGTGACAAGTACAAATAACAATCTGTCCTTTTGCAACAGACGTCTGTAAATTTTAGGAACTTTGCGCCATACTCCACAGACCTGGAAAGAAAAGTAAAACTATCCCAATAAAAGCTATTTTTTAAAAAACTTTATCGTTGTCGAAGAATTTAGGTACACAAAGAAAAGAGAATATTACACAAACTGAAAAGTTCATTTAGTGTAATCATCTAACAAATGTATTTGTAAATGTCTTTTTTATTTATAACTGTTTAAATCTGATGAAAGAAATTTCAAAATTATATTTTAAAAAGCAGTTTTTTATGTTTCCTATTAAAAAATTATTATTATTATTTTCTTCTTCTTCTCCATTTTACATTTTTGTAGCTAAACAATTTATCCGTAACGTATATTGCGGGAAAGGTCTATCTTACACCTGAATGGTTAGCGCCTTCTCCTTTAATTGCCAAATGCCGGGTTCGAAATCCAGGATAAGGTATGAATGTTCGCAGCGCTTTATCCGTACACTTTAAGCCGTAGCTCACATTCTAATGAACCTCAATGCGCACAAAGACTGTAAAAAAACACCTAAAATCTAAATATTATACATAATTGTTTAGTACTTTGTAGATTAAATTGTAAATTAAATTAATATATATATATATATATATATATATATATATATATATATATATGTTTCAATACTAAAAAAAATTGCATTTATTTGAGCATTGAAACATAAAAATACTTTTAAAAATTAATTTACCAATGAATCTAACAAAGTAACACAAATGCGTTTTAACTATAACAATAATACGTCTAGAATATATTGTTTAACTATAGTAATGTAAAACCAAAGGGGTGGGGAAGATTAACTAACAGAGAAGCTATTTGAAAAATTTGAAAGAATTTTATTTTATAAAATTTTAATAAATTCGAGAAAGTTTATTTTCTTCAAACTGTTATATCTCGATGCATATTAATGCAAATTTTTATAGCTTTAAGACAGAAATTAAAATAATAATAATAATAATAAAACGCAACATCTTTTTAATAAAATATAACGAAAATTTTCTTTTTAAAGAGTTATTAGTATCTAATTAATGAAAAACTAATAGAATATTCTAAGTAAAAAAAAAAAAAAAAAAAAAAGAAAAAAAAAAGAAAGAAAGAAAGAAACTTTTTAAGTTTATTTAATGAGAGAATTAAGAATATCTTAGTAACATTTACGGGGCAAAGTGAGATTTTTGGCGATCTTGGTAAGATATTACAACATTCAGAACGTTCAAATGACACTCAATGCGCACAAAGACTGTAAAGCGACACCTCAAGTCTAAATATTATACATAATTGTTTAGTACTTTGTAGATTAATTTGTAAATTAAATTAATATATATATAAACAAGGCTGGTTTGATTTTGCCTGATCCGGTTATTTCAGTAAACTCAAGAAAAAACCCAAGTGAGTTTTTTCAGAATATTTATTTAAAATTGCATTGTTATCTAACTTATATCAACATAAATATATATATATATAGATTACCAGACTATAAACGAAGAAGCGCTGAAATTGCTCAATACAAAAAAAATCTTGAAAAATTCCCCATGAAAAATAATTTATAATTATCTCATTTAAACTCAATGAAAAAAAAAGAATACAAAATTGTTTGTTATTTAAAAAAAAAAAAAAAAAAAAAAAAAGTGGGACTCAAGGAATATAAAATATAAATAAATAAAAATCAAATAATATATATATATATATATATACATATACAGGGGTCGATCCAGGTTTTAACTTTTGGGTCCCTTTTTTGTGAAAAACAGAGAGAATATTTTTTGTGAAATTTTTATGTATTTTTGTGAAAAGTAAAATATTTTTGTGAAAAAGTAAAATATTGTGTAAAATCTTTTATTTTTATAATCGTTGTATACAATGTTTAATATCAAGTTAATAGAGCTTCTTTGAGTCAAATTAAAGCTTTAATTAAAAATAATACTGAAAGCATCAAAACATTTATTAAAAGGATCAGTTTTATAAAAGAAAAACTTGTGAAAGGTCTCATTTTAAAAATTTGAATTTTGTGAAGGGTCCCTTTTTATGAGTTTGAATTTTGTGAAGGGGCCGCAAAAGGGACCCAAATTTTGCCTGAATCGACCCCTGATATATATATACGAAAACTTTGCTAGTGTAATATAATAATGTAGAGGGTTAATAATTCAAAATATTTTATGAAAATCCATTCAATATGAAAAATTTAATAAAGCAATACTAAGTTATTAAAATCTTGTTTTGTTTTTTGTTGTTGTTGTTGTGAAAGGCAAATAAAAAGAATTTTAGAATATTAGTACAATTATTCTTTTTTTATTTTTAATAACTTAATTATAAAAGGGCTTTAAAATTTTTAAAATAATTTTTTTTTTAAATTTTGAAAGAAAAAAACATTGGGGGGGGGGGGGGGGGAAGTATACTGCTCAAAACCTGATAAACCCGAAAATACTTTGAAGCCCCCACAACCCTCAAAAAAAAAAAAAAAAAAAAAAAAAAAAAAAAAAACTGGCAAAACAAGAAAAAAAATCTTATTGGTACGGATTTGTTCAAAACCTTAATCTAAAATATAGTTTATAATTTTGTACAGAGCGGCCGACGATAGGTTTTGAGTAGAGTTGTCTGAGTAATTTATACACTAATAGATTTTTTTAATTTCCTAAGTTTTTTTAGATTTTCCCATTCCAAGCATCGTAGCAATACTAATGATAAATTTACCGAACTAACCTTAGATCCTTTGATATGATGAGGCGTTATTGGAACATCATGCTCTTCTAATATATTTCCTTCTTCATTCGTAAATCTTACAGATACTGGATGGGGAATTCTAAAAAAAGAGAAAAAAATAAAAATAAATAAATAAAGGTAGAATAAAAATTTAAAAATCACAGAAAAACGCATAGCATGTTTATTTGAATTCTATAAATGGTTGTAATTTTTAGTCAATCTAATTTCTATTTTAGAACTCAGAATTGTACTTTATCTCATTGATACTTAACAAATAAATCCGTCTCACTGTAAAAAAAAAAAAAAAAAATCCCGTAAGATTACGGGGAAAGCCCGGCAGCAGAGATTCCAGACAAAGCCGGTAAAAAGAAACGCTTAGACCGTAAATTAAGTATATAATAATAACCTTAAATTACGTTACATGCCTGTAAAAAAACATTTTGCCCGTAAAACCAATGTTTTTTTTTTTTTTTTTTTTTTTTTTTTTTTTACGGGCTTTGTCTGGAATCTCTGCTGCCGGGCTTTCCCCGTAATCTTACGGGATTTTTTTTACAGTGTACCAGAAAATTATGTGAGTTAGTGTCAAACATTACACCTATAGTGATTTTGTAGAAAATTTTAACGCGAAACTTCTGTAATTAGTTTCTTTACCAAAGGTCTAAATGAAATGTGATGTGAGGCAAACAATATGGTTTAAACAGAATGCGAAATTTAACAATGGAAAAATCGCCTTCTTTCGCTGAGAGGGAAAAAAAAAAAAAAAAAAAAACTCGCCGCAAAATAGTGCTTGCTAAAATATGTCAATCAACTGACATTATGCACAGTTGTGAAAGACTAAAGTTTTTAAAAGCTGCTAATATAATGCTAATTCATGTAATGAATTTCAACATAAAAGTAAAAGCCTGTGCATTGTACAATAAATAAATAAAAAATAAATAGAAGTATGCCATAATTAATTTATCAAGGTTTTTTAATTGTCTTTTCTTTTTTTCGCCTTTTCTTTTCTTTCTTTCTTTCTGTTTTTCTTTTTTTTTAAATAACTTGTATAATACCTTTCCATAAGTGACCGGACACTTTCGATTTCAGACGTTTTTTGAAATATCTCAAAAAGTACGAGACGATTCATCTTGAAACTTTCGGAGTGTAAAGTGTATGTTATACCTCATATATTTCAGTGAAGGTTTTACCCCGAAAGTAAAAGGGGGCCCAATAAAAACTAAAAGAAAAATGAAAATGAAAATATGTGATTGTGTGGCTTTTTCTTATTATCTGTATAAATTTTTATGTCTCTACCACATATAATCAGTAAAATATAACTGTTTCTAAAAAAATGGCAAAAAGAAAAGTCACTTTTTTAGCTATAACACGCAAGGTATTAAACCCAACGCATATTAGGCACAGCATACTGTAATAAGAATTAAAAAAATATATATATATCTAATGAAATATACGCATTTCTACTAAATAATTTTTAACTGTGCATGCTCAAGATTTAGCGAAATTTCATTTGCATAATTTAATAGCTAAATGTATTGAGCTACTTATATAAAAAACCCCCTAAAAATATCATGTAAACTCATAAAGTTGTAAGCGATAGAATAAACTGAATTTTAGCTATTCCCGAAAATAAGAAAAATAATAAGGGGGTTTTCTCAATATTTATTTACAATCATCGAAAACTGGGTTACCATTCATTGAATCAAAATAAAAATGTGAATAAAACACCTTATAGATTATCTTTTTTCGATAGAAACAGTACAGCAGATCATTCTATCTCGTACAACTTTTTGAGTTTACACGAGACTTGTCTGGGGTTTTTATATAAATAGCTCAACACATTTGGCTATTAAATTATGCAAATGAAATTTCGCTAAATCTTAGTATGCACAGTTAAAATTTATTTAGTAAAAATTAAAAATGCTCATATTTCATTAGATATTTATTTTTTTTATTATTCTGTTTGCAGTATACTGTGTCTCATAATTGTATGTCACGATTCCTGAAAATGGCTTTGCACTTGGTTTAATACCTTGTGTGTTATAGTACAAATTTGTTTTGCAATTTTTTAAAGAAACCGTTTTATATCCCTGATTACATGCAGTAGAGACATAAAAATTTATACGGGTAATAAGAAAAAGCCCCATAATCACATGCTACAGCCAGATCATATTTCAAGCATTACTTTTAATAGGGTTATGCCACACACTTTCATTTTTCTTTAATTTTTTGCTGGTCCCCCAACCACTTTCGGGGCAAAATTTTCACTGAAATAGACGAAGTATAGCGTGTTCTTCACACTTATGAAGTTTCCAGATGATTTGTCCAGTACCTTTTGAGATATTTCTGAAATCGAGAGTGCCCGGCCATTTATGGAAAGGTACTGTATAATATTTATAAATTTTACATTAAAATAAATTACAAAATGCACGAATTTTGAGTTTTCTTTCTTTCTTTCTTTCTTTTTTTAGCTTGAAAGATTTAAATATTATAAATTTACATCCATGTTTTTGTCATCATAGCTTTTAAACTCATAAGAGGGTTGTGTTACCGAAAAAGTATACATATTTTTTAAATAAGTATTTATTTTATAAATTTACTACGTCGCTCGTGATTTTGTGGAGAACTTTCTTCAAAATTTTTCAGTTTAAAAAGGGATCACAAAAATAGGAAGTTTTTGATACATTGATCTAACATGACGAATTTAGTCATATGAAAATAAAATTAAAGTAATTTTAAATTGTATCTGTTAGATGCAGTTGTTAGATATTATGGTTTGGTCATGTTTCAAATCAATTTTCACCAAAAGGTATCAGATTTTTAACAAATCACATATTTAAGAGATGCATAATTCATAAATATACGAAAAACCTATTTAAAAAAATATTTCTCCAGTAAGAATATCATTCTTCATATCAGATGTTTCTGAATTTCTTATAAGAGGTAGATTGTCTCAATATTTTTCTGTTTTGATATAAAAAAGAAATTGCCGCATGTGTGAAATGTATGACAATCACGACGGTAGAATTAAACTGGTTTCTCCACCAACCCGTAATCGGTATTATCTAAAAAAAAAAAAAAAAAAAAAATCAGGGTAACACTCTGACTTAAGGAGGCTGAACTTTATGAATGAAATCTCCATCTTTTCTTTTTTTCCAGTCGTCATTTCATTCTGAAGGATATATTTTTTTTGGGGGGTTGTCTTTATGGTCATAAAGAAAATGAAGTGTGGGTGATACACTGGCCTTATTCGCCCACCGTATTTTCACAAATTGCAAAATTTCTAGGAAAATGCACTTAAAAATGAACTTGTAGTGATAAGAATATCATGATATAAAGTTTAACCTGACTTACCAAAGGCAGTCGTCCTTTAGATTTGTTCTATCAAGACGTGGATATTACGATATTAAGTTGTGTAATATGTCTGTATTTGGTTGTCAATCGTTAGGTAAAAGCATCATAAAACATTTGTATGAGACTATTATGATTCTGACACAAATAATACTGTCAATTGTAGGCGAGTAATAAAAGTGCAGTTAGAGCTTATTCGTCAACAAGGTTACCTTTTTAGATGCCTCCCCTTCCCGAATTATTGAGAGTTTTTAACGTAACTTTTTCAAAGAATTCTAATGCTACAAGTTTTAATGGTTATTTATACGTACATTTTTAATTAAAAAAAAAAAAAAAACCGTAATTTCTGGTAGATAAGCCGCAGGTAAGATAGGTCATTTCTCCACCAGAAATTTTATTTAATAGAGAAATCTATACTTTTTCGACGGAAGAGCCCGTACAAATATAAATTTATTTATCAATTGAAAGTTCTGGTGCAAAACTGGATTATATAACCCTCGGCTTATCTACAAGAAATTACGGTAATTGTTAAAATATGTTATTAGAATCTACTATTACTACTACTACAAATAATAATAAAAATTCACACGTTTAAAAGTCTTCAGCAATGCACATATTCTTTCATTTTCGAATTAAAAAATACCTATATAATATATATATATATATATATATATATATATATATATATATATATATATATTACTTAACTATTTTTGAATAATAAGTTAAATAGCTTAATTAAGCTCTTCTTTTTTAAATATTATATATAAATATATTTCATTTTTACATTTCAGAAGTAAAGAGAAAGAGAAAACTCATTTTTCAAATACTTGTAAAGCATTATAATAATGTTGAGTATATTTATGAATACATATATCGTACGTCTTAAACGTTAAATGTTACTATGTATAATAGTATAGTATGTTTTAAGATATGGAAGCGACACCATTAGCGATTATCAATGATTAATTACAAAAATATCAGTTTTAGACATGTTTTAAAATAAATCAAATTTTCTCTGTAAAATAAACCTTAACTTTATAAGATGTTCGAGTATACAGGGTGTTTATAAAGTCCCGGACCCATTTTGATGTTTAATAACTCATAAAACAATAAAGATAGATTAAAATTAGTAACATAAATGGTTAGATAGACTCAAAAAGTTTCATGACTCTTGTCAATGAACTTCCACGTGTGCCCCCTTCGTCGCACGGATAATATCAAGTCGATAGTCAATTTCCCGCCAGGTAGCGGCAAGCATGTCTGAATTAACCACATGCATCTGAAATTAACCACACGCGCAGACGATATTTACAAAAGTAAAGATATTCAAACCTAAAAAGAAAATATATGAGTTATTCCATCAATAAATGCCATAAGTTTGTTTATATCTTCATTATTTTATGAGTTATTAAACATCAAAATGGGTCCGGGACTTTATAAACACCCTGTATACCAGGGAAAAAAAAAACAAAAAAAAAAAAAAAAAACAAGAACTAAATAAATACATTGAAATTGTATGAACCAGTACAATGCTATATTTAGTCTAAATAACTACTCGAGATAATTCAGTGTAAAAACGCTGGAAAATGTTTTTGAATTTATTGCGGTCCCTATAATAAATTGGTTGAACGATTTGGTTTCATTTACACATCCTGTGGGAATATTTTGTTAATAACAATTATTACATAAGCTAATAATCTCCAATTTTGCTTTGTTCTCAGGATTTTTTACTTGAAGAATTAAGTTTTATTTCACGTTTCAGGCAGGGCTTAAGCTGAGTTCAAAATTTATTTAGCAAGAAAAGCTAAAATCATAAAAAGAAAAAGAAAAAAGTTTTAGCAAACGTTAGAATAGCAAGTTTATGAATGCGAGTTAGCATATTACTCTAGATTTCTCTATACGTTTCACTCTCTTTTGTAAATTTGCTTTAAAATTTAGTCATGACAAGCTAAAAGAATTATTATTACATATCAATTAAAAAAAATTGGAATGGAAAGGTAATTCATAATTGTATTTACCATTGTCACACTGTTTAATTAGATACATTAAAAGCCTAATATAATTGGGCAATTGGGGAATATTGTATAAATTGCATTATAACTGAATATTGTTAAATTTTAAATCAATTTGAACATCATAGTTGTGTATGATTGATAATCTTTTTGATGGATATGTATAATTAATGTTGTATTACAATATACTTTACTTTAAATATAATAATGTAAAAGAATCAAAATAAAGAAAATAACCTAAATAAAACCTGATTTCTTGTTTAGATGTTCTTCTCTTTCTTTCTTTTTCAAAGCAGTCACTTTACACATGCATCTTGAGAATTAAATCTACTTTCAGGGGCTTCAATGTTTATCATTCATAGATTGATTATACTGTTTCGTGTACGATTCATCTTGAAACTTTTGGAGTGTAAAGAGTATGTTATACCTCATATATTTCAGTGAAGGTTTTATCCCGAAAGTAAAAGGGGGACCAGTAAAAACTAAAAGAAAAATGAAAATGTTTGGCCTCACACTGTAAAAAATAATGCTTGAAATACGATCTGGTTGTAGCATGTGATTATGTGGCTTATTCTTATTATCTGTATAAATTCTTATGTCTCTACCACATATAATCAGGAAAATATAACGATTTCTTAAAAAAAAAAAAAAAGTCACTTTTTTAGCAATAACACGCAAGGTATTAAACACAACGCAAAACCATTTTCAGGGAACTTGACATACAATATTAGCCACAGCATACTGCAATAAGAATTTAAAAAAATTAAATATCTAATGAAATATAAGCATTTCTACTAAATAATTTTTAACTGTGCATGCATAGGATTCAGCGAAATTTCATTTGCATAATTTAATAGCTAAATGTATTGAGCTACTTATATAAAACCCCCCAAAAATATCATGTAAACTCATAAAGTTGTAAGCGATAGAATAAACTGAATTTTAGCTATTCCCGAAAATAAGAATTTTCTCAATATTTATTTACAGTCATCGAAAACTGTATTACCATTCGTTAAATAAAAATAAAAATGTGAGTAAAACACCTTATAGATTATCTTTTTTTTTTCGAGAGAAACTGAACCGCAGATCATTCTATCTCGTACAACTTTTTGAGTTTACACGAGACTTGTTTGGAGTTTTTATATAAGTAGCGCAACACATTTGGCTATTAATTTATGCAGATGAAATTTCGCTATATCTTACGCATAATGCGCAGTTAAAAATTATTTAGAAAAAATGCTCATATTTCATTAGATATTTAATATTTTTTTATTCTGTTTGCAGTATACTAGGTCTAATAATTGTATGTCAAGATTCCTGAAAATGGCTTTGCAATGGGTCTAATACCTTGTGTGTTATAGTACAAATTTGTTTTGCAATTTTTTAAAGAAACCGTTTTATATCCCTGATTACATGCAGTAGAGACATAAAAATTTATACGGGTAATAAGAAAAAGCCCCATAATCACATGCTACAGCCAGATCATATTTCAAGCATTACTTTTAATAGGGTTATGCCACACACTTTCATTTTTCTTTAATTTTTTGCTGGTCCCCCAACCACTTTCGGGGCAAAATTTTCACTGAAATAGACGAAGTATAGCGTGTTCTTCACACTTATGAAGTTTCCAGATGATTTGTCCAGTACCTTTTGAGGTATTTCTGAAATCGAGAGTGCCCGGCCATTTATGGAAAGGTAGTGTATAATATTTATAAATTTTACATTAAAATAAATTACAAAATGCACGAATTTTGAGTTTTCTTTCTTTCTTTCTTTCTTTTTTTAGCTTGAAAGATTTAAATATTATAAATTTACATCCATGTTTTTGTCATCATAGCTTTTAAACTCATAAGAGGGTTGTGTTACCGAAAAAGTATACATATTTTTTAAATAAGTATTTATTTTATAAATTTACTACGTCGCTCGTGATTTTGTGGAGAACTTTCTTCAAAATTTTTCAGTTTAAAAAGGGATCACAAAAATAGGAAGTTTTTGATACATTGATCTAACATGACGAATTTAGTCATATGAAAATAAAATTAAAGTAATTTTAAATTGTATCTGTTAGATGCAGTTGTTAGATATTATGGTTTGGTCATGTCTCAAATCAATTTTCACCAAAAGGTATCAGATTTTTAACAAATCACATATTTAAGAGATGCATAATTCATAAATATACGAAAAACCTATTTAAAAAAATATTTCTCCAGTAAGAATATCATTCTTCATATCAGATGTTTCTGAATTTCTTATAAGAGGTAGATTGTCTCAATATTTTTCTGTTTTGATATAAAAAAGAAATTGCCGCATGTGTGAAATGTATGACAATCACGACGGTAGAATTAAACTGGTTTCTCCACCAACCCGTAATCGGTATTATCTAAAAAAAAAAAAAAAAAAAAATCAGGGTAACACTCTGACTTAAGGAGGCTGAACTTTATGAATGAAATCTCCATCTTTTCTTTTTTTCCAGTCGTCATTTCATTCTGAAGGATATATTTTTTTTGGGGGGTTGTCTTTATGGTCATAAAGAAAATGAAGTGTGGGTGATACACTGGCCTTATTCGCCCACCGTATTTTCACAAATTGCAAAATTTCTAGGAAAATGCACTTAAAAATGAACTTGTAGTGATAAGAATATCATGATATAAAGTTTAACCTGACTTACCAAAGGCAGTCGTCCTTTAGATTTGTTCTATCAAGACGTGGATATTACGATATTAAGTTGTGTAATATGTCTGTATTTGGTTGTCAATCGTTAGGTAAAAGCATCATAAAACATTTGTATGAGACTATTATGATTCTGACACAAATAATACTGTCAATTGTAGGCGAGTAATAAAAGTGCAGTTAGAGCTTATTCGTCAACAAGGTTACCTTTTTAGATGCCTCCCCTTCCCGAATTATTGAGAGTTTTTAACGTAACTTTTTCAAAGAATTCTAATGCTACAAGTTTTAATGGTTATTTATACGTACATTTTTAATTTAAAAAAAAAAAAAAAAAAAAAAAAAAAAACGTAATTTCTGGTAGATAAGCCGCAGGTAAGATGTGTCATTTCTCCACCAGAAATTTTATTTAATAGAGAAATCTATACTTTTTCGAAGGAAGAGCCCGTACAAATATAAATTTATTTATCAATTGAAAGTTCTGGTGCAAAACTGGATTATACAACCCTCGGTTTATCTACAAGAAATTACGGTAATTGTTAAAATATGTTATTAGAATCTACTATTACTACTACTACAAATAATAATAAAAATTCACACGTTTAAAAGTCTTCAGCAATGCACATATTCTTTCATTTTCGAATTAAAAAATACCTGTATATATATATATATATATATATATATATATATATTACTTAACTATTTTTGAATAATAAGTTAAATAGCTTAATTAAGCTCTTTTTTTTTTTTAAATATTATATATAAATATATTTCATTTTTACATTTCAGAAGTAAAGAGAAAGAGAAAACTCATTTTTCAAATACTTGTAAAGCATTATAATAATGTTGAGTATATTTATGAATACATATATCGTATGTCTTAAACGTTAAATGTTACTATGTATAATAATATAGTATGTTTTAAGATATGGAAGCGACACTATTAGCGATTATCAATGATTAATTACAAAAATGTCAGTTTTAGACATGTTTTAAAATAAATCAAATTTTCTCTGTAAAATAAACCTTAACTTTATAAGATGTTCGAGTATACAGGGTGTTTATAAAGTCCCGGACCCATTTTGATGTTTAATAACTCATAAAACAATAAAGATAGATTAAAATTAGTAACATAAATGGTTAGATAGACTCAAAAAGTTTCATGACTCTTGTCAATGAACTTCCACGTGTGCCCCCTTCGTCGCACGGATAATATCAAGTCGATAGTCAATTTCCCGCCAGGTAGCGGCAAGCATGTCTGAATTAACCACATGCATCTGAAATTAACCACACGCGCAGACGATATTTACAAAAGTAAAGATATTCAAACCTAAAAAGAAAATATATGAGTTATTCCATCAATAAATGCCATAAGTTTGTTTATATCTTCATTATTTTATGAGTTATTAAACATCAAAATGGGCCCGGGACTTTATAAACACCCTGTATACCAGGGAAAAAAAAAAAAAAAAAAAAAAACAAGAACTAAATAAATACATTGAAATTGTATGAACCAGTATAATGCTATTTTTAGTCTAAATAACAACTCGAGATAATTCAGTGTAAAAACGCTGGAAAATGTTTTTGAATTTATTGCGGTCCCTATAATAAGTTGGTTGAACGATTTGGTTTCATTTACACATCCTGTGGGGGAATATTTTGTTAATAACAATTATTACATAAGCTAATAATCTCCAATTCTGCTTTGTTTTCAGCATTTTTTACTTGAAGAATTAAGTTTTATTTCACGTTTCAGGCAGGGATTAAGCTGTGTTCAAAATAATTTATTTACAAAAAAAAAAAAAAAAAAAAAAAAAAGCTAAAATCATTAAAAAAAAAAAAAAAGTCTTAGGAAATGCTAGAATAGTAAGTTTGTGAATGTGAGTTAGCATATTATTCTAAATTTCTCTATACGTTGTCACTCTCTTTTGTAAATTTTCTTTTAAAATTTAGTCATGACAAGCTGAAAGATTTATTATTATAATTACATATAAATTAAAACAAATTTGGAATGGAAAAGTAATTCATAATTGTATTTACCATTGTCACACTGTTTGTGTTTAATTAGATACATTAAAAGCCTAATATAATTGAGCAATTGAGGAATATTGTATAAACTGCATTATAACTGAATATTGTTAAATTTTAAACCAATTTGAACATCATAGTTGTGTGTGATTGATAATCTTTTTGATGGATATACATATATATATATAGATAGATAGATATAGATATAATAATTGTTGTATTATAATATACTTTACTTTAAATATAATAATGTAAAAGAATCAGAATAAAGAAAATAGCCTAAATAAAACCTGATTTCTTGTTTAGATCTTTTTTTCTTTCTTTCTTTTTCAAAGCAGTCAATTTACACATGCATTTTGAGAATTAAATCTACTTTCAGGGTCTTCAATGTTTAGCATTCATAGATTACTTATACTGTTTACTGACAACCAAATTTATTGAACTATAAAAAACCTTTGTCCGAAATCACAATATTGTTACAACGATTAAGTATTTTCCCTGCCTCAATTGTCCAGTTGCGGTGAAAGTAGTTTGACAGGCAAAGTGAAAATGAAGACCAGTTCATTCGCTTTCAATAGGGTCAGTCTTGGTGACAAAACTTGGCGACTAAATTTGGTAAAATATAGTAGTTTAGAGTTCCCAAAGTTTTGAAGCTGTGCAATACACGGGGGCAGATATGTAGGACTTTCCATGGGAATTGTTTTATTTTGAAGTTAAAATACGTCTTTTACATGAAAAGTTTGATCATGATTGATAAGGTTCAAGGAATGGTGCGGGTGAACGTTATCTGAATAATTTGGAACGAACATTTATAGAATTCTTTATAAATGTAGGTAGAAAGTGAAACGGGGAGGTTGAGGGGGTGATAGCCTCCCTCACACAGAATTATTTGGAAATAAAGTTGTATCGAAGCCCAATTTGAATTGTTTTAAACGTACGTATATATAACTGTTCTCATCATCTTAATCCTTAATCTCCAATCTGTCTTATAGCATTATATTTCACGGTAACAGAAAGACGTGTGAGTACCACACCAGATTATTTCATTCCTAATTGAAAATATATCTAAAACAAATTGGCATAAAAATAGGCTGCTGAATGTGGTTAAAAGTAAATAAAAAGAGAAATATAACTTTTGAAAATGTATGTACATCGACCATTCCTGAAATGTCACACCAATCACAATTTTTTTTTTTAATTAACTGTAGAAAATTAAATAGAAAAATTCTTTCGCTATACCTTTAGAATATAACGAAGGAGGCTAATTATATTATACTAAAAGGATAAAAAAACTAGCATGCTATGGCCAGCAGAAAACTTTCTTCACTATTTCTTTATACAAATTCATGCAAGAGATATTACTTGTTAAAATTATTACTTATCAAAATTATTTTCTGTGAAAATATCATAAAATACCCCCCCCCCCCTCAGAAAAAGAAAAAAAAAAAAAAAAAACCTTAGAAAATACATTTTTCTTTTTTTTTTCCTTTTTCTGTTTTAATGGGGGGGGGGGGGATCGAAAACACTGTTTTAATTTCTCACAGATCGGTTTACAATTATTCGTTTTAAAGACGTTGAAGAGTTCTTTTGAAAGACATCCATACTGAAAATTTTCATCCCTCGGGGGAGAGGGAAAAGCGATGCTCCTATCTATCTATCTATCTATCTATTCATATTTAATTTAGTTATTTATTAATTCATTTTGGTTCTTGAACATTTTTACATACATATTATATACACGTATGTATATATACATAATGATACTAAATTATTCAAATTATATATATATAATATGTATACCTGCGCTACCTGTTGAGTATTTGATAGCCATATGTAATCAGAAACAGTTGAAATCAAACTCCAACTAAATAACAAATTCGGTTAAATTTATTTCATTAGTTCGTCAGATAAAGGGGGGGGGGAAGTAATACACACACGCCCAGACATTTTTCAAACATGGTCAAAGCATATTCAGGGCATTCCAAAGCGTGTAAATCCATCGAAATCTGGTGGTCGAAAATTTTCATAAATCCAGTATTTTTCTCTTATATATAAAAGAAACAGAAAGTTACAATTCTATAATTTAATTTCCTACAATTATTATTATTATTATTGTCCACATATATAAATATATGAAGGAAGGAAGAAATATTTTAGTGTAAGAGATATAATATTGAGTTAGTATGAAAATTAAATGTGTTTACTGACACATTTATATATAGCAATTGAATATTACTGTTTTTTTCTTTGAATCTTGTTAAATTTGGATAAATAAATAAATTATAAATAAAAATACAAAACGTTATCTAAAGTTCAAGCAAATCCATTCATAAAATTTTGTTAAATTTATAATAGTATTGTAATAAATAAATAAATAATAATTAATTAATGTTGTTATAACTGAATATTATTACACTGATATGAAATTATGAGCAAGTTTAATTTTAATTATACTCTTTGCTAAATTTAATTTTAGTCTTGTTAAATAAGCAGCAATGCAAAAGTGCTGTTAAAGTTGGCCACGCTTACAATGGAGTTTAAGTGCCAGTTCATTCATACCCTTTATAATGAATTGTGTAGTGAAGATCACGTTTAGTGTAGACCAAGTAACCTCTGGCAGCTCCAGTCGTCATAACCGGTGGGACAAGAACACGGCCAGTGAGAAGAACCGTGAATTCTAAAAGAAAAACCAAATGTTATTTACATGCATGGGTTTTTAAATAGGAGATCACAAATCATGATGAAATTCAAAAATAAGAATTTAAATAAAAATACGCGGTTTTCACTGTAAACATGAATTGTAAAAATTGTAAAGCTAATAAAGTACAGATTGAAATCCTAATACACAGATAGCCTCAATTAATTAATTTTTGAACAGTCTATTAAAAAAAAAAAAAAAAAAAGAAAAGAAAAGAAAGAAAGAAAAAGACGTTAATTAGAAAGAAATAAAAACAATTAAGCATGACAAAAAAAAAAAAAAAAAGTTGTTTTCTACTTTATGTTATTAAAAATCTTTCACTCTTTTCATGTATTTTACAAATTTTAATTCAATTTAATTTTCAAGAAAATATTTTATCAATACAAATAAAATAAAAAAATAAGATAAATAAAATTAAACAGAAATAACTAGCTTCTTGACACAATATTTTATTTGAAAATGAAATTGAAAATTATTCCTTGCATTAATACAAAAAAATGTACAACATAGAACTAATAAAATAAAAATACTTTTAAAATATTAAAAGTTCTTAGCACAGTAGATAAAAATGCGATATACATCCCCCCCCCCCCCAAAAAAAAAAAGGAAAAAGAAAAAGAAAGAAAAGAAAAGAGGCCATTTTTTAAAATTGAAATGTCACATCCACAAAAAAAAAAAAAAAAAAAAAAAAAAAAAATCTGGAGTGACTCCACTCGACTTTCCGAACATTGAGTAATTAACAGTTTTGTAGTTAAAGTAAAGAAAGAGGAGTTGTTAAAAAACAAAAGAGATAAAACCATAATAAAGTGTTTGAGTATTTTTCTCCATATATTACACGATGTTTTATTTAACGCTACTGAACTTTGAGCCCATAGATCATAATGATAAAGAATTTTCATTGTGTCCCTGTAAAAAACCTATAAATGCTAGATTCACCAAAATGCTTATAGTTAGTGCAACAGTGATTTATAATATTCATATAAATTTTCAGCTCAATTGAATAAGGCGTTTAGATGCTATCGCAATTTTAACTAGTATGTTGTGGCCACCACATGACTTTCTTCTATATTTTCCTATACAAATTCACTCAGTAAAAATAGTTTATTAAAATTATTATTTAAAAAAATTATCTTCCATGATAATGCAGATGATTTCCATATTAGAGAAGTATTATAACACTAAATATCCAAAAAAAGTCAATTTTATTGTTAATATTACATTAAAAAAAATCGATAATTTCATTTTAAATTATCGCAGATCTATGGTTCAACCATTCGTTTTGAATGTACTGGCGAGCTCTTTTGATAGATACCCATCATGAAAATTTACTCCGCTCTAGGGGGGAATTCCCCCCTTCAGGGGGGGGGAGGCGAGGCTCCTAGATATTCAAAAAAAAATTTCCCAGTTGACTATCTCTATTATAAATAATTCTGGTAAATTTCATAATTATTATTAAAAAATAATTTTCTTTATGCACATTTATACAATATTTTGTACTATACCACCATGTTAAAAATTTAGAAAAAGCGGGATGGCAACGCAACCTGTAAGACAATTTTTGCAAAAGGTTGATAAGCACTAATTTATGTCAAGGTGCAACTACATACCAATTTGTATGAAATTCTGTGTAGTAGTTCCTGAGATACAGTTGCCACAAAAGTTTGTCACACACACACAGAGACTGACAGACAAACAGACAGACATTTTCTAAAAATGGTCAAATCGTGTTCTACAGCTCTCAAAACGTGTAAATCCATCATAAACCCGAGGTCGAAAATTTTTACGAATCCAATACTTTCTTCTATTGAAAATAGAAGAAAGTAAAAATTTGGTCCCACAGGCCATAATGATAAAGAATTTTTCTTTGTGTCCCTGTAAAAAAACTGTAAGTGCTAAATTCACCAAAATCTGTACAGTTCGTGGAACTGTGACCTATAACATGTGTACAAGTTTTTTGTCCAGATTAAATAAGCGTTTAGACGCTATCGCACTTATAAAAATCTGGAGTGACTCCACTCGACTTTCCGAA
Source organism: Salticus scenicus (assembly GCA_963930645.1). Classification (NCBI taxonomy): domain Eukaryota; kingdom Metazoa; phylum Arthropoda; class Arachnida; order Araneae; family Salticidae; genus Salticus; species Salticus scenicus. The sequence goes on from OZ005659.1 coordinate 71,085,306, forward strand.
CATTGAGTAACTAACAGTTTTGTAGATAAAATAAAGAAAGAGGAGTTGCTAAACAAACAAAAAAGAGAAAACCATAACAGAGTGTTTGAGTATTTTTCTCCATACATCACACGAGGTTTTATTTAACGCTACTGAACTTTGAGCCCTTAGATCATAAGGATAAAGAATTTTTCGTTGTGTCCCTGTAAAAATCTATAAATGCTAGATTCACCAAAATGCTTATAGTTAGTGCAACAGTGATTTATAATGTTCATACAAATTTTCAGCTCAATTGAATAAGGCGTTTAGATGCGATCGCTGGTCTCATAGGCCATAAAGATAAAGAATTTTTCTTTGTTTCCCTGTAAAAAAACTGTAAGTGCTAGATTCACCAAAAATCTATACAGATTGAGTATCTGTGACCTATAATATGTGTATAAAGTTTTTGCTCAATTGAATAAGGCGTTTAGATGCTATCGCACTTTTAAAAATTTGGCAAAGAATTTTTCTTTGTGGCCCTGTAAAAAAAACTATAAGTGCTAGATTCTCCAAAATCTATACAGATTGAGTATCTGTGACCTATAATATGTGTATAAAGTTTTTGCTCAATTGAATAAGGCGTTTAGATGCTATCGCACTTTTAAGATTTTGGTCCCTTGGCTATAATGATAAAGAATTTTTCTTTGTGTCCCTGTAAAAAAACTATAAGTGCTAGATTCACCAAAATCTATAGGGTTCGTACTATGGTGACTTACAATATACGTACCAACTTTCAGCTTATTCGAACAAAGCGTTTAGACGCTAGCGTGTTCACTCACAGACATACACACATACATACACACATACATACACACACACATACATACATCATCGTAAAAATAGTGAAAACGGACTCGTTGGACCTCGAAACGTATAGAAACATCAAAATCTCGAATTCGGATTTTTGACATGATTACAATACTGTCCTCACTATAGTGTTCGGAAAGTAAAAATTTGGCCCCATAGGCCATAATGATAAGGAATTTTTCTTTGTGCCCCTGTAAAAAAACTGTAAGTGCCAGATTCTCCAAACTCTATACAGATTGAGTAACTGTAACCTATAATATGTGTATAAAATTTTTGCTCAATTGAAGAAGGCGTTTAGATACTATCGCACTTTTCAGATTTTGGTCCCATAGACCATGATAAAGAATTTTTCTTTGTGTCCCTGTAAAAAAACTATAAGTGATAGATTCACCAAAATCTATAGGGTTCGTACTATGTTGACTTATAATATACACTACAACTTTCAGCTTATTCGAACAAAGCGTTTAGACGCTAGCGTGTTCACTCACAGACATACACACATACATATATCATCGTAAAAATAGTGAAAACGGACTCAGGGGACCTCGAAACGTATAGAAACATCAAAATCTCGAATTCGGATTTTTGACATGATTACAATACTTTCCTCACTATAGTGTTCGGAAAGTAAAAAAAAAAATCTGGAGTGACTCCACTCGACTTTCCGAACATTGAGTAATTAACAGTTTTGTAGATAAAGTAAAGAAAGAGGAGTCGTTAAATAAACAAAAGAGAGAAAACCATAACAGAGTGTTTGAGTATTTTTCTCCATATACTACACGATGTTTTACTTAACGCTACTGCACTTTGAGCCCATAGATCATAATGATGAAGAATTTTTCGTTGTGTCCCTGTAAAAACCTATAAATGCTAGATTCACCAAAATTCTTATAGTTAGTACAACAGTGATTTATAATATTCATATAAATTTTCAGCTCAATTGAATAAGGCGTTTAGATGCTATCGCAATTTTAAAAATTTCCATAATGATAAAGAATTTTTCTTTGTGTCCCTGTAAAAAAACTATGAGTGCTAGATTCTCCAAAATCTATACAGATTGAATATCTGTGACTTATAATATGTGTATAAATTTTTTGCTCAATTGAATAAGGCGTTTAGATGCTATCGCACTTTTAAGATTTTGGTCCCATAGGCCATAATGATAAAGAATATTTCTTTGTGTCCCTGTAAAAAAACTATGAGTGCTAGATTCACCAAAATCTATAGGGTTCGTACTATGGTGACTTACAATATACGTACCAAATTTCAGCTTATTCGAACAAAGCGTTTAGACGCTAGCGTGTTCACTCACAGACATACACACATACATACACACATACATACACACATACATACACACACATACATACATCATCGCGAAAATAGTGAAAACGGACTCATTGGACCTCGAAACGTATAGAAACATCAAAATCTCAAATTCTGATTTTTGACATGATTACAATACTTTCCTCACTATAGTGTTCGGAAAGTAAATAATTATAAGATAAAAAAATTTTTATAAACCATGTTTTTTAATTTTCTGTTGAATCATATAAACGCTACTGAAGGCAGACGGAACCCCAGCAATTGGATAAAAGTATTAAAAAAAATTCCTTGCTATCGTCTTTTTTTGAGCTATTATAAAAGTTTCAAATGGCTATCTAGCCGGAAAGTTAGTTAAAAGTTGATTGCAAGCTTTGTACTGGAAACTCTGCCGAAGGCAGCAGGGTCCCGAAGCAATTGGATAAAAATATTTTTAAAAAGCACTTTCACCGTATTCTGAACTGTTCCGAAAGTTTCAAATGTCTAGCTACTCGGGAAGTTAGTTAAATGAATTTTCTGTTGAATCATATGAACGCTGCCGAAGGCAGTAGGGATCTGAAACAGTTGACTAAAAGTATTAAAAAAATATATTGCCACCGTGTTCTGAGCTATCCTGAAAGTTTCAAATATCTAGCTAGTCGGGAAGTTAGTGAAAAATCGATTGCAAGCTTTGTACTGGTAACGCTGCCGAAGGCAGCAGGAACCCGAAACAGTTGGCTAAAGGTATTTAAAAAATGCATTTTCACCGTGTTCTCAACTATTCTGAAAATTTTAAATGTCTAGATAGTCGGGAAGTTAGTTAAATAAATGTTTTGTCGAATTATATAAGTGCTGCCGAAGGCAGCGGGATCTGAAATAGTTGACTAAAATTATTAGAAAAATGTATTGTCACCGTGTTGTGAGCTGTCCTGAAAATTTCAAATGTCTAGCTAGTCGGAAAGTTAGTGAAAAATCGATTGCAAGCTCTGTACTGATAACGCTGCCGAAGGCAGCGGGAACCCGAAACAGTTGGCTAAAGGTTTTAAGAAAATGCATTTTCACCCTGTTCTGAACTATTCTGAAAGTTTCAAATGTCTAGCTATCCGGGAAGTTAGTTAAATAAATTTTCTGTCGAATCATATAAGCGCTGCCAAAGGCAGCGGGACTTGAAATAGTTGACTAAAATTATTAGAAAAATGTATTGTCACCGTGTTGTGAGCTGTCCTGAAAATTTCAAGTATCTAGCTAGTCGGGAAGTTAGTTAAAAATCGATTGCAAGATTTGTCCCTGACAAACACACAAACAAACCCACAAACAAACCCACAAACAAACACACAAGAATCGAAGTTAATAAAAACATGGTAAAATGAACAGTAGAGTTGTTTTGTTTTAAATTATAACGTAGGAAATTCAACAGCAAAACTATTTTACAATTTCCTTTTCTCAAATTATTTCCTAAAATTAATTCCCAAAATTTTGTGACGAGTGTGATATTTTTTGGAATTCACAGAAGCAATTTACATATTTACACATATCTAAAACTATCCTCATATAAAAAACTTTACTTTTCATATATTTTATAAAAGTATTCTCAAATAAATTTAATTATGGAGGAAAAGGGAAAACATTTTAGCTACGGTTAAAAACAGTATAATATTACGAAAATAATACACTATAATATTAAAGAGAGAGAGAGAGAAAAAAAATTACTTTTATTCATGTTAAAAAACTAATATTTTCACAGATGAGAGGAAAGTAGATAAAAATCTGAAAATATGCACAAAATCCCAAAATAATTTGGTTTTATCAAACTCTCAATGAATTTGATGATTTTACAACAGAAGCAGAAACGAAAACATATACAAGATACAAACGAAACAGTACTTTGCAATTATGTGAAAATCTGAAATTCTATCAAACATTTAGGAATAGTCTGAAATTCCTGAAGAAGTCTGAAGAAACTCATGCCTGTTTATTATTGTTATTTTATATATTTCAAATAATTTGTGAATTCAACAAAGAAAAATATTATTTTATAAGACTAAAATTAAAAATACTCATTGCGCTGTGTAAAAAATAATCAACGGACACTAATAAAATTGTATTTTAAAAATATTAAATACCATTTGCTCAATAATGAATAACAGATCTATTGACAGAAGTATATTTCAGAAGTAATATACCTTCTTTTTTTTTTTTTCTTTTTTTTTAGGACTGAGGACTCTAATGGTCGTATTCACCATTAACTTCAACTCCCGGTTCAACGCAAAAACTTGAAAAGCATCTAAAGGCAGCGTACAGCTTTCCATCAAAATTTGGCACGCTGTTTCTGCCATCTAGCGTCGATGATTTCATATAATCTTTGATTGGTTTCTTTCACCTAAAAAGTCTGGAAATAACTATACCGCTAGATGGCAGCAACAACACGGCAAAATTCGTTCAAAATTCATGTTCAACCGGTAGTTGAAGTTATTGGTGAATAACAGCCTTAAGAGGCTACTTCAGTCACCGTCGCCGGAAATCAAAGCCAGTGTAATCCTATAGTAAAATTTGCCCCCTTATAACTCATTACCAAATGAATATTTTTAAATTCCGTTTTCACATTCAGAAAATTCACAACTGTTACATGAGAAATCTGTTTTTAAAAAATGATTATTTTTATTTTTAATATTTTATTTTTTAGCTGAAATATTCGAATTTTCACTTGATTTTGTTCATTGGTCTTAAGAAATTAACAAATTACTGTATCGAATAGCTTAAAATAGGCAGCTCTTTCTAAATGATGAAGCTTATTATTAATTCTTAAGAAATAAAATTACGTTTAAATGCGTATTAATAAAGCAGTTCCAAAGTATGAAAATTTTCTAAAAATTTTGCATTTTTGTGTAAAACCACGCCTCTCATCCCGAACGACTGGAAGGAAGTAATTACAGGTGATTGATTATCTTTGGTGGGGTGAGAATTCTTTCAGGACCGTTCAGAGTGAACCTCCAGGGGAAACTAGCTTTGTATGGAGTCCCCCCCCCGCCCCCCCCCCCCCAACACACACACCTAAACCTTATCTATAAGTAATTTTATGTTTCTTTCAAAACATATACTCTGCAACGAAAATATTGCAACATTGTAGGCCGACTTTTTAGATTTTTGTAGAGTGACATAATTTTATATCTATATATTTTTTCCTTCCGTGATATATGTAATTTTATTGTGTACGTATATGTATGCAAATGAAACAGGAATTTCTATTATAGTATTACATCGGGTCGGGTAATCCTATCTGGCACGGCTCGAATTTGAATTAATTTTTTTACGCGCAATATATATATATGTATGTATTATTTTCAGAAGAATTTCTATTGCTTTTTTTTTTCCCTGATGAATATAAGAACCTTTTAAATGCAGAAATTGGATGACATTTCTAAGTAACATGACTCATGACATGAATTTAATTGCAGTTGCGTAATTATTAATACTTAATATTTTTAATTTTCTATGAGACAAATTTTCTAGCCTCCGAATGTATATTTGCCTCATTATTTTATTATTCTTATATATTGTCAAAATATTTCGAACAGTATTTAATATATAAGAAATTTTGCGATACGATACACTGAAATTTATAGCTAAATTAGTAATTATTAATATAATTATAATATTTCATTTATATTAAAAATTACTAATTTTATAATAAACAAAACTTCATTCATTATGTTAAATTTGTAACATTTTTGCCCTTAAAAGATTTGCTCAATAATTAACTGCATTTTATGTACTAAAATTTTAATTTTGTTTCTTGTTTAACATAAATTTAACTATACATTATTGCAGGTCTGGTTGTGGGTCTGATGATGCAAGTTCGTGTCGGGTTTTGGGGTAGATAGTCGTTTTACGGGACAAGTTTACCCAACTCTCGCATATTCTAATTCATATACAGCGCAGCTGATGCAGTTTTTTGAAGGGAACCTTCGGTGAATGACTTTTTTTTTTTTTTTTTTTTTTTTTTTTGGAAGAGATATAACGCATAAATAACCAAAAATTATTATTATTATTTTCACTCTACCTGAATCTGATCTCGATAAAAGATGTATGTAATTTTTTCTGTTTGGATTTATTATCATTTATATTATTTTTAATATTATTAAACTTTTTGTTAATTTTTTTTAAGCATTTTAACTATTTTGTTGCGTTTTTCTCTAAAACAGCCAAATATTTTCTCCATATTTATTGTTTATATTACACATATTTTTTTGCAAGCATTATAAATTACGTTGAAATTCATTCTTTATATAAGCACAAAATATGAAAATAATAATAATTTTAGAAAAGAAAAATCTCTTAATACTTCTGCAAATATTGTAAATATCATAGTAAACAAAATGATCTGAACAAATTATAAGCCGTCCGAATATCCCCCCCCCCCCCCAAAGTTATATCTAATACTCAATGTAATTCTCATAGTTATAGAAAGTTTTATTAAAAAGGTATGAAAATGGTGATGAAAAAAAAAAAAAAAAAAAAAAAAAAAAAAAAAAAAAACAGTTTACTTCCTTCTGGTAATCCCTAGCCCCCTAAGGTTTGCGCACCACTCACTGTAATTTTTTATAAACACTAAGTGATAAGTATTCAAATTTTCACTGAAATTGCTACCAAGGAGACGTAAAAACAATTATTTTTCTTTCCCTGTCACCCCCCCCCCCCCCACCACCACCACACACACACAGGATATATAGTTCGACTGCTTATTTTTCTAATACTAAGTGAATGTTGAACCAATCTGATTGAAACGTCGCACTACTGTTGCAGTATGGGCAGTTGGCGACAATCTGGGACTCACCCCAAGGATAAAGTGACTAGCTGTCCTCCCCAAATTTGAAGAAAAAAGTCTGAATTGTGAAAAATTGTACTACGAAAGCTATGTACTTATCATAATTATTATCCTTCTGGTTCGCATTTATTTAGAGTAAATATATATATATTTGTATATAATTGGGCATTTGTAATATTTTTTAATTTTACTCTATCATAAAGATACTCTTATCAGGTCACCATACCTTAGGGGCGGTTCGAAGACACCACAATTTTGGTACTCCATGGATGGTATGGCTTCAACGCTTGTGTGACCCTCACAGGTATAATTTGGGATGGGAACATGGAAGTCATGTCTGTCACGACGCATTTTACATGCGCCATTCAATGTACATAACGGTCTTTGGTTGATTTGAATATCGATATCGCAATTTTTCAGTAACGAGCTCGGCGCTCTACCGGCCAGGCTAATGTAATAGGAAAATAATTCTTTAATCATCTCATTTTTTTTTTTTTTTTTCTTTTAGTAATATGAAAATCATTGTTTGGTATTTATTCTGTATTGCAATTAGGGGCTGTCCATAAATGATGTCACGCTTTTTTTTCAGAATTTTGGACCCCCTTCCCCCCTTTGTCACAAAGTGTCACGTTTCAATATACCCCCCCCCCCTCCTTTTCACAAGTCACGGAACATGACATACATCAATAATTACTTGAAGTTCAGAAACAAAATATTAGACTAGAGATCATATTTCAAATTTTATTTTTAAATGTTGACTATGGATCTTAATGACATCTATAAATATAACCATAAGGACTTATATCTTTTGTTGGACATTTCAAGAGTGTGAGAAGGGAAGGTTTTCTTCTAAGTAAAGATTTTCTATTGCTATCATATACTAAAAACCTACTCTGAATGCTTTTTTCTGAAAGAAAATAATGTATGAGGGGAGGGGGAAATCACAGGATAAAGTTACTTTTACTCGAATTAAAAAAATATCTTTAATCTTTGATAATTTTAAAATAACTTCAAAATTTCATCTGCTGAATATAAATGTTTGTATTTTAACTGAAATATGTGATATCACACTTTTTGTTACCCCCCTCCCCTCCCTTGTCACAAACTGTCACAATTTCACGAACCCCCTCTCCCCCCTCCAAGCGTGACATCATTTATGGACGGCCCCTTAGCAAATCACAAAAGTGCTTCTCTTCGTGTGCCATTTTCCCGGTATTTGAACAAGATATATCATTTTACATGTAACATTATATTATATTATCCATTATTATTATTATTATTATTATTATTATTATACCATCTCTTGTTATTATCCTGCACTCAATACGGTACGCTAAAGGCTACCGAAACAGCTGTCTGCTTTCCTGTTATTTATTTTTGGCGTTCTCGACATTGTTATTTGCCTTGTTCATCATTTCATGCCAAGTCTTTCACCAATATAACACGTAATGTTATTTTAAAGTCATAAAACATATTGTTCAATTTCTATTTTGCAGGAATATATTAATTTTGTATAACATGAACAATCGAAGAGTAGCAGAAGATAGTATTTAAATTAATAAAATAAGATTTCGAAAATTTTAATTTCGTATTTTAACTCACTTCCTATTATCCATTTCAGTTTAAATTTTGCTTAAACATAAAATTTACCATATGTCATTGTCATAGTCTTATCAAGATGGTTAAAATCTTTTGCAAATTTTCTCATTCACTATACTAAAAAGCAGAACGTAAGTTATTTTTATTTATTTTTTATTTTACTTTATTTATTTTGTAATATACTATGCTTGTAAAGCAAACAAAAAATTATACATTAATTTTTACTTTCTTCTATATGTATATATAGAAGAAAGTATTAGTTTCGTGAAAATTTTCGAACTCTAGTTTTCGATGGATTTACACGTTTTGGGATGTCCTGAACACGATTTGACTGTTTTTAGAAAATTATTTATAACATTTTGAAGACAATAATTTATGCATTTTTTCTACATTTGCATTATTTCTTCTTATTATTCTACACTGTTTGAAGTAATTGTCTTCGCTTTTTCGTATATACTCAATGAGAAAATATTACTATTATTTTATTAACTAACATTGATAAATTAGGATCTATTTTATAAAACGTATCAATTTTTGCATAATGCATTAATAATTTTTAAATAAATTACGATATATCATTTGAAAGATCTTACTTTATGTACTTTATACAATTTTTCATATATATATATGTGTGTGTGTGTGTATGTATGTATATCATGATTAACATACATACACTTTCAAACCTCGAAAACCTTTCATTACATTATTATTATATAAAATATATTTACTTGCATAATATTAATAAATATTTAGTTGCATGTATATTTAGCGTTTTCTCTAACAACCTTACATCAGCACAAATTTTTTTTTTATACATCATGCACATCATTAAAAAGATTATAATTTATAAAATTTGTTCTAAATTTATACTATCTTTATTATACTATATTCTTTTAAGTTTTTATTTATTTATATTTATTTATTGCCCTTAAACCAATGAGAAATTAATATTAATGTTTTATAAATTTAATTTTTTAATTCTTATGACACATTATTTGAAATATTATAATAGAAATTAGACATTTATCTCTTTGACGTATGGTTTTAAAAGCATATTTTTTAAAAAATTTGATTGAAATTACATACGGGTGAGGGATAAAATAATGTGAACTCCTTAGATTTTTGACATTTATTTGATTATTTAAAAATATACTTCAAGTATAATATTTTTTAGCTTCGACAATGTAATCATCATAGTTTGACACATACTTTCAACAGAAAATTTAACCAACAACTACTCATAAAGATCGACAACAAATTAAAAACGATAAAATGTGCTTGTAAAGATTTTGGTTTTAAAGTAAGTCCGATTGGCTACTCTAGGTTCCTAGGTCTGGGATTGAGAGAGGGATCCGTGGGTGGTCTTCCTTCCTATATATAAAATAGCATGCATTTGCACTTGTTTCGGAGAAAACCATGGAAAACTCCGAACGGTTTGGCCGACGAGCGTGACTTTGACCGGCACTCACGTCTACCAGCTTTTACAATAGAACTTCTCGGCCACTGTGAATTTGTATAGATAATATTTTGTATAGATAATAATTTGTATAGATAATAATTTGTATAGATAATAATTTGTATAGAAAATAGTCTGAAACTTTTATAGTCAGTCTTCGAGCTTTATTCTCTATTTGTATGCCTTTTTGTCTAAATAGCGCATATACTGCCAGAAAAGAAATATTTATTTTAAAATTCTAACGTTTCTCACAAATTATTTTAATTCTGATGAGCAGAATTCAAATAACATAGAATTTACGTGCAGCTTAAAAAATAAATGCCAGCGATTTTATTAACATTTCGACTATTAGAATTTCAAATGATTTGATTAATTACTCAATGACATATGAACATGCATTCAGTTGTTGCAGTGATTTCATTGTCAATGGCAGTGAATTATAAATATTCTCTCACCATAAAAAGTAGCAAAGTCTTAAAAAAAATTTAAAAATTTCTTTGTTTCTTCTGCAATAGCATGAAATATTGGTTTAAAATTGCTATACTTAATTTTTTTACTATTTCCTCTTTCTATAATTTATTATCTCTCGTTAACCATATCATGCGTAAATTTTTTATAAACATTTGCAAAATTTCAAAAAATTGACAGTAATAATATTAAAACTAAAAAATTAAAAAGGCAGTTGTAAAAAAGTAAACAACATATATATAATGTGTTTATACATATACATCCTGGGTAAAATTTATTTTTTCTGAATGTATTTTATTGCAATTTTGACGTCAAACTTAATTATCAATTTCCCATTACTTTAAATTTTTCCAAATGAAGAATAATTTTTCTTTTTTCTTTCTTTTTTATAGCATACGCTTTTTAGTTGGGACATCAAACAGAAGAAAAGGTTTTTTAGACAAAAAACAGAAAAAAAAAAAAGAACCCAGAATGTTAAATATATCAAAAAGAAATTACTATTATTATGAGAATGAATATGAGTTAGCTCAATGTGATAAAATAAACGAACCTCCATTACTTTTCCTTAAAAATAAATAAATAAAAATAAAATAAGATAAAATAAATCTGGTGTGAAACAACCACATGACTTCCATTATCCACGATTACACGTATTATATGCATTTTTTTGTGATAATGTAATCAAAAGGCATAAAAGTGAATTAAAGAAGTAGAAATCTAAAAATCTAAAATTTCTCCGGTAAGAGAAACTTTATATACACATATAAAGACATACAAAAAAAAAAAAAAAAAAAAAAAGCGTACATAATAGAGAGGTTAAAAAAAAAAACTTTATGAGAAAGCTAATCTATATTTTAAAGCTGATATATATATATGAGAGCTGATATAAGTAGATATGTAAAACAGAGTTTACATAGCGAGAAAAAATAAAATAAAATGTAGAGTTATTTTTTGAAACACCAATTTCTGAGATCTAAAACTGGCCTACCCATACTAGAGGTGAGTTCGGGCTCTATTTTGGCAATCCGAGCCCGCCCGGGCCCGAAACATTTTTGAACTGAGCCCGCCCGAGCCCGAAAAATTTTGTGTGATCAGAGCCCGAGCCCGCCCGAGCCCGATATTGAAAGTGGTACGCTATGCAACGCATACACAATAGTAAAATTAAATACCGTTTTCATTTTCAAATACATTTTCTTATTATCAATCCTCAATTTAAATAACTATAAATGTTATTATAACAATTTTTAATGTCTGTGTCTCTGTATACATGTATATATTTATATAATAGATATTCATAGCGCAGCCCATTGTTTATAACGCGCCTATCGGGGGGGAAAAAATTTATCCGAATGAGTGATATAATGAGGCCCGATATAAAGAAGGAGGAAGGATTACTGTATAACACTATGACATAATATGCATCCCGTTGAAAAAAGAGTTCTATTTAGAAAAAGGAAAGTCAAAGCTACTAAGGTTTGCAAGATTATTTTGTGATTTATAACCTATCATGACTATTATGACATTACTAAAGGTGCTCTCAAAATGAATAAAATTTCTTTTTTTTTTTTTTTTTTTTTACATTTTCCAGTTAGTGAAGAATGAAATAAACGGAACTTTTAGCTTGAATCCGAGCCCGCCCGGAGCCCGAAGACTTGCGTAAGATTTGAGCCCGATCGGGCTCGGGCCCGGACTCGGGCTCGGGCTTACGGGCTCGGGCTGAGCCCGTCTCATCTCTAACCCATACCCAAGCAGAATAACTGTTAATTTTCCTCTAATAACTACGTAATACATGAGAAAGGATATCTAAAATGGAGTTTTTCTGTTTTTTAAATTAATATCTTGAATTGTTATATACTTTTCTTGAAAATTATGTAACAATTTTTAAGAAAATCGTTAGAGCTGTTTTTGAGCTACCAACTTTTACCAAAACTCAATTATTGACCGTAAAAAAATAATTACAAAAGGATATTTAAAAGTGAATTATTATGGCGAGTTTGAGAACATCCGTACAGCCGTTTTTAAAGGACGCGCTTGCGAGACCTGAACTTGAGCTATTTATACAGGACGCCTATCAATTTTCCTGAACTAACAAACTATATCATTTGAAAGGACATCTAATAGAGTGTTTATGTAGCAAATTTAAAGAAAATCGTTAGAGTCGTTTTTGACATACAAACTTGCGGTCCCACTTCCAGTTTTTTAATTTTCACCAAAATTTCGAAAATTAATCTGTACACCAGACCTGTCTCAACTCTGAAGTTTTGTAGTTCTACCTTTATTAGTTTCGGAGATATGATAGACAGAAGATTTCATACATACACGCATTCAATCATAAATACATACATACATACACATACACACACACAGGCCAATTACCAAAAACCACTTTTTTGGACTCTGGGGACCTTAAAACGTGTAAATCAGGTGAAATCTCGATATTGAATTTTTGGACCGAATACAATACTTCCATTACCTACTGTAGTAGGGTAGTGGAAGTAAAAAAAAAAAAAAAAAAAAAAAAATGTTAGAGACGTTTTTGAGAAACGGACTTCTGAGATACATCCTACTTCCGGCTTTCCAATTTTCACCAAAAGTTAAAAGAAAAATCATTTGCCTACCAGACCTAACCCAATCTTGAAGTTCTGTCGATCTAACTTATTATTTTTGGAGATAGAACCCCCCCCCCCACCCCCCCCGACACACACACACACACACACAAACACACACGCGTACTGACCATTAAAATAAAAATAAAAAAAAAAAACTTTTTTGGACTCAGGAGATGTAAAACATCAAAACATGTAAATCAGTTACATTTAAAACATGTAAATCAGTTGAAAAATCGATGTTATTTTTGGACCGAATACAATACTTCCATTACCTACGGTAGCAAGGTAATGGAAGTAAAAAGAGAGGAAAGAAATCGATTGCGATGAGCATAAGTTGAGGTCATTTATGGGATGCAGCATCCCCCCCCCCCTTAAAAAAAAAAAAAAAAAAAACATTCAGAAGGAGTTATAAGAGAAAACTTTAGAATTTAAAACCTTCATTTTTGCTAGTGACTTTTATTTTTTTTTTTTTATAAACAACTAGCAAACTCGTGCGAAATTTTCGCATTTTATTTCTTTTCTTATTTATCCTTAAAATTTGAAACTCATAAATATCATACCAATTTCACTACTTAATTAAAATTTTAATTTAACAGAAGCCAAATTATTATTATAACCGAATAAATATTGTGCAATAGTAAAACGAGAATCATTGAAGGAAAAGTTTCGAAATAAAAATCCTTGGTTGACAAGTCAGTTTTCATACTTTCGCAGGCAGTACAGTTTTAGTAAAGAACCCTCATGACACCTTTTAAATTTTTATCGCCAAAAGTGTGATGACATTTTATTTATTTTGGCATAATTTTTTGTTAAAAAAAAAAAAAAAAAAAAAGGAAAAAAAAAATTCCTATTTTGATTATACTTTTTCTGATTGCGTTTCTTAGTCAATTTGAGATAATAATTACTATTCTATATATACAGTAACCGCCGCTTAATAAAATCACTGGTTAATAAAATCAGCCGCTTAATCTGATCAAATCGCCAGGACCAGAATCAAATCAATACAAACTACTTTTAAAGCCGCCGCTTTATAAAATCAGCATCGCCGGTTAATAAACTCAAAAAAAATCTTCTCATTAGCCAAAAATATAATTTATGCACACTAAAAAATGTTTTTATTTACATTTGTGATTTTTTTTTTCTTTAATAGAAAAAGAAATTAAAGCACAACAAACCCTCCGTTATCGCGCATTGTTCAATATTTTATACTTGCAGCACAGTTACAAATTAAACACACCCTGCAACTTATCTCTATAACAATTTCAAGGAACGTATTTTTCAAAGCGCAGTAAAAAAATACAAATTCGATTTGAAAGGATTTTTTTTTTTTTTTTTTTAGAAGGCAATTTCTAGTTCTTATTTTGAAATTACTACAATTCTTGAGTTTTAAACGGAAAGATTTTAAATTTATAAGAACAACGTGAACTTTTGGTAAAGTAATGATGATTTTCCTCTAACGAAAGTACATGGGAACTTGGAATGCGTTTAATTTACTTATATCGAATAAACAATTAGTTAATTATCTACCAAAACTTAATTAATATTGTTTACTAATTATATTATTAGTTACCTTTTGAAGTTTCTTTCGAAATTCAGGGAAGTAATACCTTTTTCTTAAGGGCAGGAAAGTTCGCCGGATATAAAAATCAGCCGCTTAATAAAATCACTTTGGCTCAGAACGAATGTGATTTTAATAAGCGGCGGGAACTGTATCTTTAAAATATTTCTACGTTTTGAATGACGCTTACAAAAATTCTGAAGAAGTAACTTTTAAAAATATATTTTTTCATAAAATAATGTCATCATGCAAATGTCGTCATTTTTTTTTCTTTATTAGTTCATTGAGCTGAGTCCGCATGCTTAAATATTGTTCATTTTTAAATATTATTTTTTATCCTCGCGTATTTTATTAATTTCACCACTATCGTATCGCTTCGACAAAAAATAATTGTAACTGGTCCACGTTAGAGAAATATTATATAGATAATAATAATACATTCTTATCCTTTTTTATATATTGTGCAGTGAGTAAATTCATTGCAAAATGTGCTGCTAGCTGTTTTTCTATTTTACAAGTATATTCTCATTTCATTTTCTTAGAAAAATAAATAAATAAAAATAAAATCTCAACAGATTTTTGCTATTCAATAAATTACTCATAAGCATTATGTAAAGACGTTGTTTAATCCACTTTTTTCAATTCGTAATATATCAATTTTTTCATGGCTGTGAAAGGATAGCTCTTGAAATTATAAAACCCCCTATCTTCATTGTGAAAATGAGCCTTTGGACATTTACACAGGAAAACTGTGTATGAAGATTTAATTGCTTTTTCTCTACAGGTAGTTAAATTCTAACACCATTAAGGGGGGTCTATGGGGATGTTTGACCTTAGGTCAAGCTGTCACCTGACACTTAAAAGGGCTCGCGCCTTTCACAAGCTGAAAAGAGACAGGATAGGCATTTCGTAAAGTCAATCATTCTGAACAAGATACGCCCCTCTGTTGGCAACACATGTGCCTTTGGGATGGGATAATGACATTGTAGGTGACTGAGGTACCCCGTTAAGTCTCAATCTATGGATTTTTACGATACCAGTTTTACGATAGTTGGACATTTATCGAAATCGAAAATTTATCAAAAATTTAATTGAATAATTTGAAAGCGACGTTATAATTTGACGGGGGGGGGGGGGGACTAATAGTCCTCCGTACTAAACTAAATTCTGTTTTTGCCCCAGAATTTCATCAAAATCTTTATTTATTTATTTAAAAAGAAAAGACAATTAATAATAATCAGTTTCGAAATGGACAGTGTCGAAAAAGTTTTTTTTTTTTTTTTTTTTTTTTTATAATTTTAAATTAGGAAATAAAAAGCGCGTGCAAAATGAAATAAAAAATAAAATAAGATTTATAAATAGACAATATTTAAGCTCGTGGACTCAGTTCAATAACAAAATAAGAAAAAATTACGACATTAGTCCAATGAGATTAACTTTTTTTTTTTTTGTAAGCCTTCATTAAAGTTACTTAAAAATAAATAAATAATCTTCAAAATTATGCATGAAACAAATATTTTTAGAAAATAATAAAATTACAATTTAAATAAAATTGTTTCAATATTTAAAACTGAATTTTCTTAAAAATATTTTAAAAAGTCCGCAAAACATTACTTCATTTTGAAATAAAATGATCACATCATTAGATAATTTAAATTTTTAAATGTATACCTTAAAAATAATTTTAAGCATAAAAAATAACATTTTAAAAGTTATAAATATACTTCTTAAATTTTAAATATTTCTTCCATCCTCTTCCTTACTAAAAAGTTTGTGAACTAAGAATGAGTTTCTAATTATTCTAATTAAATTTACAATCAACCAAAATAATCCAGGCATGAGAGTGCAGAAAATGAAAAAAAAGCGGAAACACGCGTGTTCATAAAAACAATTTTAAATGAAAAATAATGCGCGCGGGGAAAACTATACAAATGTGTTCATAAAATTTATTTCAAATGAAAAATATTGCTCACAGGGAAAAACTATACAAAATATTTTAAAAGGGACAAATTAAACTAAAAGAATAATGCACATCAACACAATAAAACATGTGTTTAAAAGAAAAAATAGCTAGCAATCAACATTTAATCATTGACTGGTGGTGGAAAATGGGAAAGGGGGAGGGGGGGGGGGGTAAAAAGTAGTTCATGAGTGAGAAATATTAAACACAATTCTACTTCTTTATGGGTTTCAGAATATCATAAAGTAAGTTTAAAATTAATATTGACATTTTTGTTGTGGATGGATAAATATTAAAAAATAAAAGGTTTCCCACAGAATGTTTAATCGGCGATGGTTAGAGATGAAGAAAAAAAAAAGGGGGGGGGCGCAGGACAAAAAAAAGTACATGAGTGAGAAATATTGAATAATTATGTTCTTTTATATTTTATAGAATCTGATAAAACACATTTAAAATGAATATTGTCATTTATATTTTGGATGGAGAAAGATTGAGAATCTAAAGACTTTGAAAACTGATCGTTATTGGAGTTTGATTTAAAAAAAAAAAAAAAAAAATCCGCGGAATTAACGGAAATTACAAAAAGCGGAAAATCGCGGATCCGCGGAAAATTCTCATGGCTGATAATCTGTAGAATTTTAAAAGAAAAAAAGTACATACATTGAAATTAAAGACGGTAAGGAAACAAACATATTAAAATAAAATAAAACATTAAATAAAATAAGGTAAAAGTAAATGAAATAAAATAAATTACAACGAAAGTGTGAAATTTTTGTTTTATTTCATGTTTTCTTTTATCACTTTCCATTCCTCTAAATCTATACCTATCTCTCTTCCCTTTCAATATTTTGAACTTCAATTTAATCCAATCCACACCAGAATGCAGAAAAATGTCTCTCTATTTTTTTTTCCTTTATCTTAAAATTTGAACTATAGTTCGTACTATTTTTGATTGATAAAGGACTGTTTTATTATTTTTTACTTGAAACAGCTGCTGTTGTTTGCGCATAAAATTCTTATTCGTAACCATTTAACACTATTTTCCTGCAGAAAAACAGGATTTAAGTTTTTATTGAAAGAAGTAATACTTAATATTCACTCTTTTATTAGCAATAGGTAGAGATGCATTGCTAATGTAAGAGCAAAGAGTACAATATTAAAGGCGAGAAAGGTAGTCCTTCATTATAAATTTCATTAAGACACAAAAAATTTCGCGAATAAGTATTTTGCAAGGTAATCCTTTTTTTTTTCTTTTTAAATGTAAATTAAGAATAGCAAATAACAAAAATAAAAACAAACTGTGAAAAGCGATAAAAAGAAAACTAAAAATAAAGCTAGAACCCGTTTAGCCGAAGGGTGCTCTTTCTCATTCATTGATACTCAGGCGGTACTTATGTTCGTCAAAAGCAAAAAAGAAAAATCGAAGAAAAAAATGAATAAAGTAATTTTTATTAGTTGCGCCGCCAAGCCAATAGCATCTATTGATTTCAGGTCAATCCGATGTCTCCCAATCTACAATGTCGGTAAAGGAAAGAAAAATAATAATAGAAAAAATACTAAAGACTATAATGTAAATATTCCGGGTAAAGTGCGCGTGCCTGGCATGCATAGCACAAACATCTAAGGAGATGGGAGGGGGAAAAAAAAGTCTCGATTTGACTTGAAGAAAGAAACTGTGTAAGGTTAACTAACAGCAGCCATGAATGGTCAAATTAGCACTTTCCGATTATGGAAAGTTTCACTGTTTAAATATACATTTACTAATGAGTGAGATATTTTTCTTTCATATAACGGTCAAAGAACGAAGGTATGTATTGCACAATAATTTGTTTGAATTTTAATTATGTGTGTCCAAGAATGAATAAAATAGTGAATGATTTGATTAATACATGAAAAGGAGATTGATTGATGGACAGATTTATTAATTGTAGTGGGAGGGGGGGGGGGGGGGACACATATTTAATCTTTAGCTCTATGTTGTATTGATAAAGATGAATCATTCACGTCGTTGTTGTCATTCTTTCATTTAATTGAAACTTCAAACTAAAAGCTCTTACTTTTCTATATTTTATATCTATATTTTGAGTATAAAATATGCATGCATACGAATGAAAATTAATATATTTCTCATCGGGTACATGTTGCCCTGTATCGCGTAGAAAAATCTGCAGTTCAAACGTTTGTTTACTTTATTACTGATACTGTTTTCTTTAATTCAAAAAATTCCTAAATTAAAACCTTTTATTTTTTTATTTATTTTATATTACATGTCATTATTGATATTATTTTTTTATTTAATTCAAAAGATAAAAAAAAAAAAAATCTCTTTTTAGGACGGAGGACTATTAGTCTCAATCTATGGATAAAACGTTGTCGCCAGTTGTACGATGGTTGGACATTTATCGAAATCGAAAGTTTATCGAAAATATAATTGAATAATTTTGAAAAAGAAAAAAAAAAAAAGCTGATAGTCCTCCATACTAAACTAAATTCTGCTTTTGCCAAAATTTCATGAAAATCGTTTTTTTTTTTTTTTTTTTGAAAGAAAAAGAAAACTAATAATAATCAGTATTGAAACGGGCAGTATCGAAAAAGTTGAAGAAGCCCTTTTTTAGACAAAAATACATAATTTATTCTTTTATTTATTTTATATTCCATATCCTTATTGATACTGTTATTATTTAATTTAATTCAATAATCCTCCCTCCTCCTCATACCCCCCTCCCCAAATAAATAAATAAATAATAATTTTATATTTTATTTATTTTATATAGTATATCATTATTTATACTGTTATTATTTTATTCATTTTATATTATGTAATTTATATAGTTATTGTTTTTTTAATTCAGCATAGTTCGAAATTCTTTTACTTATTTTATATTATGTAATTGATATTGTTATTGTTTCATTTAGTTCAAAAGATTTCGAAATTGAAAACTTTTATTTATTTTTTTCATATATATTGCATATCATCAACATTTAGAAGATGAAATATACATACACCAGAATAAAATATAATATTTATAATTAAGCTAAAACAATTTTTTAAGCAAAGCATAGCATTTCATGAGGAAAAGAAAAATATAATTATATTTCTTTCATTTAACCAAATTTAGTCGATTAAATAAATAAATAAAGTAAAATAAAATAAATAATAAGTGGAATTTTTTAAAATTTAGAAATAATAAAATGAAAATGAAAAAAGCTGTAATACGTGGGTGAAAAATGTAAAAGATACTTAAATAAGAAGAAATAACATAAAATATGGAATTGCACCAAAAATAACGAAATCCAAAAAAAAAAGTTCTGCGAATGTCTGTACTTGAGATAAATTTTAGTTTTAATTAAAAGAAAAAAAAGTTTTCGACTATTTAATTTTTTTATTTTATTTCATTTATTTGTTTATTTTAAGGGGAAATTACAAACATTCAAAGTTTTAAATACGTATGCTCAAAAATTCGCTTTATTTTTTATTTTTTTATTTTAATTGTAAATTCGTCTAAACAGATATTTTATAGTATAAGATAATACGTCATGAACTATAAAACTGACACTGTATCTGCATATCTGCAACATAACATTCACATATTTATTCTATATCAGTAAAACATAATATAAGAAATCACTTGGTTTCTAAAAAAATCAACTCAAAAAAAAAAAAAAAAAAAAAAAAAAAATCAATAAAAATAAGTTTAACAATTTTCATTTTATAAGTGTTTTACAAATACAAGTTCGCAGTCATAAATTATTTATTAAGTTCTAAATGATTTGATTGAAAAATGCTCCCAAGCACATACTTATTTATTTATTTATTTATTAAGCTATATTGGTAATTTATTAGTAAATATTAAAGATAAGCAATCAAATGTCCCCCCCCCAAAAAAAAAAAAAAAAAAAAAAAAAAAACTTTATATTTTATAAAACTAACGAAAGAACCATAGATATTTTTAAAGACATTTAATTATAAAATAAAATCCTGATTTTTTATTTATTTCTTGATTCATATATGATGTACAATATTTGCAAGGATTTTTTTTAAATACATATTAATATTTAGAAAATATCGTCATTTAAAATTTGCGGTAAATTCGTTATTATGCCAACTATTCTTTCACGCGATAAAAACTGTGTCCAAAAATGGAGGATAACATATTAGTTTCGTTTTCCAGTGCCACCCAGGCCTAAACTACAACGTAGGCTTCCCAAAAGGGATTATCACCCTTTCATATTAGCACCGTTTTATAAAAGAGATAAATTATTTTACATCGGATTTTTTTTTTTTTTTTTTTTTTTTTTTTCTCCCCACCTGTTATAAATAATTTTTTTTAATCTCAAAAACTCGCAGACGACTAAGAAATTCGTCTACGAAGGCGTGGTTGTGATGTATCAAACCTGGCGCCTAGGTGCTTTTTTTTTTTTCTTGTAGAGTTATACCGATATGAATATCAAAGAGGTTAACATTTTACATCGTTTTTTCCTTTCTTTTTCTTTTCTTTATATATGTAATTGGAGACATAGACATCCTAGTTATTCTTGATCTAGTATTTTTTAAGAAATAAGGTTTTTCACTTATTTATTTAATTTCAATCTATAAATACATGAGATCAAAAAAGAACAAAGGGGAGGAGAGGGGAGGGGAGGGAGGGAGAGAGAGAGAGAGAGAGAGAGAGAGAGAGAGAGAAGTTCTTAATCAATAACTATCTCTACTTATGAAAATATTAATAACAAAATTAACATTTATTTCTGAGATCTTAAAAATCAATTAATTAATTGCTGAAAAAATAAAGAAAACTATTTTTATTTTCCTAATTATATTTAATGAAAAAAAAAAGGGGGGGGGGGGTTAAGCGAAAAAATTACATAATTTAATTTCATTTAAAATTAAGTCAGTAATGTATGTAAGTTTATGAATAAAATTTGAACAAGTTATACATAAAAAAAATTAAATGAATTTTAGATATTTTTAAAACCCAGCAACAGTATTATGAATTCCACAATTGCTTCAGGTAACATTTCATTACATAACACCTCAAAGTATTTAAAAAGTATTCAAAAATTTTCAATACTATTTATTTCCACATAAAAGTTAGTAAATTTTCACTTTTTTCTTTTCTTTTTCATTTTCCTAAAATATGTCAATTACTTATATATTAAATTACTAAATCCATGCTTACTATATATCTAACAATCAAACAGAAATATTTCTTTTCGTACAATGAGTATAAATAATTTCCTATTCGTTCTTTATTTTCCAATATATATTCTAATTAAATTTAATAAAGAAAGAAAATCAAAATCATTATAGAAATGTATGAGAACCTCTACATTTCGTCTATAATAAATTTTCATCTTTGTTTTAATGTACTCATACATGACACTAAAATATAAAGAAAAGAAATGAAATAAAATCTTTCTTTTTTAAGTATTAAATTTATCATACAGTCTTTAAAAACATGTAACACTTGAATTGCAGTGAAATATGTCGTTCAAGAGAAAGAAATATTAAAAGAATTTTTCTTTTTAAATGAAATCCAAGAAACTTTGTAGTATTAAACAAAATTCATACAAGCACTACCGATGCAGGAGTATAATAAAATTTTGCAAATGTAATTGAAATTTCATAACCATTTCTCTTTCGTAGTCAATTGGTTAAGCATATTCTAACAAAAAGAAAAAGATTTTTTTTTTTCTACAACATATTAAGAGGTTAGATGGGTTTCAAAGGCTAAAATAAATAAATAAATAAATAAAATAAAATAATAAATAAATAAACACAATAAATATTATTAATAATATTTATTACACTCCGCGACAAAAAGATATGTACAAAGGGTTTTTTCTTTAATTTTTCATAAAATAACATTATCTAAATTATGCTTATCATTTATTATTATCATAAAATAACACTATTTCAAGACTATTTTTTTTAAAGACTAATTTAGAAAAAATTTAAGACTAAAATTTTTCTAAATTAAGACAAAAAACATAGAAAGATAGGTACAAAGATTTTTTTTTTTTTTTTAATTTTTGACAAATATTTAGTATGTTTTTGATATGATAATATTTTTTTATGATAATAAATGATCAGCACAATTTAGATAATGTTCTTTTATGGGAAGAAAAAAAACTTTGAACCTAATTTTTTGTTGCGGAGTGTAGTCTTAAATTAGAAAAATTTTAGTCTTAAAATTTTTCTAAATTAGTCTTTCAAAAAAAAAAATTAGTCTTGAAATAGTATTATTTTATGATAATAATAAATGATAAGCACAATTTAGATAATCTTATTTTATGAAAAATTAAAGGAAAAACCTTTGTACCTATCTTTTTGTCGTGGAGTGTATATTAATAATAATAATAATAATTTAATAAATAATAGATATTTAAAAATACAATAAATAAAATGTTCATTCAAAATTTTGAGCATTTAAAGGAGCAACATTTAAATAATATTTTTAAAAAATTTCATTTAAAAAATTTAGAAGATTCAGCCAGTGAGTCTGGTTTCTGGGACTCATCAGAAAAAACGATGGACAGGATTTCTCAAAAAACTAATGCACTAATCTTTTTGAAGTTTTGCCCACTTCTTTAAAATAGAATTAATTAGTGCTTGAACAAAAGGTTTATCTTTTTTTTTTTTTTTTTTTTTTTTTTTTTTTTCCAAATACAACTAATTTTACAAGGCTATACAGGATGTATCGAAAATTGTACTGGTTTTACTTTTAAATAGAAAAAAAATCAAATTTCAATCTTTTTTTTTTTTTTTTTTTTTTTTTTTCCAAATACAACTAATTTTACAAGGCTATACAGGATGTATCGAAAATTGTACTGGTTTTACTTTTAAATAGAAAAAAAATCAAATTTCAATCTTTTTTTTTTTTTTTTTTTTTTTTTTTTTTTAGGACTGAGGACAATTATTCCCAATCTACGGATTTTTACGATACCAGTTTTACGACAGTTGGACATTTATCGAAATCGAAAATATAATTGAATAATTTGAAATCGATGTAATAAAATAAATAAATAAATAAATAAATAAATAAATAAAAAAAAAAAAATATTAGTCCTTCGTCCTAAACTAAATTCCGCTTTTGTCTTTTTTGAAAGAAAAAGAAAAAGAAAAAAAAATTAATAATAATCAGTTTCGAAATGGACAGTATCTAAAAAGCTTTCTTTATTTTTTTTTTAATAATTTTGAATTAGGAAATAAAAAACGCGCGTGCAATGAAATAAATAAAACAAGATAATTAAGTTTGAGTTTGAGTTGGTAATTTTTCTTTTCTTTCTTTTCTATTTTTCAATATTTTATAATTTATTGAATAATAGAAAAGAAAGAAAAGAAAAGGAAAAAGAAAAGAAAAGAAAGAAACAGAAAAAAATAATCGCATAAATTACATATATTTTTGACTAAAATGGCGATAAAAATTCAAAAGTCGCCTAAGTGGAGCTATATTAAGGCTATACCATGATCAGATTTACATAATTAATTAATTAATTAATTAATTATTTTTTCAATAAGAAGATTACAAATAAATTATTTTATTTATTTATTTATTTTTAATTCTTCTTTCAAACACCAGACAATTCTATTTTGTAGAAACATGCAAAATTTCAATAAGATCGGTGTATTAGTTTTTGAGAAATCGCGTCTATCGCTCTTCTAAAAGGTCTAGGGAAACCAGGACTCACCTGCTAAATTTTACAAACTTTTTAATAAAAATTTTTAAAAAATGCAGTAGAACCTTGGTTATCCGAAGTAATTGGGACCGACTATCTTTCGAAAAGTCGAAATTTGCGGATAATCGGGAATTCTTCAATTCTAAGATAAAGGACGAATATAGGCACTGTTTCTTATTATGGGAACAAATGCTTACAAAATAATAATAATAATAATAAAATAATAATAGCAAAATAAAAATAAATTATCCGATTTGTACTATTGAATCTTAGTACAAGTACCTTTTACATATTTCACAAGGATTAGAAACAAACTTTTGCTTGTAGCGCATAAAGAATGTCGGCAAATTTTACATACAAATAATGTGATAATAATAAAACTTTAAAAATTGATTTAACTCCCAAGGAATGCGATAGTAAAAAAAAAAAAAAAAGCTATAAAATTGGATTTCGGTTAATCGAGAATTTCGGTTAATAAAAGTTCTATTAACGTAAGTGCACCAGTGATTAACACTTTTAGAGCAATCTCTGATGTTTTTAATGTTCTAGTCATGAAAAAATATTTTTAAAAATCTTAAGTTAGTACATATTGCATGAAAGACATTCAGAACCACATATATGTTAAAATATATACATTTGATAACAATTTTTTTTCTATAAATTTTTATTTGACACCCACTCAATGTTCCAGTAATTGACACTGCCAGTTTTTAATTTTTTCAGTAATTGGAACCCCATATTCCAGTGTTTGACACTGCTAGTTATTCATTTTACCAGTTATTAGCACCCTATGCTCCAGTGTTTGACATAAAATGTTAAAATTCTTATATGTAAAATATGATTTTATTTTTTGTTCTTATTTATTAATTATTTCGAGATAGATGTCAATTACTGGAGCATGCCAATCACTGGAGCACCTACCCTATATTGTTCAAATGTCGCTTTTTTATGTGCTGAAAGTTTTGAAAAAAAAAAAATTATATATATATGAAGAAAGAGAGAGAATATGTTGTATTTTTAAGGTTTTGAAACGCATGTAACTCCTTCATAATCCTGAAAATAATACATAAATCAAAGGAAAAACGTGTCTCTATCACTTTTATAAAAGAAATGAAAAAAATAAATAAATAAATACATAAAATAAAATAAAAAAATACATAAACCAAAGAATTCAAAGCAAAACTTCGCTTACATCTTAATTGTTGTCACATTAATAAACAAAATTCGTTTTCAATCAAAGCAAAAGTATTATGGAAAACTTGAAATTAGCACAAATTTACTTTCCCTTTCATCATTAATGTGTTACGTTACGCCAAAGCATTTTTCTAAACTGTTTTGGTGCTTCAGAGCTTTTCACGTTTCTCCATTTATCGGGTACTCTTATTCAGCCTTGAAAACAGCGCTTCATCGACAAACTTTAAGATGACGTCGATTCGTCAAAAATTATTGAAGTAATTTTTGTTATGGAAATGAAAAAAAAAAACTATTTGATAGGAATGTGAAACATCCGGACGTAAACAAAGTTAGTATGTTCTTAATGAAAACATGTTTGTGAACTAAAAATTAGATACAATGATATATATTTTGTTTGCTTTATTACGACAAGCTTGTAAAACTGTTTTATCTAATGTTGTTCTCGAATCACTCGTTAAGTGAAGAAAAGAATTCGTTCCAGAATTATGAAAAGACTTTCATCACGGCATCCAAAATATTTTCACACATCTAATTCGTGGTCAATAAAATTGAACTACTCTTTTTTCTTATTATTTTATTCATTATAACTTTTATTTTTTCAGTTTTGAACTGATACACACTGAATACTATTTATTTCTCTTAAAATATTTATCAATCAATTAGTTTTACACCACATGATTTTTAATTTAAAAATATTTTTTTTAAATATCTTTTTTTTTTTCTTCTTTTTAGTTTATATTTATCCTATTTCATTTTGTGATAAATATATTTCAGTTCTCTTAAAATAATAAACCGTTAATTTTAAAGATTTCAGTGGTCGCAACCTTTCATATTTTGAAAACTTTTGATATTTTATATTATTTTTTTTCTTAATGTAATCGAAGAATTTTGGAAATGAATAATGGTAATATTTCAAATATAGGAGACAGGGACACTTACGATTTATTTATACATAAATTCTGATTTAAATCGACGCTAAAACAACCATAGCACTTTTTATCATTTTCAAATTGTCGAAGAAGAAAATAATAATAACACACTAACTTTTATGCAATTTGAAATTAATTAATTATTTATCAGAAATCTTTTAAACTCTATTTTATTTTCAGTATTTAAATACAGACAATAGAGTACTTTTAATATAAATTTAGTACTATATCCTCAGTAAAAACATTTTTTAACAGATGTCGGTATTGAGCTTATATTGCACCAAAAGGGCTTTTTTGCCCCCAAGATATTATATCGTAATATTAGCTTGTTGACTTTTCTATGATCTGTAAATGTTTGTAGAAAGCTATTTCATAAAATTAATTAAGAGTTTTGAAATATTTCAATATGTACTATTTTTTAAATTATGTAAAACATAAAAATTTTCTAAAAGTACAAATGTTTTAAGAAAAAAAAAAAAAAAAAAAAAAAGATTAAATAAAGTTAATTTTAATAAATCTTAATACATTTCGTAGATAACTTTTATATAAATGTGTGTACAAAACTTCACAGTGATGGATTAAAAACATTTTTTTTTTATATCTTGTGGATTAGTGGCAGACAAGCGCTTAAGTGCAAAAAAGTTCAATACTGACACAAGTTACAATTTTGCTCATAACTATTGAACCAAAGCACGTAGAATCGTAAGTGAAGCATCCAAATGTTCAGAATCAGAATTCTTCATATTTCAGCATATATATTTCTTTTCAGAATGTCGGTCATAACTTGTTTTCTCTTTTTGCGCATGACTTATAAACATACAAACATAAAATTTGGATGGCATGTTCGTTATCATATCATTAATCATATTTTACGTAACTTTAACATAAGTAATGTTCTTTAAATAGATAAAATTTTAATTTTTCTCAAAAGCAAGTTTTGGGGAAAATAAAACATTTAAATAATTTTAGAAAAAGAAAGTAAATGAGAAATAGTATTGAGAAAGCATTACTCTGGTAGGTGAAGATGTCTCCAAATGTTAAATTAAAAACCTATTTTTCTTACTTTATTAACATTTCTTTTTCTCTCATAATGGGCCTAAAAAAATAATTTCTATTATTTTGGAAGCTTTGAGCATCGCCAGAAAAATAAAAATGTCAATGAATAATTTTAAAACGAACGTCTCATCCAACTTTCGTGTTCATATGTATATGTTTTTTAAAAAGTTATTCAGATACAATTAAAAGAAGAAACAGAAAAGTGAATACGGAAAAAAAAAAAAAAAAAATCGGTTTTAATTAAACATATGGATGCAAGTGTATTTTCACCTATCTATTGCATCTGTAACACCCTTTTTCATCCAGTCTTTTTTTTTTTTTCCCCCTTAAAAAAAAAAAAAAAAAAAAAAAAAAACTCTTTTAAAGCTTATTTTTGAGAAAATTTGAATTAAAATCAGTTTAAAAATCATTATTTAAGTTGACGTTATATAAAATTCGATTAAAGATTTGACAACAAACATGTCATCTATATTTTATGTTGATCGTTTAAACATTATGCGCAAAAGAATAAAACGAGGAAACAAGCTGTGACTTTTAATTTTTGAACTTTTGAACATGAGTGTACATAATAATTGTAAACGAATATAATATTATAATCTAATATAAAATAATATTTATTTAACTCTCAAACACATTTTAATGACACCCTTTCCATTTTTTTTTAGTCAACGAAATTGTTTTCAAAAACTGGCCGGCTTTTATTTATACGAACCGATTTGAGATCAAGCAAAGAAAAATGCTTTTTAATCTTTCAATAATTGCGAAAGAGCCGTATCTTATAAAGAGTGTAATTAAAGAGAAATATGTCTTACGTTGTTAACAGTATAAAGAGTAAAAGGCTCTTGTTCTCCCTTTGACGTCACACCGCTGTAAAAACAAACGACCGACGCGAAAAATTCATGCTCACTTTTATATCGTGATTACGTCAGATTTTCATTTTAAGGTTTGTATTTGATTCTTGAATTATGAAATTAAGTATACCATCTTAAATGCGTTAAAATAAATTTAATAACACGATGCATACTGCGCAAATAAATGCTTGCTTTTCTTACCTAATAATAGCAAAAAAAAAAAAAAAACTGTGATGTTTAATTAATTAATTAATTGTTACTTTTTATTTAAATATAAGAATAAAGTATTGTAATCCCGATAAACTCCAATTCCCAATTTTTGATATATAACACTGGTGTACAAAATTAAAGCAATAACTTGTTTTCTCGTCTTAATGGGAAAGGAGGTTTTTCCTTTAATTTTGAACGCCAGTGTATTTACAGATTTTGATATATTCTAAAGAGTACTTGATTACTTTTAGAAAAAATCTAAGTGTGGTTAATTCCAAATTTCATTTTTTTTTTTTTTTTAATCGCAATTATATGTTGTGCAGATTTTCATCTGGAGTTTTGTATTTAATACTTGAATTTTTATATACATATTACCTTAAATGCATTAGAAGAAAATTTATAATACAATAGTATGTACTACGCAAATGATTCTATCAGCCAATCTCGCAATACTATTAGTCATTTTTTTATTTATTTAGTAATTCCTACTTTTTATTCCTAATAATAAAGTACAATAATCTCCAATATCTAACAGTTTTTAACATATAATTTAAAAAAGATCTGTGATGTACAATTTCCAAACGCAGTTTAAGTGAAAAACTCGTTTTATTACATCGTAGTTATATCTCATACAGATTTTCTTGAAAGATCTTGAGGGTTTGTATTTAATCCTTGAACAGTATTAGTATTACTGTTCATTAAAATAAATATAATAATACATGTCTAAACTACGCAAATACTTCTACTAGACAGACTTTAAAGCAAACAATTTCATAAAACTGTTCGTTTTCGTTGCTTAAGTAATTGTTATTATTATTATTGTTATTATTGTTGTTGTTGTTGTTGTTGTTGTTGTTGTTGTCACTAGCAAACCCGTGCGAAATTTCCGCACTTTATTTCTTTTCTTATTTACCTTCTTTTCTTATTTACGAGTTTTGATTTTAAATCTCCTGTTTTATATGAGCGTTTATGTTCCAGGAGATAAAACAGGAGATTTAAAATCAAAACTCGTAATCCATTCTCTCAATAGTGATCATATTCCTGATTTTGAAAACTTTAAAATTTTAGCTTCTAATATAAATATCTATGAATCCCGTATTTTTCTAGAGGGCGCTTTTACCAAAATGCAACATTCTGCCTTGAACGAGGCTAAAGCTATTCCTCCTGAATATTTAATCTTGCTGTGATGTATTATGAATTTTGTAAATGTTGTTTGTGCTTGTATGTTTGACACTGAGGAGGGCTAGTGTTCTAGCCGAAACGTCTGTCTTGTTTTTTAATGTTTTTAATTAAAATGTATTTTAAAGTTTTAAATTTATGTATTTTTTATCTCATTTTAAAAATTACATTGGTTTTAATATATTAATGAGACGTATAAATTATGTTTAATTTTATTAAATTATACAGATTATTATTAGAAGAAGAATAAAGTACTGAAACTCCAAAAATCTTACATTTTCATTATTATTATTATTATATATATTAATGTACGTACATATTTTGGAATGTTCTGAATATTATTTGTTTATTTTTAGAAAATATCTGTGAATCTATCTGTTACATTAGTTTTCTGTGCGCTGTAGCTCAAAAATTCTAGAAATGTGATATTTAGATATCATTATGGCATAAATTAATGTTGATTAAATTTTCGATTATTCTTCAATATATGGTGTTGCAATGCAGTATTTTTTACGATATATGTAAAACGATTATACGGCTTTTACGGTGTAGAATTTCACCAAACTTGATTTCTAGTTATACATAAACAATGTTTATTTAAAGAAGTTACACTGTTAATTCTGATGCATATTGACCTAGAAATTAGCATGACTTCTCGGTCAATATACATCACAATTGATTCAATGTCGCCCATTTCATGATCTGTTTGCTGCCGATATCTCAGTTTCTTTAAAATGTAAATATTAGAAAATCCCTGAATCGTTATTTTATTGAATAATTAGAATAATTATTTTACGTATAGTAAAAATATTCATTAAGGCTGCAAGCAAGTCAGTCAGATTCATCCTTTTTTCTTTTCCATATAATCCTATGGAATTGTTGGCGAAGTTTTTCGAATCCCATAATTGAAAACGTCGCTTTTCATCATAGTGAAAATAAACATAAACATCTAATTTCCAATCTCGAAATAAAATATATAATTTTATTACAAATAATAATAATAATAATAATAATAATAATAATAATAATAATAATGCTCACTATGATAAAAGGCGACATGTCCAAAGGATGTGATTTAAAAAACTACAACAATAATTGCATAGGATTATATGGAGAAGAAAAAAAGATGATTCTGACTAACGTGTATCCTTTATAAATATTTTTCCTATACGTAAAATGTTATCATTTATCTTAAAGAGCATTATTTTTTTTAAAGGCCTTTAAAATGCAATTTTCAGTCAAAACTCCGATTTTCTATTTTTGGTCTAATATTACAGGCATGAGAGTGGGAAAAGGACAAAAAGTCTGAAAATATGCGTAAACTCAAATTCGACTAAAAAAAAAAAAAAAAATGACGTGGCACCAACATATTTCTCATTAAAAAGAAAAATATTTAAGAACTATATCGTTCAGGTAAATTACAAAGTAGTTTTAAAAGTAAAATAAAAATGCAAATAATGTCTGATAAAAATTCAACAATAATACATTAAAATAATGTTATTGCAAAAATAAATTTATCTACTTACTTATTTAAAATTTTCTAAATCATATGTACAAACTCAACTAACTGTACAGACTCATTTATTGTCATGCAAATTTATACAAACAATCTGATTATCACTATTTGAAATACTCAAGCCTAGTTATTGTATTACTTGGCATGAAATGGCTATCATTAAAAAAAAAAAAAAAAAAAAAAAGAGAGAGAGAGAGAGAGAGAGAGAGAGAGAGAGAGGAGAATATCTCCCTTTCCTTATTTTTATTTTGATGCAATTT
This sequence comes from Salticus scenicus, assembly GCA_963930645.1. NCBI lineage: Eukaryota > Metazoa > Arthropoda > Arachnida > Araneae > Salticidae > Salticus > Salticus scenicus. The sequence goes on from OZ005659.1 coordinate 71,116,780, forward strand.
TAATATTATTTTAGTTTAAAACATTAGACAATGTTGATAAGTGAACTTATAGTATGGAGATTAGCTGTATTGGAAAAGGTATAAAATTGCATGAAAACTAAAATATGAAAAAGGCCTTAATAAAAATAATGAGTAAATTAAAACAAGGTAAATGGTTCAAACTGAATGGTGGATAGCCTACTAGGAGGAGCATTTCAGTCTGAAACTATTGATTGATTTGCCAAATCTATTATACTCTTTTCTTTATTTTTAAAAAGGTTTTTCCATCCCCCCCCCTTTTTTTTTCTAGCAATCAATGTAAGCCAGAGAAAAAAATAAAAAAAGGACAATACCGAAAAAGTACTGTCCTAGTTCAAAGTACTGACCAATACTGGTAGACAATAACAGGCATGAGAGTGCAGAAAATAAAAAAAAGAGGAAACATGTGTGTTCAAAAAATTAATTTTAAAAGAAAAGTAATTCGCGTGGGGAAAACTATAGAAATGTAGGTTCATAAAATTTATTTCAAATGAAAAATAATGCTCACAGGAAAAACTATACAAAATATTTTAAAAGACAAGAAAAACTAAAAGAATAATGCACATGAACACAATAAAACCTGTGTTTATTAAAAAAAAAAAAAAAAAAGTAAGCTAGCAATCAACATTTAATCATCGGCTGGTATTAGAAAATGGGGGGGGGGGGGGGTAAAAAATAGTTCATGAGAGAAATATTAAACACAATTTTACTTCTTTATGGGTTCTAGAATATCATAAAGTAAGTTTTAACATTGTGGATGGACAAATATTAAAAAATAAAAGGCTTCCTGCAGAATGTTTGTTCGGTTAGAAAGGAAAAGGGGGGGGGGGGGACAAAAATAAAATTACACGAGTGAGAAATATTGATTAATTCTGTTCTTTTATATGTTATAGAATCTAATAAAGCATGTTTAAAATGAATATTGACATTAATATTTTGGATGGAAAAAGATTAAGAATCTAAAGTTTTTTGTGGAGCGTTTGAACACTGATCGTTTCTGGACGCGGAATTTTAGATTTTGGAATTTATTTTTTCATGATAAAAATCTGAAATTCTTAGTAAAATTTTAAAAAAGTCGGAAATTCCGACGAAAGTCGGAAAAATCTCATCCCTGAATATTAAAGCCTGACATTTTAGCTTTCAAAATCAGTTGTAATTTTGCTTCTATCTTGCTTAGAACTTGAGTTACAGGCATTTTAATAATAGTCACTCGCCAGTTTTTGAAACCGGAAATGTTTGTTTACATAAACGTTTTACTCAATATAAACACCAAAAATTTTTACTGCATATAAAATGAATTTAAAAAACAATAAACAGCTTTTAAATAAATCAGAAACTTATTAAAATTATTTTTTATTTAATAGGTAAAATCTCGTTTTTAATTATGTTTTCTGCTTTTTCTCAAAATGAGATTTTTAACATTTTGCTTTATCGCAAAACATCATAACTCCAAAAATTATAATTGAAACCTTATGAAACTTTGAAAAACTCTGAGTTATTATTATTATTATTATTATTATTATTATTGTCGATAGAAGTTATGAACTGTCATGTATATTCATGATTTTTTCAGCATGTAAAATGTTATCTTCTCTAAAATATTAAATAACATGGTTATAGTTTTGACACTAGTTCACTCCCTTAAGGACCTTTCAATAATCGAAATAAAATTTACAGAATAAAAATATCTTTATTTAAATTTAACTTATGATGTTTTTGAAAAAGTGCTTTTTTTTTTTCAAATTTTATGTATATTTTAAGCTTAAATATCAAAATATTTTAAATTTGCATATTTTTTCATGTTATTCACTGTTTTCAACTATATTCTATTATGTAATGCACATAAATAGGCAATTTTTCAATCATTAAAAAAAATCACCTCCGACAGTAGGCAGGAGCCTTAAAAAAAAATTAGATATTTCATTTCGAGATAAAAAATTTGAGCCTTGAGTTCATTTTCATTATGATAAAAAAAAAAAAAAAAAAAAAAAAAAAAAACCCTGCTCAAATGATGGAATTCGAAAAATTTCAAAAATAATTTTATAAGATTATATAGGAAAGAAAAAAGAATAAATCTGACTGATGTGCAACCTTAATGAATATTTTTGTTATACGTAAAATAAGATGAAATGTTCAAGGCGTGGAATTTATAAAATAGAATTTAAAACTTAATTTTTCTTTACTCTCCCAAAGTTTCAAGATAATACCTAAAGAATTTTTCTATAAATTTAAGAAAGCGTCTAAATTCGAAAATGTCCAAATACTTATTATTGTTAGATAGTGTAAGACACTAATAAAGAAATAGAACTGAAGCACCTTGAAATTGTATTTTTAATTACCAGAGTTTCAACCAGGATTCTCATAAAGGGGAAATTGGATACCAGAAATTTTATACAGTAATTTTTTAAGGGGCCAAGCGATGGCGAAAATTACCAAAATCGATAGAAATAAAAAATATCTAGATAGTTATTGTAGAATGTAACATTTTTAAAACAATATCATTCTAATGCTCCTGAAACATTATTTTTTTATTTATTTATTATTATTATTATTTACAAAATTTTAAACTAAATTATTTTTCTTGGGTTCCAAATTTCGGAAATAATTAGTTACTTATACCGCTCCTTGCAAATTTGTTTTCATCCGATCCTCTTAAAAATTTATGTGAATGTCAATCGTATTTATCACGAAACTGGACATTCATTTTGAAATCAAGAAATTATTACATTCATTACGAACTCTTAAATCCAGTCGCGTGACAAAAATACACGAAGAAAGATTTCAAGTTTTAAACATTTCTTGTTTGTAATTCGTGCTGTAATTGAGATATCAATGCACAGATGTGGTCAGTTACATACGAAAGACACACACAGAGTAAAAAAAAAAAAAATTAGAGCTTTAAAATAACTTAAAATTAGCACGGAACATTTCGAAATTGGTATTATTTAGCATCATTATTCCCATAAGAGAAGCCTTTTCGTCTTCAAAAATGTTTTTTATCATTTAAAACACGCTATATGCATAAAAATAATAGATTTCATAGCAATACTTAATTTGAGAAGCAATAGAATGTAAAACAAAAATAATTAATTTGAACCTCTCTAGTCCCCTTAAATAAATATCAACGATTAGTCAATGTAGTTAAAAAAAAAAAAAAGCTTTACTATTTCCCTTTGTGAGAGGCCTTTCAGCGGCCGAGTACTGAGAAAAAAAATATACCGCCTTCATCTAGAATGAATAAGTGGTCATTTTCTAAATTCCTCAACTAGAAATATAGATTTCCGAGCTATGCGCATAAGGCACGCCTATAAACTGAATAGTCGAAATGATCGAAAAATTCTAGTCTACACATTTCTAGATGGTAAAATAATATTCTGAATCCTTTGTAACGCGAGAAATTCTGGCTAGATTTTCTAGAATTGGGTCATAACCAAGATTATAGTTGCTGAAATCCACCTCTTGTATTGGCATTCATTTGCAGAGATTTTTAAATAATTTGCCCTCGAGAATATAGGCAAACGCTCTAGAATTCTAAAAGGGGTTTCTAGAACTCGCTTTCAAAGGGGACTAGAATTTATAAGGATGACATGGAACTATTTTTTCTAGAGCCACAGTTTAGATTCTAGATGTCAGTTACAGAACTTTTTCTCAGTGAGCGGTTCTGCGTTCATAACTGGTAGATGGGAAGTGCCGGGTTCGATCTCAGGACTCGCACATCGACCTAACCGTTCGGAGATTTCCCTGGTTTTCTCCAAAACTCGTGTGAATACGGGCTAGGGCCCCTTAAAAAGACCCCCAGGCAGGGTTTAACCTGGAAAAAAAAATTACTTTAGCATTTAGCGAAAATAGGCAAGCACTATTTTAGCTTTTTCGAAAGTTAATTCTTTGGATACCATTGATTTCTTTTACTTAGCTTTATCCTCCTCAGTTTTGTTTTCTATTCCTTTTGTTCATTGATGATTTTAACCAAGCATCCATATTTGTGCGCTTAAAAATATGAATCGGGGAAACTATGTTTCGATTTTATCAATAGAAAAAGAGGTACTCATATCATACGTGGAAAATGAAAAAGCAATTTAAAAATTAAATAAAGTGTAGTGGTAGATAATCGTGAAATACTAGTGCTAAAAATGCTTCTATGAGGCAAATTCTGAATTCTAACGTACTTTTTAAATATTTTTGCATTTAAATTCAATCATTGAAAATTAAAAATAAATCCAAATTACTATATAAATAAGGATTCCCAAAAATTTCAGTCCTTTCGTAGTTTTTGCCTGCAAATATTACAAAAAAAAAAAAAAAAAAAAAAATCTGAATTATTATATAGAGATATTTTATACCGTTATCCAGTTTTAGCTTTTTAGCGAAATTCTGACCTACTTGTTTTAGCAAAATAGGATACCTTTTAGCAAAATGCTAAAAAAAACTAATGGCAGTTTAAACCCTGCCCCCAGGCCATTCCACCTATAGGCCTAGGACCCTAGAGTAGTAACTCGGCCTTACACCCGACCAACCGTAGTTATATCGTATGCAGATTTTCTCGGAAGATTCTGAAGTTCGTATTTAATCCTTAAACGGACGGCGAACCTAACCCTTTGTGAGACAACCCAACCCTTTGTGAGATACCTGATTGCTACACAAATCTGAAAAGAAAAAGCTCCCTGAGTTTCCTCTGTCTCTTTTAAAAGTAAAATCAATGACACGTGATCTTGCATTATTATAATATGATATATTAGCAAATCTTTTTAACATATCTAGGGTATATTAATTTTATTAACTTATTACAATTGGGAAAAATCATACACGATATATTTGCCTTTTTTTTTTCTTTCTTCATTACAAGCACTAGAACTTAAAAGAAAATTTTTCTTCAAACTATAAAACGATACAACTTAAAATAAAAAATTATAAGATAAAAAAAAAACACTTTTATATACCATGTTTTAAATTTTCTGATGAATCATAGAGCTCTTATCAATGTGCATAAAATTTTTAAAACGATAATGACGTCAATTTTTGTGAGATGCATAATTTAACTTTTTATAATTTTTTAACGTTCACGTTTAATTAAATGTGTTTATTTTTACGTCGAAAGAAAATGAACTCGTATTTTTTTTTTTTTTTTAACAATTAAATTATAGCTAATATTTTAATGGCTATTTTAACGCTATTAGGATGTTATTATTTCCATATTTTAATTAATTATAAGAAAACTAATCGAAAATTCGAAAATCGGACTTCGACGTATTGTGTTGTCACCGAGTTCTGAGCTACTGTGAAAGTTTCAAATGTCTAGCTAGTCCGGAAGTTAGTTAAAATTCCATTGCAAGATTTGTACCGGACAAACAAATAAACAAGAATAGAAGTTAATAAAAACATGTAAAATTAAAATTGAAACGTTATGATAATTTTTTTCTGTGTTTTTCCGAACTTTTCTAAATTCTCTGAATTTTTCCTGTTTTCGCAATAAATTTCGAAATTCCCTTAGTTTTCCCCGATTTTTAATAGATTTTTTTTTTTTTTTCCAATATTGTGAGTTTCCCAGTTTTTTTTTTTTTTTTTTTCCGAATTTCAGGTAAAGCAGAAATCCTGATTATTTTTACATAGCTGAAAATGAAAGTTTGTGCGTCTATGCAATTTTTTTTAAAATCTTGTTTTATTTTATTTATTTATTTTTCCTTAAGAGGTGACAATACCTAATCTCGCCGTCAGCCTTCACCCATGTTATTCTATGGGAAAATTTGTTGCTACAATTACACATTACCTAATGAATATTTTTAAATTCTGTTTTCGCAGTCAAAAAATTCATAACCGTTAAATGAGTACTCATTTTTCAAAAATTCATTTTTTTTTAATTTTTACATTTTAATTTTGAGTTCAAAAATGCGATTTTTCACAAAATGCATTTTTCTCATTTTCTAATCACAAAATGAAATACTAAAATTCTAAAAAATCAATTTTTGGAAAACAAGTACTAATTTAACGCTTATGAATTTTCTAAATGTGAAAACAGAATTGAAAAATATTCATTAGGTAATGAGTAATTATGTAAACAAATTTTCCCATAGAATAACATGGGCGAAGGCTGCCGGGTAGATTAGGTATTGTCCGCTCTTAATCCAGACAGACACGAAAATATTTCTGCATTACCAGTGTTCCGTTTTATGTCTGTTCTAATTATATGCTTACCTCAAAATGTTTTCTTCTTCAAAATAAAAGCATAATTTAAATACTCGTTCTTCACAAATATTTGGCATTTCTGTGAGCAGCATATCGTGATTTTAAACGGCATTCGTGATTTCAAAACATTTAATTTTCCAGCGAATACAAGCGCGACTTTATAATCATGAATGGATAAAAAACTCTTTTGGAAAGAAGTACAATAATTTTTAATTTTATATAACCCACTTCTCTTGAAAAACTGTCTCACGATTCGTAAATACCGTTCTTTAACCTTGCAATAAAATGGTGGGGTTTGCACCAAAATAAATAAATAAAATTATATATATATATATATATATATATATATATATATATATATATATATATATATATATATATATAAGAAAAATAAATCTCGTTCCCTGTTTTTTGTTTATGCACGAGAATGAAGATTATTATTTCCAGCAGCAAAAATTTAATCTTTGAAAAGAACCAACCATACCTGAGTAGATCACCATAATAGGTCAAAAGTATAAAATGATAATAAAAAAAAATCTGGAGTAACTCCACTCGACATTCCGAACATTAACTAATTAACTGTCGTATAAATAAAGCAAGACAAGTCGTTAAACAAACAAAAGTGAAAATTATAATAGGCGATTTGAGTATTTTTCCCCATTGTTTCATTTTAAGCTATTGCACTTCAAATAATTTGAGCCCATAGATTTCGCTGTGTCCCTGTAAAAATCTATAAGGACGAGATTCATCAAAATCTATTCAAATCGTGCGACGGTGATAAATAACATGTGTATAAATTTTCAGTTCAATCGAATAAAGCGTTTAGACGAAATCACATTTTAAAAACTTTGGGCCCATATGCCATAATGATAAAAAAAACTTTTCTTTGTGTCCCTGTAAAAAAACTATAAGTGTTCATCAAAAGCTATACATTTCGTGCGATGGTGATTTATAACATGTGTACAAATTTTCAGCTTAGACAAATAAGGCGTTTAGATTGTATCGCACTTAAAAAAAATTTGACCCACAGGCCCTAATGATAAAAAAAAAATGTCTTTGTGTTTTGGTAAAAAAAAAAACTATAAGTCCTAGATTCATCAATATCAATAGGGTTCGTGCTATGGTGACCTGTAACATACTTACCAACTTTCAGCTCATTCGAACAAAGCTTTAGGCGCTATCGTGTTCACTCACACATACATAAATCATCGTAAAAATAGTAAAAATGAACTCTAGGGACCTGAAAACGTATAGAAACACCAAAATCTCAAAATCGGATTTTTGATATGATTACAATACTTTCTTTACATATGTGTGTTCGGAATGTAAAAATTAAGGAGACAGTGGGCTTTCAAAATAATATGAAATAGATATGAAATAAGAAAAAGAAAATCCTGTTTATAAGAATAACTTTTTCGCAAGTCTCATTCAATTCTACCAATTCTTTTAATTTTTATGAATTTTTAAAATTTCTACAGATTTATGAAACACCCGCTATGCATATATATATATATATATATATATATATATATATAATGTGTATTTGACTCATAGTATACTTTTGCTTCACTTTTTTGTAAGATATACTGGGCTATATTGTTTTAACGTATTTTTACTATCATGCATTCAGAAACTCTCCTGAATGCAGCCTCATTTATTTTTTCTTTACTTTGGTGTATGTGTGTTTGTAAGGGTAGGGGGCGCTATTATTTGGTTTGAATTTTACCTATTTTCTATTATTTATTATATATACATATATATATATATATATATATATATATATATATACATGAGTAGCAGTTTTGGCCGAATACCGAATATTCGGCAAACCGAATACTAACTATTCGGCCGAATACCGAATATTCGGCTGGCTAATCTGCTCTTTTATTCAGGTGTCAATCACCTAATCTTTTTCGAACTTTTCCAATAATACAATTTACATTTAGTAATATTTTATTTATTTTTTTTTATTATGAAAAAATATTATAAAAAACTACTATACAGAAACATTTATTTAAATGCAGAAAAATATTAGGAAATACTATACATGAATAGTGGTGTATTACTGAATTCACCGTCAAAGAAAATTATTAACTGTTAGACTTCTTAATAAACACATAAATAACAATATTTGTTGCGCTCACTCCTGACACAAATGTCTCTTATTTTCATGAGAATAAATTATGGGATAGAGATGTGATGCTTTTTGTGCATGTTGGGGCACTTTATACACATTTTCCAATGACAAACTCAAAATTGCTTTTAAGACCTATGTCATTTTTCTTGCCAGATTTGGATGTGATCTTTGTTTGCTCTCTTGAAGTTTCTTAGATGGCAACATCATGTGGATTATGTACGCATTTTTTCTTAACTCAACTTTAGAAACATACATCGTTACACTTTCAATTGATAAAAACAAATTTCGTTCTTTAATGTTACTTGAAACTAGATAAAACAATTGTTTTCATTTAAATATAATCTATTTCTTAATTACTTTGAAAAATCTTAATTTAATGATAATTAAAAATGGCAGTCATTTCTCAAGCGATTAAATTTTTTTTTAATTGAATTTTTATATATTCAGCTAGCCGAATAATTTGATATTCGGCCAAACCGAATATTCGGCTAGCCGAATAGTTTTAGATTCGGCCAAAACGAATATTCGGTAGTATGGCCGAATGCCGAATAGATATCGAATATTCGGTGCATCCTAATCCGAATAATTTGATATTCGGCCAAACCGAATATTCGGCTAGCCGAATAGTTTTAGATTCGGCCAAAACGAATATTCGGTAGTATGGCCGAATGCCGAATAGATATCGAATATTCGGTGCATCCTAATCCGAATAATTTGATATTCGGCCAAACCGAATATTCGGCTAGCCGAATAGTTTTAGATTCGGCCACAACGAATATTCGGTAGTATGGCCGAATGCCGAATAGATATCGAATATTCGGTGCATCCTAATATATATTTATATCTGTATATATATATAAATTACGTGTCACGATGTTTGTCCGGGGTAAACTCCTAAACTAAGGAACCGATTTTAATGAAATTTTGCACACTGTGTGCAGTTTGGTCCAACTTGAGAGATAGGATAGTTTTTATCTCAATTTATTGTCACAATATTGTTTTATTGCAATTATTTGTTAATTATAGACCTTTATTAAAGTTGCTCCAAAATATCTGTGAGTTCCATTAATTTAATTGTTGCCAAAAAAAAAAAAAAAAAAAAAAAAAAAAACGAGTTCATTTTCTTTCGACATAAAAATAAATACATTTAATCAAACGTGAACGTTAAAAAATTATAAAAAGTTAAATTATGCATCTCACGAAAATTGACGTCATAATCAATTTAAAGATTTTATACACATTGATAAAGTGCTAATGTAGTTCTATCATAGATATAGTAATATATATAGATCTCTCATCCCCGTGTTATCGTACAAAGATTTTTGATGCCGAAAAAAAAAAAAAAAAAAAAAGCTTTGGAAACAGCCATTAAGTGGTATTGAAAAAAAAAAAAAAAGAAAAGAAAGAAAGAAATATGAATTTTAAACTGTATCTGGAGTCTTTCATTCCCCTTTAGCAAATAAATTATTCATAAATTTTATTTGCTGAAATATTAGTATGTATTCCCGTGTGTATTCACTCGGGGAAAGACGGCCATATTTTGGTAAAAACGTCGTCTTTTCCCAAATGAAAAGGAATAACTTTTTTCTCCCCAATGATCACTCTATTCTATATATGCTATACTATATCTATGAGTTCTATACGCAAGCGAAGTGTGACTCACTGACCGTCTGTGCAGCCAAGAAAAAGATTTCCTATGTTAATTGCCCACTGGATTTTTGTAAGAAATTATTAAAAATCGAGGAAATTTATTTCCCGATTTTAATCCTTATATCTGGGTATAGATATGTATTAGTTATCGCGGGTGTTAGATTGAATTATTTTGCTGTCAAATTGACAAAATTTTAATTTTAAATTTTAAAACTCTGTCGCCCTTGGCTTTTTATTATTATTATTATTATTATTTGGCGATCAAAAGCGTAACACGAAAATATACATGCCAGATGTATGCATTGTACGAAATGTAATATGTGTTATTCATTGTACGTATGTATGACATGTAATATGTATTGTACGAAATATTGTTTCATATTATTCATTACTCTTTTAATATAAGTTGTTAAAATAACTATGATTTTTGAAAGGAATTAAATATTTTCGCCAGATAATTTGGCGATATTCTTTTTTTTTTTCGCCAAGGATGACAGAAATGAAATCTATTCCCCTGCAAAATATTAGTATCTTACATCAGATATTTTATTTAGACATTTGAAAACAAATTTGACTTCAAACTATGATAGAATATTTATCATTTTCCTTTTAATTAGTATATTATTAGTATATTAAAATTTAAAAGCATGGTATATAAAAAGTTTTTTTTTTTTTTTTTAATCTTATAATTATTCTTATCTTAATCCTCAATGTTTCCCATCTTTATTAACTTTAATTTACTATTAAAATTTTAACATACTCAAAAACTTCTCATCACTTCGTTAAAATACACTAAACTTTTCCAAAATCTTTTTCTATTTAAAATGATACATGTATTTACTTTAAATGTCCAATATTTCATAAGATTTCCAATTTTAAAGTTTTAAAATATTTATCAAATTGACTTATTTTTCTGGTTTAGCCTTATTGTTTTCCTTTTTATAACTACAGCTGTTGCCCTCTTTATAATATTTAAAATGATGAGGTCATTTTATAGTAAAATTATCCATTATAGCATATATTATATTTCACTCCTCCATAAAAATTGATTTTAAAATCGTCTGTTTCTTTTATACTTTTATTTTAATAGAATTTTAATAGAATTTAATTTATATATTAGTCATTTTAGCAATTTTATCCAAAGTAGCTTTAGAAATAATATATATCACTTCTCCATTAAAATTTATAGGACCCTACAATAACATTAATTTGTGCTTAATATCAACACTACGAAAATTTTTATCAATCGCTTCCAAATTTTGACCTAAGTTTCAAATCTCAACCCTGTGGGTTTTTACATCGGCTACAACGTTTTCGTCTTTGTTCGTAAATAATAATTTGACTGTACTAAATAGTTTACAGCCGTATAATTCAACGTATAACTTAGTCACAGCAACGCGTGGCCGGGTCTGCTAGTATATATATATATACTCTTATCTTAAATATTTTGGATGTGTTGCAAGTGGTTATTTTCCTTTCAATATTTTTATCATTAGTCAATTTATTATAGTTTACTTAACTAGATAAAACAATTGTTTTCATTTAAATATAATCTATTTCTTAATTACTTTGAAAAATCTTAATTTAATGATAATTAAAAATGGCAGTCATTTCTCAAGCGATTAAAATTTTTTAAAAATTGAATTTTTATTATATTCAGCTAGCCGAATAGTAGCCAAATAATTTTTATTCGGCCAAACCGAATATTCGGCTAGCCGAATAGTTTTAGATTCGGCCAAAACGAATATTCGGTAGTATGGCCGAATACCGAATAGATATCGAATATTCGGTGCATCCCTAATATATACTTATATATATATATACTCTTATCTTAAATATTGTGGATGCGTTTCAAGTTGTTATTTTCCTTTCAATATTTTTGTCATTAGTCAATTTATTATAGCTTCTTTAAATGAAGATACAAAACCTTATATGATACTGTCAATCACAATAATACATAACTCTCAGAGTCAAAATTAGGTGGAACTCAAAATAAGCATGAGTCAGGCAGTTGTCAGGAGACAACAAGAACTAAAATCTCAGCCAAAGGTTATGTTACTCTCTTTAGATGTCTCAAGACTAATGAGTGTCCAGATTCATGACATGAGACACTGTTTAGCTCAAAAAAGAGACGGTATATCCAAGATCGTAATTAATTGTAACAGGCATTTAGATAAAGATCGTATCTACATACCAGCTGTCTTTTATAACGATCTATTTGTGGCTCCCATCGAGACAGTGCCATGAAAGAGGAAAAATGCCATTCTTGAAGAAAAGGATTGGAGGAGACAGAACTTAAATCATAACAGGGAATCGACAACTGCTAAGCGCAAAGGAGATAATTTTAGAAAACAGAAAACTGAATTAATCACGACAGTGAAAGATGTAACTAATTTCCTTTGTGTAGTTTCAGCAGTTTTCATGGTGATAGATCATTATAAAAACCTTACTTAACACAAGAACAAAGCAGGGCTGAAGGCGAAGTTATTTCATCCAGACAGAAATAGATCATTTTGACAGGTTTGGTTGTTGTAGCATTAATATACTTAAGTATTACATGACAAAGTGGAATTTGGAATTTGAGAATATTTATGATGTTATAAGTCGCAGGGATTTACATTTCGAAAGAGAGAGGGAAAATACTTTAAAACATTTGGAAGTTATAGAACATCAACTTTTAAATTAGTTTAAAGTCTGCGAAATTATACGTCCGTAATTTTTCTTTAAAAAAATATGTATAGGGTAGAGCAATCTCTGATGTTTTTAATGTTCTAGTCATCAGAAAATATTTTTAGAAATCTTAAGTTAGTACATATGGTATGAAAGACATTCAAAACCACATATATGTTAAAATATATACATTTGATAACAATTATTATTATTATTATTTTTTTTTATGAATTTTTATTTGACACCCACTCAATGTTCCAGTAATTGACACTGCCAGTTTTTCATTTTATCAGTAATTGGCATCATATGTTCCAGTGTTTGACACTGCTAGTTATTCATTTTACCAGTTATTAGCACCCTATGCTGCAGTGTTTGACATAAAATGTTAAAATTCTAAAATGTAAAATATATGATTTTCTTATTTTTCTTATTTATTTAATTATTTCAGGATAGATGTCCAATACTGGAGCATGTCAATTACTGGAGCACCTACCCTAAATAAGATTACTGTAACCCTTTATAACACAAGAACTTCGAAGAAAATTGCAACATTGTCGACAAATATCCACCCAAACTGAATCAGCGTACTTTTTAAAATGATCCTCTTGCATATCAAATTTTCTATAATTATATAACTTTAAGGTATTATATTCTAAATTGGGAAATCTCAGCATAACAACGCCCCTGTTGGACGATATGCATAAAACATAGACAGATATCAATGAAGGCAAGGAGCAATAAAATATAATTTTTTACGAAATTGAATGAGTTATTTATTATCTGGACCAATAACAAAATATGTGTCAATACGTATTCGGTCATACATACATACACAGATGGATATTATTTAAATTACTCAAATTTTGTTCAGAACATCTCAAAACGTGTAAACCCATTGAAAAGCATAAGTCGAAATTTTTTAAGGATTTAATATTTTCTTCTGTGACTATAGAGCATGTAAAAAATAAAGAAAAGTAAAAGGATAATTAGTCACATTTCGTTAAACTGCAAGTTGACATCAAGCAGCATCTATAATTTCAAAACCAGTCAATCAAAAGCTATGCAGAAAATAGAAACAGAAAAATACTGTTATTTTTACGGGAACTTGATACGAAAACTATTCTCATCTTCTACCATTTAACTGCATTTACAAGAAGACGCCTCATCTAGCACAATTTTTCTGCTAAGACATTTTTTAAATTACCAAATGATTTTCAAAATAACATAAACAAATACATAAACAAATAAAAACAAGAAAAAAAAAAAACTCGTAAGATAAGCAAACTAATTAGTAGCTTCATCACTCATTCAGTATGAAGAAATGCTTGACACTGAAATGCATCAACGGAGAAGTATTTTTGCGACGCAGTTTAACACCACGCCTCTAAACATTAAAAAAAAGAAAAAGAAAGAAATCGTAACTGTATATATCTTTTGAATTTAAAGTGTAAAAATTAGCAGTAAAATATCTTGAACGATATTGAAGTTTTAGTTTAGTGCCATTAACATAAATATTTCTTCAGAATAATAGTTTTTATTTTCTTTTTAAAGTTACCACACTGTTTTGAAAATTTCTGTTTTCTTTTACCAAAATTCAGCAATATAAAAATAAAATCTTAAAATTTTATAAACAAAATATTACCATTTCTCGATAGAAAATTGAATATTCTAATTTTTCTACATCATAAAAATAATTTAAACGAAAAAATTTCAAAAGCGCGACTACGCGCAATATATAATATTATTTTTATTATCATTAATATTTCTATCTCTCGCCTTTTTTTTTTTTTTTGGTTGTTATTTGAAGTACATGCATTAGTTCATAGTTTTTTTTCCCAATTAAAAAAATTAAAATAATAATAATAATAATAATAATAAATCTGCTTACATTTTTTGTAAGCAGAATTAATTTAGTACGACAGGACTTATTTTAATTTATTCTTCCATATAGAGGCATGCAGTAACTGCATTTCCTTCCCTAGCATCGGTCCATTTGTTAATATTTCTTTGGTATAGCTTCAGCAAGCCGAAACCAACTATGGAGAATTCCCCCCTTCCCTCTCATAACTCATTAACTAATACATATTTTTTAATTCCGTTTTCACAATGAGAGAATTTCCAATTGCTAAAATTTTTATGGCTTTTTAAAAATTGCTTTTTCTAATTTTTAAGATTTTATTTTTAAGCTCAAAAATGCAAAATTTCACTTTGTAAAAATTCGCATTTTACAACCTCAAAACAAAATATTAAAAATTTAAAAGATAAAATTTTAAAAAGCGATAAATTTTTTAGCAATTGTGAATAATTTTCTGAATGAGTAAACGGAATTTAAAAATATGTAATAGTTAATGAGTTATGAGGGGGCAAAATTCTCCATAGACTAACATTGGCTTTGGCTTATGGGCGCGATAAGTAGAGAGTCCACTTAAGAGTTCCCTGGCGATTTTTAAATTTCTACTGTCATTTTGGCGATAATGGCTATCGCAATTAAGTAAAGAATTTGGCGAGAAACATCCTAGCTAATTTTTTGCCAAATTTCTAATTTCACAACGGGATTCTATACTGAAGCTGTTATTACATTAGAACGATTTTTCTCAATTTTATTTTATTTATCAAAAAAAAAAAAAAAAAAAAAAAAGAAAGTTTGTCGTTCTCTCTCTTTTTCTCTTTTTTAAACTAAACCGATTAAACTAAAAAAAAACAGCGTTACCTAGATTTTTTTCCGCATTAATAAGTGTACCAATTTTTGATAAAAATTAATAATCCGGACAGATACAATGACAAACTTTCAGCTTCACATATTTTAAATAAAAACAAAAATGTCTGCACGTTCATTCAAGGTGTAATACAATAAATGCCGACAACGCAAAATCGCTGTCTGAAAAACATAATGCTTTCTGTTGTACTAAAAAAAAATATATATATATATATATATATATAAATTCAATTATTGAACAACGTTAATAACAGTGCTCTGCATCTGCATGAAAATCGGCCGCAACAAGATTTTTGCAAATTCTTATGTAAAATAACCTCCTGAATTCGAATGTGACTACAATTCTGCCCTATCGCTCACAGTTTTTTGGGGACGTCTCCTTATTTTTTTATCAGTTTTCGGTAATTTTACGGCTATAAATTTGATTTGAAAGGGGGAAAGGATTATTTTAATTGTTAAATATCTTCTGAGGCGCTAGAGAGGTGAAAAATTGAATATTTGTAGCGGGGGGAGGGATTGCCACTAAAATTATAAATTATTCATCAATTATTATTATTATTATTTATTATACATTATATAT
This sequence comes from Salticus scenicus, assembly GCA_963930645.1. Classification (NCBI taxonomy): domain Eukaryota; kingdom Metazoa; phylum Arthropoda; class Arachnida; order Araneae; family Salticidae; genus Salticus; species Salticus scenicus. Next base: position 71,132,731 of record OZ005659.1, read on the forward strand.
TTTTGTTTTTAAGTGTTAAAATAATTATTTTCCATTCTCCAAATTAAATTCGTGGCAATAAAATTACCGAACAGTGATAAAAATTGGATTGGGGGGGGGGGGGGGGGGGGTCCCGGAAAGACGTAGGTGCTTGGGCAAAATGGGGGTTATATTCGGATTCAGGAGGTCATTTTACATAAGAATCAGCAGGTATGGTATCAGGGATCTTTTTTTTTTTCCTTTCAAGCGCAGTGTAATTAAAGAAAGAACGACGAAAAAATAATAATTTTGGAGCATCAAATTGCACACAAAAGACTAATACACAAAATTGAATAACTCCCTTTATCTATGTTGAATAAACAGCAGAAAGTCGTGTTTTCGAAACATTCCGAATAATAATGTTATCAGAGGAGCATTGTTGTATTCGATTGTTGTACAAGCATAAATAAACTCACCTTTCAACATCTTATCTTCATCTTCAGATTCCAGCTTTCGAGTTGCGATGTCTTCCTCCAGGTCAGCATAGTCTGGAATTAAGAGCAGAAATTTCAGTATTTGGCAATTTTATCGCCGACTCAATTTTAGAAAGAAAAAGTTAAATAAATAAAACTCTGCTTAGGTAATATTCTTTAAAATAATTTTAATTTTATGCAATATAAGAGTTTTTTTTTTTTTTTTTGTTAAATATATATATATATACACTGTAAAAAAAAAAAAAAAAAGTCCTGTTTGCTGCCAGAAATTTTCTATAATGACAGAAAATACTCGAAAATTACGGAAAAATTACGTTGATAGAACGTACAAATTTCTGGCGGCAAACAGGGCTTTTTATTATTTATTTATTTTTTTATAGTGTGTATATATACATACAAAAGCGTTAAAAAGATCTGGTTCTTCCCTGTGAAATAAAATAATGCGTCCTTAAACAACTGCTACATTATTATTTATACAGTAGTATATTTCTTTCACAGAAAATTGACATTAAATAATATATATATATATATATATATATACATAAAAGTCACTTTTTCCGTTTGAAAACATTTGAAATTTTCTTCGCTCGCTTAATTCATAATTTAAAATTCTGTCCTAAACAAAATTTAACTTTAGACAAGATTTTTTTTTTTTTTCCTTTTATGAAAGTTAGCTTACAGGCTGTTTCATGCAAGGTGGTCTAATGTAAAATAGTGAGGTTTTTTTTTTTTTTTTTTTTTTAATCATCTTTTTTTAGAATACCTTTTTTCCATTGCCATCTAGAATTAAAAATACATTAATAGAAAAAATGTAGTAAAATTCAAATGAAACTTCACAAGCCTTTTTTTTTTTTTTTTTTTTTTTTTTGTAGTAGTAACAATACAAGTTTAATTCTGGCTGGAAAACATTCTTTACCATAGATACTGCCTTTTCTAAACATTTTATATTTTTAAAAATTATCAATAAATTATTTTTTAAACAATTTTTTTTTTAATCAGTCATAAATTGCTTATTTTAACTTGATACTAAAGTGGTGGGCGAAGGAGAGGAACAGTAAAAGAAGAAACGTTTCCATTTGATAAATTTTGTCAGAAAGAGAAACCGTGCCCTAATAAAATGTGCTTATTATCATTCATGTGAACAATTTAAATATGTTTTATGGGGAGGGGGTAGAGAGGGGAAAAAACTGCAACTGTACATCAGAAATTAATAATTCATTTAAGTATAAATAAACAAATATATGTACTGCGTTAATAAGAAGAAAGCACTAGGAGTGCCTTCTACTGCTCCAAATGAATTTTATATTTTAAAAGTTGGGTATACCTTGAGATTTCTGTAATCTCGCATTTATTTATTTATTTATTTTTAGAAAAAATTAGAAATTTACAAAATCCAGATTTTTTAATTTATTTTATTCATATATATATATATATATATATATATATATATTTCTGTTTTCGCATTCTTTTTAGAAATCCCACTTTGTTTCCGCGTAAGGGTGAGAAATTTTCATCCAGTTTTTACCCCTGATGAGAACCCTGAGTTAGGTATAAAATTTATTTGAATATGTCTGAATAATTAATTATTTTTTATTTATTTTTTATTATCATTATTAGTGCTAGAGGCCTATTTCAGTCGGTACAGTTGTCGAATTTTTATAATACACTCTTAATTAGTGCTAAGGGCCTATTTCAGTCGGTTTATTGAATGGGGATTTATTGAATGAAGTCCCCCCAAGGTACAACTTTGACATGAGTCCCCCCAAGGCCCAGCGTTGTCGAATTTTTATACGTCACTCTTAATAGTGCTAAGGGCCTATTTCAGTCGGTTTATTAAATGGGGATTTATTGAATGAAGTCCCCCCAAGGCACAACTTTGACATGAGTCCCCCCCCCCAAGGTACAACTTTGACATGAGTTCCCCCAAGGCCCAGCGTTGTCGAATTTTTATACGTCACTCTTAATAGTGCTAAGGGCCTATTTCAGTCGGTTTATTGAATGGGGATTTATTGAATGAAGTCCCCCCAAGGCACAACTTTGACATGAGTCCCCCCAGGCCCAACTTTGACATGAGTCCCCCGCAAGGCACACCTTTGACATGAGTCCCCCCCCCCAAGGCACACCTCCCCCTCATTGGGAAAAAGAGAAAAAACGTTGTTTAGCGGCTATAAGACAGTTTGGACTTCCAACGTTATTTGTTACAGTATCTGCAGCTGAAACACATTGGTTTGATTTAATGAAAACTTTATCATGGAATTTAGATCGTCACGAATTAACTAAAGAAGAATTTGTCGATATTAACAAGTTTAGCAGTAGGCCTCTGGCACTGAATTAAAATCTGTCAATGTCAGATTTTCATGTTTTAAATAATGAAATAATGTCGTGTCTGTATAATTATCGCTTGTTTTATTTTCTGAATCCTAATATTAAAAAAATAATAATAAATCTTGAATTTTCCTATTCTATGCAATAACCATGTTGCATCTTATATAATATCGATAACTTTTGTTCTTATTTTTTTTCCCCTTATCAAATAGAGAATGCGCATTAGACAAACTTGAGTGTGATGGGAGAAACACACACACACATACATACATACATACACAGAAAAAAAAATAATGACAGGTTTAATTTTATCCTTTTACATAGCTTTAAAATACAGTGAAGCATCCATAATTCGAAATTCTATAATCCGACAGCACCCATAAACCAGCCCTAATGATTTTTTCTGTATATATCCCCCCCCCCCCCCCTTTTCTCTGCTTTTTTTTTTTTTTTTAGGACTGAGGGCCTATTAGTCTCAGACAGGGATTTTTGCGTTGTCGTTTTCGATAGTTGGACATTTGTCGAAATTATTTTTCGATAGTTGGACATTTATCGAAATCTAAAATTTATCGAAAATATAATTGAATAATTTGAAAGCGATGTTATAATTGGGAAGAAAAAAAAACTAATAGTCCTCCGTCGTAAACTAAATTCTGCTTTTGCCAGAATTTCATCATTTTTTTTTTTTTTTTTTTTTTTTTTTTTTTGAAAGAAAAAGAAAAGAAAATTAATAATAATCAGTATCGTTACAAGAGATATCGAATACGTTTTTTTTTTTAATAATAATTTTGAATTAGAAAATAAATAGTGTGCGTGCAATAATATGAAATAAAAATAAATAAAAATATGAATTTAATGATTTGATTTTTATACAAAACACGATCGTGTGCTATCTTAAAAAGTAGATGTAAAATTTAAAGTTTAATTTTCTTGGCAACAATTATAAATTAAAATAAATAATTTAATGAAAGTTTAGAAGTTAGAATTTCTAATTTTTCATTTATTTTTAATTTTTACTTTATATTTTACCTCATTTTTTGACCATAAAACTGAGCCATGTGCTTTTAAAATGACGGAAATGAATTAAAATGAAGTATTGTCACCTAAATTTCATACTTTAAAAAATCTAATTGTTGTGTCGAAAAACTGTTTGCACCCCCTGGATTAAAAAAAAAAAAAAAAAAAAAAAAAATCGTCCCTTTAATTTAGAACCGAATTCGTAACGATAGGACTGATATTTTAAATTTATTCTGGTGTTACACAAAACTGGTCTATCAAAACTGGCGACGTGGTTTTATCACACACACACACACAGAGACATTTTCTAAAAATCGTCAAATCGTGTTCTGGACTCAAAATTTGTAAATCCATTGAAAACCAAAGTCGAATATATATATATATATATATATATATTTTTTTTTTACCTTCGCCCTTAAATCGTAGTAGTACTCGACTTGTTATTCGCAGCATGCTTGCCAACTTTTATGGATCGTTAGTAAAGTTTACAGATTTTCATTTTATTTTATTGATTTACGGACTAGCGTGAATATTTTACAGATTAATCAAGATGATGGCAAAAATTCCGAAAAAGAGCAACAAAATTTTTGTCTCGCTATGGCAAATCCAAAAATTATTAGTAATAGATCGTTCCTATTCCTGATACCGAAAGTCAAAATAAACACGATCACCCGAAATCTCGGTCAACAGTTTTTAGAAGGACTTGAAAAATATTATTTTATCAGCGATAACTAACTAATGAACGTGCATATGTTAATCAGTCAACGACAAACTGAAAAACAAAAAAGAATGAAACAAATTAAATTAACTGACATATTTAATAGAATGTTGCATTGTCAAATTCCTGATCTTATTTATTATTAAGCCAGTCTTAATATAAATTTATTATTACCATGTTTTTATTAACTTCTATTCTTGTTTGTTTGTTTGTATGTATGTATGTTTGTTTGTTTGTCCGATACAAATCTTGCAATCGAATTTTAACTAACATCCCTACTAGCTAGACATATGAAACTTTCACAGTAGCTCAGAACCCGGTGACAACACAATACTTCAAAGCCCGATTTTCGAAATTTTAATTAGTTTTCTTATAATTAGTTAAAATAGGAAAATAATAACATCCTAATAGCGTTAAAATAGCCATTAAAATATTAGCTATAATTTAATTGTTGCCAAAAAAAATTTACGAGTTCATTTTCTTTCGACATAAAAAGAAATACATTTAATTAAACGTGAACAAAATTATAAAAAGTTAAATTATGTATCTCACAAAAATTGACGTCATATCACTTTAAAAATTTTATGCACATTGGTAAGAGCTCTATGATTCATCAGAAAATTTAAAACATGGTATATAAAAAGTTTTTTTTTTTTTTATCTTATAATAATAATTATTATTATTTTTACAAAAATAAACGATTTGTATTACTGTTTTATAATTGTTATTTTAAAAATTTTAATTTATTTCAAACGTTATTTTAATTATTTTCGTTTTTGATAAGGGTTTGCATACATTTTTTAAAACTAATTTTTAAAAAATATTTCTTTAGATGCTGTGACTGATATACGATTTCGATATACATTTTCGGAACACCTATAATCCGGCAATGTCTATTTCTTACCGATGCCGGATTATCGATGCTTCACTGTAACATGATCTGCTTCATTTTATATTTATTACAAAGTCGAAACATTACAGCCGTGTTAGGCTCTAGCACAGGAATTAACTGTCTGCACTAGGGACCCAGGCTTGGAGAACGAAACTTTGGCGACTGGTGAGGCAGTGTTTCTAGGTATTAAAGGCCTATTCCAACATGGTTATCCTTTTGTATACCAGGTACTACAGAAAGCAAATTGCTTTGGCCTTTTTTTGGGAAAACAACAAAAATTGGTGTTTTGTTTAGGCATAAAAATTGACCTCTAGTAATTTATTATCGACTCATGATGAAGTTAAAAGAAAGTGGTACATAATGTAGTTCACAATAGATGATTAATTTTGACTTTTCTTTTCTGTCAGATGTAGAATATTCCCCCTTCTCCCCCCCCCCCCCCCCCCCCGTGAATGTTGTAACATTTAGAACTTCTTCATATATTTGCCTATCATAAAAAGAATTCAACTGCACTTTCGAACAAATAAATTAAAAAAAAAAAAAAAATCTTAGCATTCTATCAATATATGTTACACAAATTAAAATAACATCAATAAAAAATTTAAGATGCTGTTTTCCTTTTTCTCAGTAACATTTTCGCACGCTTGATGTCGACTGAGATTCAGAACTAGAGAAGAGGCTTAAAAAAATTATATCCATCTCATCTTTCCAGCTTTAAAACATCCTAAGTATGTAAAGTAATGGATGCAAGCAGTAATAACACGATCTGGTATTCAGTTTTGTCTCAACACAATAGAATACCTGTGCTTCAGCAAGAAGACTGGCTGTAAATGTATGGTGAGAATCCAGCGCTGCAAACAATGAAAAGAAAAATTTCTCACAGTGAAAAATTTTCACGACAAAAGCCGAGGTTCCTCGCTGCCATTCATGGGGGTCACGCGTGGAGACTCTGTGCGATCTTTTTTTTAAAACCTGGTCTAAAAGTATGTTGGGATGCAGGCCTCAATCGGAAAAGGGTAGCCTATAACAACGGGATCATACCTCAATAAGTACTGATTGATTAAGAATAAGGTCATTCATTAAACTACATGAGTGAATAAATATCCTCGAGAATAAACATTCCCCAAAGAAAGAATAATTGAAATAAAGAGATGGGAGAAAATATTACGAAACATCTTTTTACTAATAAAATTTGCTACGGTTATGTGTACGATGTATCTAGACGGGAATTCAGGTTACCAATTAGTTAGACATTGCAAACTGGTATATCCATATTCAATGATACAACGAATATGTGCAGATTAACTCTTTCTCCCTTCCCATGTCCTATGGGATTTTTGTTGCTTACAATTATAGGAATATTTCAATAAAAATGAAATTATTCGATTATTATTATTATTATTATTATTATTTTATTCCATTCTTTGAACTTTATTCAGCCTTTATTCTTTGTGACCAATTTTTGAAAAAAAAAAAAAAAAAAAAAAAAAAAACAATTATTATTATTATTATTATTATTATTAATATTATTATTTTATTCCATTCTTTGAGCTTCATTCAGCCTTTATTCTTCGTGACCAATTTTTGAAAAAAAAAAAAAATTATTATTAATATTATTATTATTATTATTTTATTCCATTCTTTGAAATTCATTCAGCCTTTATTCTTTGTGACCAATTTTTGAAAAATAAATAAATAAATAAATAATAACAATAATTAAATATTTTATTTTATTAAGTAAATTCAGGCTTCTAATTTTCAATCTCAAATAAATAAATAATAATAATAATAATAATAATAATAATAAATTAATTAAATGCTCACCAAAATAAAATAAAAAGTGGAATTCGAAAATTTTTATTTTTGAATTAGTTACCCTTAAAATACGAAATAAAACTCCCATAAGATTATATGAGAAGAGAAAGAGTGAATCTGACTGATATGCAACCGTAAGCCTACTGTTACAAGAAGTGTGCGTCGGGTCTGAAAATTTGAGGCCCAGTGCCGTCTTAGCCAGAAATAAAAAATATAATCTCGAGCCAAGCTCGGTTCCAAATACAGATAAAACATAGGCCCGGTCCAGTTTATTTCTTTATATTTTAAGATAAAGGAACAGCACGGCCTTTTAGGTCGTCTGAAGTTTACATATTCTTTTCATGGTAATTTATTAATTTAATTTGTTAAATAAACTGATTTGATAATGACTGCAGTCTACAATATACAGTGCTTCTATTTAAAAAAAAAAAAAAAAAAAAAAAAAAAAAAGAATAGCATATATTGTGGAATAGAGAGGTGTAACAAAATTTTTATTTTAAAGCCCAATTACTTCATTATAATGAGAATTTTCAATTCTGAAATATGTCGCTAAGGTATAAGTCGTTCCCGTTGTTAAATCTACAGCAAGATTTACCTAACTTCAAAAGCAAATGTGCAGATAAAAGAAGAAGAAGAAGAAAAAAAGCTCAACTTAAAGGAGAAATTATAATAGCGATAACAAATACAGTAAAGCATCGTTTATATGTTTTTTAAAGAACTGACGTAAAAGGACGTATTAATGAAAAGACGTATAATCGAACTTAAAAAATAAATAAAACTTTTATTATTACAAATTTAATGGCACAGAAACAAAATTTACGTGACAATGCTAATTAATAAAGGTTTTTTAAGATACTACCAAGTGTATATTACTTTATATTAGAACTGATATTTGAAGAAAATAATTTAATAATATGTATATATATATATGTATATTATAAAATATATATATTATATATACTGCCTGGGCTCGATCAATACCGCCTCCTTGTAGGAGTGGGTATTGGCTCGATTCGTTAACTCTTTTTTTTTTTTTTAAATGGAAGGGGGGGGGGGGGGGGAGAGGTTGGTTCGACCTATTAGAATTTTTTTTTTTCTTTTTCGCTGACTCTGCCCACTTAAAAATTCAAATTTGATGTGCCATGGTACTCTTACTTAATTCTACGAATAAACTTCTACGTACAATTACAACCTGGTGCAGAAGAGGTAATCCAATATTATTTTGTAAGAGAAGTTTTTTTTTTTTTTTTTTTTTTTTTTTTTTAATTATCCAAAAAAATTGGCGTGGCATAAATAATAATAATAATAATAATAATAATAATAAAGCAAATTATCTGCATGTATATTTAACGCCTAATACTTTTATTAATATATACATTGAAATATTTATTTCATAATTAACTATTTTTAATGCCATTTTTTACTTCCATAAAATAACAGTCGTAATTATAAGTTTACCACTTCAACAATGTAATAATTTTAATGATATCAAAGCCATGCAATCAAATTGATGTAACTTCCAAAACAACCCTACCCTTCGGGGGGAAAAAAGAAAGAAAGAAAGAAAAGAAAGAAAGAATGAATAATGCATAGTAAATGGTCATTTCAATTATTTTCGCAAAAGGAAAATCGATATCCATCAAGAAAACTTTATATATGCTTGAATTTATGTAATTATAAATACACAATACTTATTAGTCCCATATTTATTTATCCCATATTTATATTTCATTATTTAATATCAATTCAACATTTTATTATTAAAATCTATTTCTGCAATATTTTATTCCATATGTTTCTTTTCTTTCTCTCTCTCTCTTTTTTTTTTTTAATGCATGAACAAATTGTGTGCATATATATACATTTTTATATATATGCATATATATACATTTAAATTTCCTTACTATACTAATTATTTCTCGTATCAATTATACTTATAGATAAAAAACAATGAAAAAATATGTTTTGATAAAAGAAGAAGAGGAATAATAATAATAATAATAATAAATGAAATTTTGAAATACACAATACTTATTAAATAAATCAAAGTTTTTTGTTGATTGATCTTAACAAAAGAATATTGCATCATATTCTACTTTATTTCCTTTAAATTTTTTAATCTGAATAGCTTATTTATGAAAACCAATCTAATCTTTATTTCTTCTCATAGATAACTAGCATTACGCACATTTTAAATAAACAGAATAAATAAAATAAAAATGTATTTTTAAAATATAATTCATTTTAATATCCATGGATAAATTAAATTCGATTATGAAAATAGCATTCATTAGGCTAAGAAAGAAAACAAATGATTACAAAAGAAAAATTTTTTCCTATAACGTAGAAATAAAATCGTTTTGCGTAAAAAATCTTGATTTTTTTTTTTTTTTTTTTTTTTTTTTTTTAAAGATAGATCATTAAAACCTTTTCGAATTTAAAAGTAAAAATTTTGATTTAAAAAAAAAAAGGGGGGGGGGGTGGAGAAAGAAATATAAAAATATCTCCAATTTATGTTAAAAATTTTAATTGAACGGAAAAGTTTACATTCAGTTTTATCCGACCATATAATAATTAAAAGTAATGATTAGAGCAGTCAATCTCAAAAAGTGGAGTATATTAGGAGTTATATCTTCAAAATGATTCGGTTACGAATAGGGTTGGGTTGATTTTGCCGGTGACAAAAAAGCATTTTTTTTTTTTTTTTTTTCGTTTTCTTTCTTTCTTTCTTTTTCGTTCTTTTTTTTTTTTTTTTAAATAAAACCCACTTGAAAAAAAGGTGTCGTGCAAAATGCGTTCGTGAGAAAATCGGTCACACTTGCTTTTCAAATATCCCCGCTTTTTACACGACTTAATACTACACGAAACAGGAAGAGAGAAAGAGAGAGGGGGTGGGGGGAATCCAAATGGGTTTTTCCAAAATCCTCAATATCACTTTTATTTAACTTATAATGAATATGAGTTTCAAATAAACATAATATACACATTATTATGTCATGGACGAATAATTTTCCAAAATATTGGGTTCTTAATTAAAAATTGTGATGTGCAATAAGTGATTTGAAATTTATATCACCTTTATTAATGAAGTTTAAAAACCTTGCATTAATAAAAGTATTCTATTTGCCAACTTGCAAGTAGTTTCTTCTATTAATGTTTTTTTTTTTTTCCCCCAGTCACTAGGGAAAATAAAATGCCATGCATGGTGTAAAAAAAAAAAAAGTAAAATTGACATTCTTGAGATGTTTGAGTGGGAAAAAAAAATATTTAACAGTGAAAACATCTAAAAATAACTGAGATTTTAAAAATAATATTAAAAAAATTAATCCAGATGAAATGAATATGTGTTATATTTCAGCGTCAGGCGAAAAAGATTTAGTAATGAACATTTTGATTATATTAAACAATTATTGCTATAATGTTTTAAGCTATGCCCAGAAACTTTTAAAATGAAATTTAAGAAACATTCACGTAGACCAGTTTATATAAAGATTTAGTTTTCTAACTCAAAACATATTTAACCCGCCAATGCACGGGTGGGAAAAAGACACAATTTTCTTTCAATATTTGAATGGTTGCAATATAACACCCACAAAATAAAATCCCACAATAAAAAATATACGAAGTATAAATTTTACGTTTCTTATAATTTTTGTTAACATAATATATACAATGTTTCTCTTACATTGCATTCTAGTAAATACGCTGGGTCTCACTGACCCAACCCGTGCACTGGCGGGTTAAGTGGTCGGCTAAATGAGAAAGCTATAGTATAGGACACATTTGGTGACTTTTAAAATTTAGCGCTGAAGTAGCTGGGACGTTTTTCGCCAAGGACCGACCACGATAGCCATTTTAATTCTAGCTGCGCATTAAAAATTAATTATAAAATACTGCAAATAGTAATAATAATCGAATACTTACAATAATCAAATAAATTATTTATTTTCAATGTGTCTGACTAAATCATATTGTAGAAAAAATGCACTTTAAGAAATTGCATCTTTAATGTTCCAAGTGTTATTTTAAACCTAGCTGTACATTAAAAATACACATACAGAGTATTATATATTGGCCTGAATTAATTTTAAAATGCAATAGTAAAAAGTGTAGGCATTAGAAAAAATAGGTACGATATTTCTTTAAACAAGCAATTACAGTCGAACCACGTTAACGTGAATCTCGAAGGGGAAAAAATATTGTTCACGTTATCAGTAGGTCATGCTATCAGTAACTCATCTTCATATAACTAAACTAATCTTCATTTTGACGAGGGTTGTGAAAGTAATTCATGTTAAAAGTAATTCACCTTAAGTGTGTTCACGTTAACGAGGTTCGACTGTATATCAAAAATTATGATTTTATATTCTTAAAAAAAAAAAAAAAAAAAAAAAAGTTACTGAATGTTGGTCTATTATTTCATTACAAAAAAAAAAAGTATTAAATAATGTGTATTTCAATGTGATATCGAATACGAGGATTTCTATAATATTGTTCTGCTTTTGTCATTAATATTCCTGTTCAGTGAAAAGCAAAGCTGCGAACAGGTAGATAGAGGGTTTAATGCGCGAAGCCAGCCGGGGTAGGAGCGAGTCAATTCTCCCTCAGGAGTTAGCGAACGGAGCGAGCAGGGGGTGAAGCCCCCTAGCATAAGCAAATAAAAGTGTAAGGAAAACTGAAAGTGCTTGGAAACTGTAAGACTTAAGCAAATGAGAAAAAAGGCTGATAATGCTAACGAAAATTGAAAAATGCAAAAGTTTTAAAATTTATTTATTTCACAGCTTTAAGATCTACAACTACAATGACTTTTGTCTCGAATAATCCACATTCCATAGTTTCAGAGTAACAACTCTCAATTTCTTATAAGTTTCATTCAAAGACACCACAAGCTTCCATGTATGAACCGACTTTCAAAACCGGGTCTGTAGTTTTGCAAGTAAATTGTAAGTAATTTCTTTTCTTAATTAAGCCTATTTTGAGTACATTTTTAAATAAAAATAAAATTTATAAATTACAATTGACTAAAAATGATAAAAAAAGTTTGAAACAATTTTACTACTCAATATCAAATATATCTAACAAATTAAATTTTTAAAAATCTCTGAATACTTTTATAAGGAAATACTGCTGATTAATACAGAGAAGATGTTTCAAAACATTTAGTGAAAGTCTATTGAATACGATAAATTTTATATAGCAACACTTAAACAATTGATTATTTAAATCCATTTTTTGTAAACAGAATTTTAAAATCTTTAGACAGCAATTATTTTATTTTTAAATTAATCTAAGTTTTTAGGAAACTTAATATATAAAATTCGGAAAAACACACAAAATCTTGAAAAAATCCTCTAATTTGGTTTTTAAACATACCTGATAAATCCCACTAAATTATTTAATTTTTTTTTAAATAAAATAATAATAAATAAATAAATAAATAAATAAATAAATAAAAATATATATGGTCGTTTATTTGTTCTCAATAAATTATTTTATTTTATTTTATCGCCACTCTCAGCATCTTAATAATTATAAATAATGTCTAAAAAAAGAGTTAAATTGAACACGTGTAATTTGTTAATTACATTGAAAACACTTTGAAAACAAGTAAAATTAAATTTTATTTAAAGATGTTAAAAATTTTTATCCGAAGTTTTTCGCTTTTAAATAGTAAAGCATCATCAGGGATTTTTATTACTCTTTTCCAATGAGCAGTTTTTTAACTATTTTTTCTTTCACAGTCAACAGTTAAGTCTATTAATAATGTGAATAGCAGCAAAATCAATTTGAAGTCCGGTGAAAGTCCGTGTAATTTTTCAATAATTCCAACTTCTCTTATTTTTCTTAGCTCCTTGATCCAACCTTCACCGAACTTCAAATCGACTTTGCTGCTATTCACGTTATTAAAAGACTTAACTGTTGACTGTGAAAGAAAAGATATTTAAAAAACTGTCCATTGGAAAAGAGCAATAAAAAATCCCTGATGATGCTTTACTATGTAAATGCGAGAAGCTTCGGATAAAATTTTTAACGTCTTTTAAATAAAATTTAATTTTACGTGATTTTTAAAGTGTTTTCAATACAATTAATAATTATATTTCACAGATCGTTTCGAAACGTGATGTTTGTATTTTATTTAAATGAGACATAGGTGTTAAAACTACAAGTTCGTGTACAGCACTACTATTTATGCAAACTTTGGCAAGAACTGTGCTGAATACTGTGTAAATGAATAAGCAGTTGAGGTTATCTGTTAAAGCCCTATTGAAACAACAACTAAATGCTGCCAAGAACTTGATAAAAAATTTTAGAAGAAACCTGAAACTTTAACGCTTTTACTTGGAAACTATCTCTAAGTGTTTCTTTCTTTATATCACTAGCCCGAGAGTCTTAAAGATAATGAAATTTGAAATGAATTTTTCTGAATGCATTATTATAATGCATAATGCAACAGCTTTTACATAAGCTGTGTTCTTACGTAAAAATGTGACGTTATAGTAAACTTAAATTTTTAAACTGACGCCCCCCCCCCCCCCCCAAACAGAACAATTCTCTTCTATATGAACATTACTAATTTTAACGCTAGTTACTAAGGCAGGGAGAGCGGACAGTGTACTTCCTAAAAATTATATACTGACGATTTCTTTCTTTCATTTTTCTCGTCTCCCTACAGCATTCTTTATTTCCCCAAACAAAATAATTCCTTGCTTTTAAATAATTGAAATTCATCCTGTTTTCCAAACGGAATAGAAACAGTTAAAGTTGTCCTACTTTTGCGCAATATTGAAAATCGAGACAACATCTATATACAGTACATTATGTTTTTTTTTTGTTTGTTTTTTTCCTAAATAGGGTTCTACAAAAATGATATATTTCACTTTAAAAATATACTTTTCATAAGCATATACAAGTAATCTATAGCTGTGAAGTTTTGTTCAAAAATCTATTTGTTATACATTCCTGAGATTGGTTTGACACCAGATACCCACTCAACCTTAACCCACACATCAGTGACCATGGCAATCAAATTTAATGGCATGACATGACATCGGCCTTGCACTTTCTCCTTTAAAATATTTAAAATCTATGGCACTACAAATTGTTACTGCCATCCAAAGAAGAGAAAAAGAAAAAGAAAAGAAATTATAATGATGTTTAGAATAATGAAAACCTGACAGAAGCAAATAATAAATTCATAATTATCTTCATAAATAACTTCCTCGACGCTTAGAAATTAGAAAATGTAAGCAACATTCATCATTTAAGTATCGTCAACAGGTTGACGTTCCACCTACTGAGATGGGCACCCGTTGACATCAAGTTTGTCTTTGAGGTCGTTTCCCAAGATTTCTACATACCGATCTCGCCATAAAACCAACAAACTAACGATCGCCTGCCGGTTCTTCTAACCCATTTACTTTGGGACTGGAGACCTCCACCTTGCGCTAATGAGAGAAGAACAAGGAAAGCGATGTTTCAGGAATGCAATGACATGGGGTGCGGGCGACTGAGGAGCGTGCCAGAAATCAGAGCTTGTGGCCTCCTCTAATTGACAAAATGAAGGCGTCCAAAAAACAGAGAAGTTTTTAGTGATGTTTATAAAAAAAATATGACGTTGCGAAGATTACGTCTATATTGGAGTCGCAGAACTTTATCGTATCGTAAGAAAGTGGTAGAGGACTCCCTGTAGCAAACAGACTCCCTCCAGCGACAGTAATGGTAGCCGTGTTCATTCAGTTATAAATATAAATTGGAGTTCATGAAAATTCAGTGTGCTATTTTCATACTGATAGAGAAATATTTTTTTATGAATTCAGCAAGTCATTCAGAGTACTGAGAGATCTTCTGAAGGTTCCATAAATGCAGTCAGTCTTCATTCAGTTATAAATAAACTGGAGTTCTTGAAAATTCAGTTTCTACTTCTACACTGACAGAGAAATGATTTTTTATGAATTCAATATGCCATTTATGGTATTAAGATCGTCTGAATATTTCATAAAGTCATTTGTTTATTCCGTTATAAATAAACTTGAGTTCTTGAAAATGTATTGTGTTACCTTTCATTTGGATAGATCTTTTAATGAATTCAATATGTTATTTACAGTTTTAATTTAGAAGATCGTTTCAAGACTCCACAAATGTATATATTCATTCAGTTATAATAAACTTGAGTTCTTGATAGTTCAGTGTGCTTACTTTCACACTGGCAAATATATATATATATATATATATATATATATATTTTTTTTTTTTTTTTTTTTTTTTTTTTGTATGAATTCAATATGTTATTTAGCGTTTTACGAGAATCGTATGAAAATTCCATAAATGCATATGTACATTCAGTTATAAATAAATTTGAGTTCTTTAAGATTCACTGTACTACTTTCATACAGATATATTATATATAAGCCTTTTATATTAAAAGAAAAGAATGAGAACGAAGAATAGTCAGTCAAATAATTCACCAAAGAAATATACACAAGCCGAAAAAAATAACAAGATATCTTAAATTGATTTAATTTTTAATATTATTAACGGTACTTACTTTCATTTTTAAGACTACAATACCTGATGAAAATTAAATAGAACAGTGAAATAATATTCTGATGAAAAGAAAGTTGACACTAGGATATTATTTTAAAGGGAAAAAAGAAAACAATGTTATGAAATGAACCTATTAATTTTGAGATGAGGAAAAGAAGATCGGACTAAAACAGAACAAAACTGAATTTGTGCTTAAAAGCTCATAATGCTATAAGACGTTTTCAAGCGCTATCCTCATAGCATTGAGCGAAGAATTGTAGGTTTTCTGTAATTGATATGCATTTTAGTAAAATATCAATTGATAGCACGAACCTACAAGAAAAATTAACCTGAAATGAAGTAGACGAATTAATGACAAAATATTTTTCAGAGAAATAAAAACAGAATATCTTCCAGAGAACAAAAAACACGTCATTAACCTTGAATTAATAATGAAATTATAAACTGAACCTTCAGGAAAAAAATTACCTTGAATTGAAAGAGGTGTGATTTAGGCTTTATTTAGCCTCAGGGATCTGTCCAGACTTTTCGCACAGGGTTCTGTTTTTGTGAAATTGTAAAAAATTCTACAAGTAATTTTGTACATCTAAATTTAGTGTGAAAATAAAGTTCTTCCGAACTTTTTGGCTAGGGTCCTCTTTTTGTGAAATTGTGAAAAATGTAATTTCGCAAAATAAAATAAAATTGGGTTTCATTTTAGAGAAAGAAAGTTCAGTTTTTCAGAACTAAAATCACATATATGCATAGAAGTCCTTTTTAAATTAAAAATTGAATATCAGCTTTTTGGGAGAAATACAACAACGATTATTTAGGCAGTCTGTTCGTTCCACTGAAGATTAGTTTTGAAAATGAAAGAGATTTATCAAAGGTCTGTTTTTAAGGAGAAAATTTTTGTTTTTGTGAAGGGCCCTTTTTTAGGATAAAATATTTTGTGAAGGGTCCTGTTTTAGGATATAGAATTTTGTGACGGGTCCTTTACGAGCAAAGAACTTAATAGAAGAAAATGGCTTTTTACAGGAAGTTGAGCTGTATCTTTGCATTCTGACTTAATTAATAACCAATTTTCAACCAATTAAATTTTAATTTAACCTTAAGTTTTAATTTTAACCCTAAGTGTTAGTATTATTTTATTATTAATTAGTTTTTTTTTTTTTTTGTAAAAAAGATTTACACTTTTTCAGAAATTTGATCGTTTAGTTTAATTTTAACGGTGAAACTATGATTATAGTTATTGCTAGTGCTACCAGCTGGATTTCATGTTTAAACATTATAGTCACCAAATTCATTTTTCATTTTCTTTCTGTTTGGTGCCGCCATCTATCTCGCATTTTAAATTTTTAAGTGGCTTATTATACGTCACAATCTGTATACGAAGCCATCCTTTTTATTTTTGATAGTAAAGAAAATTCGTGTAATGTTTTGCTATGAAATCAAAACTCAAAGTGAGTTTCAGAGATGAGTTTGGCCTGGACAAAAAAAAAAGCTGAGATTTTACTGATAACGGAAGACATATTCAATACGTAATTCAGAGTTTTAATTAAGAGGATCGCCTAAAGATTCCATAAATGCACATACCTATAAATTTAACTAGCTAAAATCCTTTCCAAGTATCACAAGTTAATCCTAGATAATTAAACATTCCTTTAACAGAATACCCATCCCCCTGCCAGTTTTGCGAATATGAACTGCTTCCATTGAGCTTACATCATTTTCCAAGAGTGCAATGCTAATTTTACCACCTTTCTATTTTTTAATTGAAATATTATATTTCTCTTAAGATACACTAATTTGTTTGAAATAAATAAATAAAATATAAAAATATACGTGTTTTTAATTCTCACTCTATGAGTCGAACGATTAGTTACACAGTAATACTGATTTAAGTTATCTATGGTTAAATATTTAGAACTCGTCCACGTTTTTTTTTCCCAAACGAATACACACCAAATCTATCAAAATTTAACTTTATACTCACGAATAAACATATTTAAATGATGATTATTATGCATAGTTACTTTTCATTTCAATTTTTACTACTATATTTTTCACATCCTCCCCCTTTTCTTTATTGTAAACAAATTAATATATCGTGATTTTGGTTAATCATCTTCAATCACAATCTGTCAATAAGAAAACGACGTAAAGTATGAAAATGGTTTAAAACATTGTTCTTAAAGCAAATGTGGATGCTATTAAATTTAACTAAAAAAATTAGTTATTGTGCGGAATCAAATTCACTAATATACTCTAACTAAACCAATATGTGAAGTTATTAATAACACTCTCTGGTATAAAATGTTTCCTAAATTTTCAACAAATGGAACCTATCAATTTTTTGGGTTTGAGACTATTTCGTCTACTATCTTCCATTACAGCTGATTTCTCATTCTAAATTTCCTCATGAATTTCCCCACGAGATATAAACGTTGTCCTATAGAATACAAGTGGACCCTGTCGGGTTTTTGGGTTCGGGGCTATTTCCTTTATTGTTTTCCACCACAGCTGATTTCTCATTCTAAACCCTATGAATTTTCTCACGAGAAACAAACATGGCTCTGTAACATACAAACATACATACGGTAATGGTACAGTAAAAAAAAAAAAAAAAAAAAAAAAAAAAACTGGTTACCAGCAAAATTTCTAGTAGCCAGTAAAAAATATCCCCTCCCCTATTTTTATTTATTTATTTATTTATTTATTTATTTATTTTATTTATTTATTTATTTAATTTTTTTTTTCAATTTTGAAATTTACTTGAATATAGAAATTAAAATTCTCTGCATAAAAACCAAATATTTACTAGGCTAGAATGATACATCAGGAAACACCTCTTTAAATTTAACATCATTAAACCGATTTATTCATTTTTTCACTAAACCGATACACCATCGACATTGATACATCTTTACACAGATTCAGCACCAGGTCGCTAAGCACGCGCAAACAGGAACAATGTAAAAACAATTCTCTAAAACGGTGCACTAATTTAACACCGGGATGTGAAACATGCACGGAGAAAAGTGGTGTGCATCCCCTAATTGTGTACTGGTTCAACGCAGTGTCTCAAAACGTGGTGAAAAGCGCGAGAATCAAAACGGCGAGATTTAGCCTACATTGAGAGTAAAATCGGAGCACGATCCTGAGACCAAATAATAATAATAATAATAATAACGTTGTAAATTTATTACAAAACGTACCTTCTCCAGGACATGTCTTGCAGCACCTTTCAGGCAAAAGAACTGGATCATCACAAGTTGGTTTAGGACAGTCGTTCTTGATATTCTTACACCGAACTCGAGACATAATCCGTCGCTTGCGTTGAATCTGAAAGCCAAATTAATAAATGAATAGAATAACGTAAAACACTTATTTATAAATTAATTCATTTACGCAAAAATTCGTATTGAAAATAAAGTTTATCCAGAATACTTGAATATTTTTGAAAAATTATACAGAAAGCAATGATTTTAGTTTACATTTTTCAGCTTCTGTATCATACGGGAATAAACATATATCATATCATTATTAATCAATTATAACTCTAATATCAAATATAACCAGGGTTGGGTTTCTTCCGGAAGAAACTAGTTTCTTCCAGGACAGCGGAAGAAACTGGAAAAAACCGGAAGAAACTGGAAGAAATGGAAGAAACCGGAAGAAATGGAAGAAACTAACCAGAAGACAAAACAGCTGTTCGAAATTAAAATTTATGAACTATATTAACTCAAAGCATAAATATAATGTCAAATCTAAACTATAATCCAATTAATATTAAAAATATTGTTAGAAAAATAAGTTATTTTATAACAAACACTAAATATATATAGGTGATGGGTTTTTACTTTTCAATGCTGATATTTTTAGAACTTTTTGCATATATACTATCTCATATTAGTATACATTCAGACAGTACAAGTGATAATAATTACGGAATTAACCATAATGTTTGCACTTTTTTTTTTTTTTTTAAAGGATACAATTTTTTGTATAAACTCAAAGCTGGTAAACTGTATCAATAAATAATATACCTACTTTTAAACTCTCCTGCAAGTTCTCTAGGATTTTAAAAAAAAAGCATAGTTTGTTTTTATTTTAAGTTGAAAAATAAAGTGCAGTATTGAACTACTCTAAAAAACATTTCATTTGTTTTACAGTTTTTAACTCTAACTCTCAAAAATTTTGTCTAGAGGTTGTGCGGATTATAGGAATTTGTAGATTAGAGATCATTGCCTTTGTTTACAGTTTTCTTTTGCAGATACAGAGTCAGTTATTATTAATTCATGAGAATAGACATCAGAATGGAAAGACGATTTCTAATAAATTTTAGAATAAAGTATTTCTTCAATATTAATAAAACTAATCGATCACATTCACATGTGATAAATAATTTAAGCATATTCAAATAATAGGTACCTATAAAATGTAAACAAACATATTTAAAAAAATATGAAACTAAATATTTTTGAAAGTTCGGAAATAATATTCATCACTGATTAATTTTGTTAAACATTGATGTAATAGTGATTTGTTTTAAGCACTAGTCTGTATGAATTGCAGGATAATAAATACAAGAATGTTACCCCCCCCCCCTCCCAGGTAAGTTTCAAAGAAAGGATTAAGCTAAAAATTTGATTTAAAAAAAAGTAAAAATGTGAGAAATGTGAATTTATTTGAAATATGAGATGTAAATTTCTTTTTCACTGTACTGTATTAGGAAAATGAAGTTGTTGATGACATTTTGTAATACAGTAATTATTGAATACTGGCTCTTTTAATTAACTGAATGTTTATTAAGAGCTGTTTTATCAGAAAGTATAAGCAAGTGATACAAACTATTATTTATTACTAGTTAAATAAATAAAATTGTCTAAATAATAAATTATAAAACTTTACGCTTTTTAAATTGAAATTGATTTTTTTACTGGATTTTGAGTATGAACGTGATTATCAGATACCGAAGATCACTTCGGTAAAAATCTCATAATTATTAATTAAATATGTAATTAAATTTTTATAGGTATAATTAAAGTTACTTAAAGTTGTTTATAAGACAAATGCATCCATTGTATCTTACAAAATCTGCAATTTATAGGATAATTTTTTAAGAAAAACAGTTTCTTCCATTTCTTCCACTTGGAAGAAACCTATTTCTTCCGGCCGGTTTTTTCCATGGTTTTTTCCGCGGTTTTTTCCGCCTTGGAAGAAACTCGCCAACCCTGAATATAACTGATGTATAAGAAATGTTAAGAAAAAAAAAAGGTTAGTTTTATTTCATATTCTAAATTACCCACTGAAATTTTTGAACTAACCTAACTGTGGAATGAATACATTTTACTGGTGTATAATGAATTAAAGAAAAAAAAGTATCTAAATGATTCACTTAAATTTATGAAATAACGAATTCCTGGAATGAGATATTTTGGGACACTTAGGAATTAGAGTAAAAAAAAGAAAAAAATTACAAATAAATGAGTTAACATAGCTTGTATGTTCCATAAGCTGATTCAAATTAAATTCTGGCAACACTTCATTAATTGTTTTCAATATTCAGTCTGTGGAATAAAAATGCGATTCATACAAAAATATAATGTAAGTCACTTAAAAAAATATTAATATAATTACTATTAAAAAAATATTCTTTTTGCATAGAAAAAAACTTGGAAGGTTATTATTTATATATTTATTATTTTATTTTATAAAATACTTCCTTTTCACTCTGCTGTGCTTAAAGAAGTGAAATTTAAATTGTCATTTAACAACAAACTTTTTTTGGGGAAGTGTGCGGGGGCGGTGGGGGGCGTGGGTAATGTCACGGAGACATTAAAAAATATTCATCTATTCATATTAAATTTTAAAATATTGATATCCCTAGTTTTTTACTGTAATTTAGACATATTTAGAAACTATCAAGACATTATTTTAAATCATTTGTGACATTACTTTCATATATAAAGTCAAAAATACATCAATAGGTGATATAAGAGTCTCATGCAATCTCCCTTTCGCTGATGGTAAATGAATAAAAATAAGAATTCTTATAGGAATGCAGAAAAAAAAATCTAAATGACCCACTCAAATTTATGAATTAATTATCTTGGAAATGAATACATTTTACTAATGGAGAATGAATAAAAATAAGAATCCTCATACAAAAGGAGAAAAAATATTCTTAAATGACCCACTCAAATTTATGAACTAAAATATCTGTGGAATGAATATATTTTACTAATGGTGAATGAATAAAAACAAGAGTCCTTATACGAAAGGAGAAAAAAAAAATTAAATGACACACTCAAATTTATGAACTAAAATATCTGTGGAATGAATACATTTTACTAATGGTGAATGAATAAAAACAAGAATCCTTATATGAAAGGAGAGAAAAAAAAAAATCTGAATGGCCCACGAAAATTTATGAATTAAATATCTTAGGAATGAATACATTTTACTAATGGAGAATGAATAAAAATAAGAATCTTCATACGAAAGGAGAAAAAATATTCTTGAATGACACACTCATATTTATGAACTAAAATATCCATGCAATGAATATATTTTATTAATGGTGAATGAATAAAAATATGAATCCTTATAAGAAAGGTGAAAAAATTGAGTTATGCGGACTCACAGACAGATACACAAACCAATCGCTAAAGACCCGATTTTTTGGATTCTAGGGTGTCAAAACGTGTAAAACGTGTTATTCAAAACGTGTAAAATATAGCAAAATTTCAATTTCAAAAATTGGACGCAAAAAAATATTACTCTACCATATATGGGTAAGAGAAAATAATTAACTAGTAAATACCTAATGTGCAATTCGATAAAATTGTTTAAAATTCTTAATTATTTGTTACAGCAAATGCTTATTATAAGTACCTACTTTTTTTCTTTTTCTTTTTTTTTTCTCAGAGTAATTCAAAACGTATATGTAAATTATTTTTTGGTTTTTATAGTTTCTATAATCCTATAGAAATATATCAACACTAATTTTAATTAGGTCTTTTTGACACACTTTTTTTATGACTGTTTCATAAAGAACAGAGAGTTCTAAAAAAAAAAAACAAAAAAAAAAAAAAAAAAAAAAAAAAAAAAACAGAGAAAGTATTGTTTGTTATCAGATAATTCAAGGAAAAAAGAGGATAAATGATAAAGTAGCACACATTGTTTTTTTTTTTTTTTTATGTTGCTATGGGAATAACGCAAACCAACAAATAGTTGGCTTCTAAGTTGTACTTATCTTAAACTTTTCATAAGTATAAGCAACTAATTATAAAACTTATTAGTTAAATATTTTATAAAAAAGATTTGATATCATGATATAGCTAATGCCACCTCTAGGGTCAGAGAAATATAACATAAATGCGAGACTGTTTTGGGTTGGATAAAATGACATGGAAATTAAATCCTGGTCTATTCAGGTTTTAATTTTTGGGTCCCTATTTTGTGAATGAATATATATATATATATATATATATTTGTAAAATTTTCATTTATTTTTTTGGATTTATTTATTTATTTATTTATTTATTTATTTGGAGAGGAAAAAATCATGTAAAACCTACTATTTTAAGAACCATTCTATGTAGTGTTTAATATCAAGTTAATAGAATTTCGCTGAGCCAATTAATTAAAAATAATATTAGAAACATTTTATAAAAGGATCATTTTTATAAAACAAAACCTTGTGTAGGGATTCATTTTATGGATTAGAATTTTGTGAAGGGTCAGTATAAGAGGCCCAATTTTTTCCTGGATAGATAAAACTAGAAGGAAAACTAGGAAGATAAAACTAGATCAAATGAGAACTGGAGAGTTAAAGCGTAATCCACATGAATTTTTATATGCATATATTATATACAATACTTCGTTTAAAAAAAAAAAAAAAAAATCAAGATCTGCACACATATGCATAAAAATTTATATAATATTTTATACTTAAAAAACATATATATTATTATTATTTGTAATATTTATTTCGCATACCTCTCTTTTAATTTAGTTATTAACGATTAACCTTTCATGGGCTATGTAAATGTGTTCATTTAATACCGACAAAAAAAAAAAAAAAAAAAAAAAAAAAAAATCGAAACGAACAAAATTTGAAGAAGAGCTACAAATGAATTTTTATTGCCCCAATGCATTATAAAAGTAAAATTCTCTTGAAAATTTCTGGTATGAATTATTAAAGAACTAACGATCAAAATTAGAAGGAAAGATATATATATATTTTACCCCAATGCCATCTAAAAGTAAAATTCTCTTGAAAATTTCCGGTATGAATTCTTAAAGAATTAACGAGCAAAATTAGAAGAAAGCCCAGGAGCAGAATTATATCCGATGTTCTGCAACGAGACATTAAAATTTGCAGATGTTCTGCAGGTATTTTGTCCAAATTTGTCAAAGCACAGTAAAATGCAAAATAAGCATAAAAATAATACTTATTAGTAAAGTATTTATTACACATTTATAATAAAACATGATTTAAAATTTTTATAATCCAAAACTGAGGAATGCACTCAGAATTTGCAATTTTTTCAATGGCTTTTGCCATTAATATTGTCACATTAATGTGGATATACTATTGACAAAATGTTTATAAATTTTGTCTATACATTGAAACAATGACTGTTTCCAACAATTTTCTAGTATGCTAACAGATTTACTGGTCAGTTGAACATATCTAGGTTTTATTAATTTTAGAATGTTAGCTGTATCAACATCATCCAGTTAGGGGATAGATGAAATGTTCTGCAAAAGCCTCAATTGTTCTGCGACATGTATCGCAGTTTTAAGCACTTTCTGCTCCTGGGGAAGAAAGGTAAAGATGATTTTTTTTTTCTCAATAAGTTATAAAAATAAAATTCTCTTGAAAAATTCTGGTATGAATTCTCATAGCTGGGACAATTAAGTAAGAGTAATATATCCATCCCAGCACCATTTAGGTGGAAATAACGTATCCGCGGTGAATACTGTTTTTAATATTAATCTTTAATTGTTGTGGATTTATCCAAATTGCAGGCATTAATTATATACCCTTAAAATTTTGTATTTTTTTTTTTTTATATATTATAGCATCCAATCCTCTGTGCCTAATAGTAATTTTTGTTAAAGATAAAAAAAGAAAAATATATATTTTCAAAACGTGGCTTTATTACAGGGTTGGCTGGATTTTGCCCGACCCGAAAAAACCCGGGTGAGTTTTTTTTTTTTTTTTCAATAAAACCCATTTGACAAAACCCCAGAAAAAACCCAACAGTTTTTTTTTTTTCAAAATCTTTGTTGAAAATTTCTCTTTTATCTAACTTCTAACAAATATATAAATTTAAATCAAATATAATGCACATTATTTTAACACGAACAAAGAAATTTCAAAAGCATTGCGGGTACTCAAATTGTTCTGTTCTATAGAACAAAATCTTGAAAAAATTCCAATAAAAAATAATTTATAATATTGTATTAAAACACAGTGAAAAATGTTTATAAACAAATAAAAGCAATAAAAAACAGAGTTTTTTGTCAATATAAGGAAAATTGTTGGGCACAAGAAATGTACAATATAATTAAAATTAAAGTTAAAAAAATATATCTGAAAATTTTAACAATGAAGTACTAATATATAATAGAAGAGCAGTAATTCAACACATTTGATGAAAATGTATTGAATTCGGAAAGTTTAATAAAGCAACACTAAATAACTTTTTTTTTTGTAACAAACTGATAAACGGAATTTTAGAATATTTTAAAAATATGAAATATTTTAATAGTTAATTATTCATTAAAATCAAAATTTTAAAAATTTAATTTAAAAATTCCTTATAATTTAATCAAAACAGTAAATTAGAAATTTTTAAAATTTATTATTTAAAATCATCTTATTAATATATTTCATATTACAAAAAAAAAAAAAAAAAAAAAAAATTACTCAAAATCAAGAAAAATCCTGATGAAAGCCAAAAATTCCTGATAAAACCCGAAAAAACCCACTGGGCTGGGTTTTTTCCAACCCGGAAATAACTGTAAAAAATAAAATAAAATAAATAAATGAAATATTATTAAAAATATATCTTAATAAACCAATCTATTGTTTTGTCAATTATGGTTCCAAAACCAAACTTTTTGCATTTGTAGGACCTGACGATTAACGAGTCCTATCTATGTATCATGTTCGAAATTACAAAATTCAGTTTAATGTTTTCATTTCATGTGTATATTTCCTGCATCTTAAATTAAGTCTCAGCTTTTTCAGTTTCTCAAAATATCTAGAGATTATAATTTCGCATCTTATATAGTACATACACTGTAGAATATAGAACATAAACTGTAAAAATTTTCGTCGTAAGAAACCGGTTATTTGAATGACAGCTTCCGGTCCATACCTTTGACTGTATTTTTAGTTAACGGTTATTTAACCACATTTTGATTTTATGGTTAAGAGACCATAAATAAATTAAATAAATGAAAATTACAGACTAAATAAAAACAAAATATGAGAATCTTGCTACTTATCTTACAAATACAGTCCTTATATCCTTTAATTTAGGATACAAGGACTGTACTGAATTATGTTTCCTTTTATAGGAATGCTGAATCGAATTCCTTATAAAGAAATTTAAAATGTCGGCATTGCCAAATAGTCAAGTTAGAAGTGAAATTACTGTTAACTGATTTCACAACAGTTAAATGGCAGTACACGGCAGACTCGGTATTCAGCTGATCGCGATACAGCGCTAAAAGAGATAAACAAGAAAACAGGGTTGTTATTTCGTCCACTTTTTCGTCAAAAGTCCGGGACGCTGGACAAAAGTGGAAAAAACTGTACATGTTCAGTGCATAAAATTATTCTGTTAAAACAATAAAATGCAATTTTAACTTTAAATTACAATTTTAGCAATAGAAATATTTTATTAAAAATTAATAATTTGATTAATGAAAATCATAATTTAATTTTAATCATGATAAAAAGAAAGAAAGAAAGAAAAAAAAAAAAAAACATGAAGAAAATGCGAATTACATTAGTTTACAGTTTGTAGATGTAACAAAGTCTGTTGTGGTGGACTATTATAACATTATCATTCTGGATATTAAGAGAAAAAAAAAAGTTATTTAGCACTATATCTAAATCTTCAAAAAACAAAAGAAATAGACACAGCTGTTTAGTCCGAAAAAGATTTCCTGCACAATGTTGAGTTATCTTCAGTACATAATGTTGACAATTAAAAATAAAGAATAACTTAATCCCCCCCAACAACCCTAAGAGACTATTTTCAATAATACATAGACGATTATAATCTTAAAAATTATTTAAGTTGTTTCTTTGCTATTCTGTACTTAACTTGGAAATATCTTATTTAAAATTTCTATGCTAAGTTTAAAAAAAAAAATAATAATAAATCTCATAAATGTAGATAGAATGTGTTTATCAATTTATGTCCACAAGTCCTTTCAAAGCAAACCTTTCATTTCTATATAACATATTATTTGCAATACCAACATGTCATTTTTCAATCCAGTAATTTAAAAAATCAAATTTACATACTTAATCATTTAATAATTTTATATTCTTATTTTAATTTTGTAAAAAAAATATTACTTGGTAAGAGAAATTTCAGATGAAAAATATACAAAATTAAATTTTACTTCCACATAGAAAAGTTATTTATTTTTCACAAAAGTAATATCTTTAATAATATTAATGTGACATATATGTATATGACTGTATATATATATATATATATACATTTTATGTGTGTGTGTGTATATATATATATATATATATATTTATAATCAATTTGATAAATATGCAGGAACTTAAAGAGAAATAATAAAAATGTTGAGTGGCTCCAGTCGACTCTGAACATTAAAGTAATTCACTGTTGTTTAATAAAATAATGTAAGAGAAGTCATTAAATAAACAAACGAGAAAATTATAATAAGTGTTTGATTATTTGCTCCCAAATAATATATTGTTTAATTAAACGAAATGCATCCAAATGCTTTTGTGTATCTCTGTAAAAGAACTAATAGTGTTAGATTCACCAAAATGTATACAGTTTGTGTGGCATATACTTATAATTTGTATATGAATACAAAGCTCAATCAAATGAGGCATTCAGATGCGATCACAGTTTAAATAAATTCAGACTATAGGCCACAGTATTACAGAATTTTTCATTATTTCCCTGTTAAAAAAAAAAAAAAAAAACTATAAATGCTAGATTCACCAAAATAAATCTATACAATTCATTCGACAGTGACCAATGACATGCATATAAAAGTTTCAGCTGAATTGAATAAAGAATTCAGATGCTATCACACTTTAAATTATTTGAACCCATAGGCTATAATGATAAAGAATTTATCTTCGTGTCCCTGTTAAAAAAATATAAAATAAAATAAACTGTGCTAGATTCTTCAAGATGTATACAGTTTGTACTACGATTAACCTATAACATATGCACCAACTTTTAGCTCATTTGAACAAAGCATTTATACAGTATTGTGTTCACTCTACATCATCGTAAAATAGCAAAAATGAACTCATGGAACCTCAAAACATGTAGATACACCAACATCACAAAGTCCAATTTTTGTCATGATTACAATACCTTCCTTACCTATGTATTTTCAGAAAGTAAAAAATTTCATGAAATATATGTAAACCATTCATTTCATCATGCTTAATAACAATTTTTTAAAGGTGTTTACTAACTATGAGGGAGGAGATGACAATGTAGTTGAAAACAGTGTGTGTGTGTGGGGGGGGGATTAAAATTGAAACTATAAACTATCACTTTTGCATCCAATCCACCCTTAGAAATAGATATATTTATTTATTAAATATTGTTAAATTTGCATGTCTATTTCAATCATTCATGTCTATTTTGAAATATTCACATACACAGGGTTCAGGAATTTGTACAAAAAAAAAATGGTCGCCAACAAAAAATTCTGGTAGCCCATAAAAAATATTCTCCACCGTTTTCTTCCTTTTTTTTTTTTTGTGTGTGTTTTGTTCTATTTCAAAATTTACTTGAATATAGAAATTAAGATTCTATATTCCAGTTACTATACCAACTAAAAAGAAACTATTTATTAGGCTTGAATGATTTTTTTTTTTTTTTTTTTTTTTTTTACATCAGGAAACATTTGTTTAAATTTAACATCATGAAACTGGTTTTATTATTTTCACTAAATCAATACACCATCGGCAATGATACATCATTACACAGGTACAACAATTCAGCACCAGGTCGACAGCTTGTGCAGACAGGAGCAGTGTACACCAATTCCCTAAAACGGTGCAATAATTTAACACCAAGTTGTGAAACATGCATGGAGATGTGTAAATTCCCTAATTCAACACAGTGTCTCAAAAAGTGGTGAGAGAAGCAGGAATCAAAATAGCGAAAGTAGAATTGGGGATATTAAAAAAAAAAAAAAAAAAAAAACAGTTTCTTAAAGTTGAAAACATTATTCCTAGTTTAATATTGGTCACCAATGGCAACCGTATTTCATGAGCTCTCACATACACATATTGATAAAGAATTGTTTTATATATATGGAAAGAATAAAGGTAATTTTTAATTTAGTACTCGCAAATAATTAACAGTGGACAAAAGTGGACAAAACGGTATTTCGTCCGGGACGGTTTTAACCAGGTTTTTTCCACTATGGAAAAAGCCGAACAACCCTGCAAGAAAACGATTAGCATTCTAGTTTATACATATTTTAAAATTTCTATGTGTATATATGTACACACATATAAATATTATGAATTCTTAGGAGAGAAGAAAATTGGGGGGGGGGGGGGGGAGGATGAGAAGCAAAGTAGAAATCAGTATCAGTGATATATAATAATGAAATAAAGTTAATCAATGTATATTTGCCAAGTCTTTGAATTTTTTCCAAAAGATATATTAAAAATGTTTAATAGAAATTTTTTGGGAAAAAAAATTTCAGCAATCATATACGATTAACTGAATCGTAAATTTTATTAGAAAATAGTGATGGATTTAAAAATAAATAAATAAATGTTAGCTACTGTATAAATGCATTCTAGATTACACACACAAAATTCGCAAATAAATCACAAAAAATCACAATAAATAATATAATATATATATATATATATATATATATATATATATATATATATTGCTCTCTAGTTCATAAATATTTGAAAATATCTAATTTTAATACATTTTATAAGTTTTAAGCAAATTTTAAAATTTACGTGGAAAAATAAATTAAAAATAAATTAAAAATTTACTGAAAAGGCAATAACGAATAAAATTTCTAAATATCAGTGATCTATGGCAATGAAGCAAAGTTAATTAATGCATTCTGGGTTACGCAACATGCACAAATGGAAAAATTAAAAGATTTTATATTCTAGTTTAATAATTATTTAACAATCTTTATATATGAAAATATAAAAGCTAAGAAGAAGAATTTCCTGAAAAAGCAAAGATAAATGAGAATGCTGCAAATGTCAGTGATGTATGATAATGAAATTAAATTAATTAATGCATTCTGGATATTGTCTATGTTCTGGATTTCGTTCCAGCCGTCTGACCTTCGGGAAGCTATCATGTGCTTCCTGGGAAAAAGACACTGCTGCAAAATAAACATAAAGGCAATGTCACCCAATGCGTTGTCTCATCCTACGAGGGGGTCACTTCTCGTTGCTTTTTCACAGAAAACGGCCAGAATGGAGTCTCAATTACGGACGAGGTTATTTATTTCATTAGAATTAAGTTTTATCTTCCTAGATGTCTTATTTTACGCATATGGCGCAAATTTCTTCCATTTATAACCCTTGACATTAATAATAATAATAATAATAATAATAATAATAAGAAGAAGAAGAAGAAAGTAAGGTGTGGCCTTATGGTAAAAACATAACTAGCATTGGATGAAACCACTCATCATTATTTACTTAACGTTTTCTAATTAAATTAATATGAAATTAATTTTTATTGCTAGAAATAGTACACTGAACAGGGTCGCGCGAAATAAACTAGCAAGCAATTAAAAAGCATACATCTCACGCGCCCGCAGATCAAGTTCGGTATCAATGCTCAACAAGTTCAAATATCGAACGCAGATTTTCTGAGAGGTATTTCTTTGTAGTTTAGGCATGAGTTTGCTAGAGAAAGCAACATAAAAGAATAGAAAATGGCCTCTGTACATCAAATTAATTTACGGGTTGAGAATACATATATTGAAGAAACAACCGATTAAGGCGTGTTACAGTGTTCGGGTTAAGGTAGAAGTTAGTATTTTTATCATAATTTTATAGTAATGTGTTGTGATTCATTACGATAGAAATTGCTGTATAAAAATAGTGGTAGCGAAAAAATCGGAAATTTCTCATTCCAGAAAGTATCCTGAAAAAAGATTAGGGAATACAACCACTGGGTTAAGAAAATCGACAAGGCGAAGTTCCTAAAATAACAATTTTCCAGTTAAAAATTAAAAATTAAAAACACTAGCTATTTAAGCACAAATTTCAAAATCCCACACATTCAATTCAACATTGAGATTCAAATGGCTTTTAACTGCTAAAATGATACATTTATTACCTTATTCAGCTGTCTTCGGCAATCAGCTGATCCATGACCCTTCAAAAGTACAGTTTTTCAGTGTAAATTTTCAATATGA
This sequence comes from Salticus scenicus, assembly GCA_963930645.1. Classification (NCBI taxonomy): domain Eukaryota; kingdom Metazoa; phylum Arthropoda; class Arachnida; order Araneae; family Salticidae; genus Salticus; species Salticus scenicus. Next base: position 71,164,160 of record OZ005659.1, read on the forward strand.
TAATTTTTCAAATGATCTCGTATATACCTTCATAAAGAGGTGTTGGTCCATACATTTATAATAATAATAACAATAATAATAAAGTAAAAAAAAAAAAAAAAAAAAAAAAAAAATCATTTCCTAAGATGTTTTGAGTAATTTTTATAGGAAAATATAGAACAAAGTTTTATGTTAACCATAACATAGCAGGCTTTTTTAACAGAGTAAATGATAAATTCGGATAAATTTAAAGATTTTTTTTTTTTTTTTTTAACAGTTACTTGTACAAAAAATCGATACATTATTTTATTGTTCTGATATATGGCATATCTATATTTGGTGCGAGAAAAACTTTCTTTGTTTAACACTCTTGATAAAATTTTAACTTCTTCAAACTCTTTCTTAAGGTGCCTAAGACTTTCACAAGATTAGCACGTGGTCACTTTACCATAAATTATTTTGCTTATTCAGCCCATCTTAACTGGAAGATAAGAGTGAAAAAAGACTTGATTGTACGTACAACCATGATTGTACATCAACGTAATTTTCGTCGCATTTCTCAATCTTCTTCGTCGGTAAAGTCGCTCATGATAAAATAAAAAATATCGCGACAAACTATTCTTTAATTTTCGCCTTTCGGACATAGCTTCTTCAGACGTTAGTTTTCTTTTCTTTCTTTTTCTTTTCTTTTCTTTTTTTTTTTTTTTAAGTGTGAACAATATTAGCGCAATACATACTTTTTTTCTTCTGACCGAGTTATTCATCTAATCCTTCACTGAAAATAATTTCATGTTTAGAGTAATGTTTCTTTGTACAGCACACAAAATCTGTGAACTGGAAATTTGTTTCTTAAAATAAAAATAATATACTTGTACTTTGCTGAATTATTATTATTTAATATTAGTTAATTTTGAGTTATAATGACGTCATTTTGCTATATGCATAAGCAAATTTAACTTTTGATATTTTTTATATTATTCGCGCGAAAATACATTTCTTTTTATGTAGAAAAAGAAATGAACAAGTAAACTTTTTTGGCAACAATTAAATTTATAGCTAATATTTAAATGGCTTAATTTTAAAGCTATTACAAATTTATTATTTTCATATTTTAATTAATCTAAAAAAAAAAAAAAAAAATCAGAAATCGGGCATCGGGCATCAGGTGCATCAAGAAAAGCCATTACGAACTTCCATACAAATTTGTGTAGCTCTGCGATCAGTCGTTTTTCTAAAAAGAGCCGGACACACACACGTGCACATCTTCTTTTATTGTAATAGATAAGCAAAGAATATATATTTAGTAATTAAAAATAAAAAATAAGCTGATATGCACGTCATGTTTGTTAATCGTCAAATGCGCCAAATTGCGTGACAATCACCTAATGGAGATTTCAATTAAAATATGTCGTTTTTGATTAGTGAATTTTTTCTTTTCAATCTGTTCAATATTTCCAGAGTTTACCCTCCACATATAAACAAACTTTTCCTCTTTATATATTAGTACCGATATACAGCGGTGAATATAACGTTTAATGAACAACCAGACATAGATATATTACACTTCTTATTTACTTTTTACTTCTAATCTTATTTACGTAAATGCAGAAAAAAATAATAATATAATTCGGGACGGTAATAGCAGAAACCTTAAAATTAAAATATTGTATAAAATACTTGACAATTCCGCTATAGAAGGTAAAAAGTTACAAAATGAACTTAGAAAATGATGCCTAGTAAAAGGACATAAAATCTACTGATCTAAAGCATGTACATTTATTTTCCTTTGGGTGAAAGATTCAAAATAAAATTCTTCCTCCTTTCCCTCTCCAAACAGAGTTTAAAGCCAAGAGTGCCAGAAGGATAACTAGACGAGAAAAACAATGCCACAAAGAATACGTCCAACTATTGTTTGTCAACAGCCTTGAACTACTGCGTGAATGACATCATGTACTCTGACGTGATTTTTTTTTTCCAAAACGTCTTTTATTGCAAAATACAAAACCAGAAGTTAAAAAGTATTAAAGCGATTGCGGAAGAACAGTGGAAAATTGATGAATATATCACGATGTGACAAATGATTTCGATAATAGGCGATTGCGCTTACGAAATAGTTTTGTGCTGGATGATTAGCAAAGAGAAAGAGATATTCATGCAACTATACGAGTTTTATATGTATGTAGTTACTAGTTATAAAGTTATAATGCATTCTGATAGAACTGGCGGAGATAAAGTGTCTTAGAAGACCGCGGTCGGGATGCCACGGGATTTCAGAATCCATCGCCCCTTAAAACAGTAAAACTTTTTGGGAGTAAAAAATTCATTCTATATCAAGCATATCAATTATATAAACTATAGTATTACGTAAAAGTGTTATTTTAATATTTTATTGTGTCAACAGAGGAGATTTAAAAATATACCTGACCTCACAAATAAATTAGTTATACAATTTAGGAAAGTTTTCTCGTATTGACATTAAAGTATAATTAATAACTTTATCTATACAATTACACAAATTTGTTTCTTAAAAGATGTACAATGCGCTTCAAAATTATAGAGACATGTGATTATTTTAAATAGCAGTTCAAAAAATGAAGCAATAATTACGAAGTATTACACTAATGAAATATAATATAGGTTTCACATGAAAAAAAAAAAAAAAAAAATGCTGTCTTAAAAATATAAAGGCTTTTCGAGATGGCAAATTGCCATCTATCGTTGCCATTTAAATTCCAATTTAGAACTGATTCCTTCGAATTATCTTGAAAATCCTAACAGGCATGCTTAGAACTAGATTTTGGAGAATGTGTGGCTATAACGAACAGTGACAGCTCGTGAATGACGTATTGGGGGTGCTGCATCGAAACGTCTAGATAAAGTACATAGAATGAAATCTTTATTCACCTTATTGGCTGATTCACTTACTTCGACAATCAGTGTAAATAAATTGACATTTTTAGGAGCCAACTAGAAGAAAAAGCTTTCCATGCTATGCTGACGTACTGCTTTTAGTCACTAACCTGCAGCCCACCCAAAACGTCACCCATGAGCCTCCACTGGTAACAAATCAAACCCTGCTCTACTTACTGCTTTAATTTTTGCATAGTCGAAACAAAGACCATGGGCGAGACCTATCGTGCAAGCACTCCCCAAAGGTTGTCAATTGGATTTAAGTCTGGACTGATGCTGGCTAGTCTATAACAATAACTTGATTCTGTATAAACCAAACTTTTATTGAGTAGGAGGTGTTAATCAACGCATCGTCTTTTTGAGATTTCGAGTTCCCCCCCCCCCCCCCCCCACCTAAGAGATTTTCCACTTTGAAGTAGATTGCTTTTGAGGTCATTTTAAAAATATTGAGAACAATGTCGACCATTAAGAATAGCAATATAAGCAATATATGGAGTTCCGTTGAAACAGAACGCGTCCCATGTAGGATCCTCCACGTAGGATCAAAATTTTGATGGCATGTCTCCGGATCATCTTCAAGAGTGAGTTCCAGACCGTCGCCATTTGCCCATATTGTAGCACTAGTGTGATGCAAAACCCAACTAACCTCAACTACCCAACCTTATGCTGTTTTAGGTGAAGATCAGGGGTTGTACAGATTGTGTAACATGTGTCTATGAATTACTGAATGCGGATCGTGTGTTGTTACTTGAAGAATAAGTTATTCTACTTTGTGTAAAGAGAAGAATGGATGCATCCAGTATGGCCAGTTACTACATTTTTTCACATTCCTGAGGCTGAACCTACGCCAGTGCCAAGTATGTCTGACGTAATTACGGCATTTGAAAATGCACGAATTTTTTTATATACACATGATACAGAAAAGGACCAGAAAATGTTGTAAATCTGGAAAATCGTTTAATTTATAAAATGAACAAAAAATCCAACATAAAATTAATGATTTAAAAAAATAAATATCTACAACTTTGATTTATTTCTTTGACAGTTTGGAAAGTAACAAATTAGTATTTATTAGAAGTATACTAAATATATAGCTTGTATTATTTCATAAACATTGTTTTATTTGTGTTTTGACTTTAACCCGCATTCATCGTTTTCCCGCTTTCATCGTTTTTTTCACGCACCCCATGAAAAACGACGGATCGGGGTTCTACTGTATTTAAAAAAAAAAAAAAAAAAAAAAAAAAAACCTAGAAATTTTTTAGGAGTACAATTCCATGAGATAATTTATGCTGAAATTGCAATGTTTAACAAGCAAAAAGTGGAACTTATGCAGTTCTTGTTCAAAATACTTTATAAGAGTATTGCTAAAGATTATAATGACTTTAGGTTGCATGACAATGTGATAAAATTTTTGTCTTTGATATCTTTAAATTTTTAAGAACAAATTCCTGAAATATAAAAATATCGAATAAAGCTAATATCGAAATTAAGATCGAATAATAAAACAATGATCTTAATACCAATATAATAATGAAACATGTGATAAACACGTCCCACTATTGTTCGACAACAGCTTTGAATTTATTGACATGTATGAAGACTACGTGAGTGACATCATGTATTCTGGCGTGACTTTTCTGAAACATTTTTTATTGCCAGAACCAGAAGTTGTAATGTATTAAAGCTTATTGCAGAAGAACAGTTGAACGCATTAATGGACAAAATGCGACAAATGACTTCGATGATAGCTAATTGCGTTTACGAGATAGTTCATGTTGGAATAGAACGATTAGCAAAGAGAAAGTGATACCCATGTAATTGAACGAGTTTTATTATTTGGGGGCGAATAATAAAGAGAAGTAAACCTTCTGCAAGCTTACGTACTTTATATGCGTTTTGCTAATGATTATAATGATTTTTTTTCCCATGACAATTTGTTTAGTACAATTTTTATCCTTGATATATTTTATTTTCTATGTGTTCATATAGGGTAAGTGATGCACCAGTGATTGACACTTTTAGAGCAATCTCTGATGTTTTTAATATTCTAGTCATCAGAAAATATTTTTATAAATCTTAAGTTAGTACATACGGTATAAAAAACATTCAGAACCACATATATGTTAAAATATATACGTTTGATATTTTTTTTTAAAGGAATTTTTATTTGACACCCACTCAATGTTCCAGTAATTGACACTGCCAGTTTTTCCTTTTATCAGCAATTAGCACCCTATGTTCCAGTGTTTGACACTTCTAGTTATTCATTTCACCAGTTATTAGCACCCTATGCTCCAGTGTTTGACATAAAATGTTAAAATTCTTATATGTAAAATATATGATTTTATTATTTTTCTTATTTATAAATCTTTTCGGGATAGATGTCAATGACTGGAGCATGCCAATCACTGGAGCACCTACCCTATATATTCCTAAAAGAAAAATGATCGAATAATAAAGCATTGATCTTTAACAATACAATATGGAAATATGTAATAAATACGTCCAATTGCTGTTTGTTAACAGCCTTGAAGTACTTCGTGACTGGCATCATGTACTTTGACGCGATTTTCGGAAACATCGTTTATTGCAATATACAAAATCAGAACTTAAAAATGTATTATAACATATGCATACTTGCCAACCAATTTTAATAAAAAAGGGGAAGATTTTTGCTGAAAACCCAGAAGATTTCATAAAAAAAAGGGAAGATTTTTTTTTTTCTCTTTGACGTATTAAACAATACAGTTTTACAATTTTAATATTTAGAAGCAATCTATAAAAACATTTTACTATAGATTGATTATACTAAATATATAAAAGTTTTAAATGAAGTTATTCCTCTTCAATATATAAATATCTACAAAACAGAATCTGTAAGAAATTTATTTAACAATAGACAAAAAAACTTAGTTAAGTTAAAGTATAACTAATTTTTTAAATAAATATAGAATATGATTTTTGTGTACGTACATTAATCATACATATAAGAAATAGTAGCAGTAGCTAATTATCAGGTAGGAAAAATTTTCCTACCTGAAAAAATTATTCTTCATTTTTTTTCATATGTTTACACATTTGGTATAAATATGACATACAAATTGAGGAAAAATAAACAGATTCATTAAATTCAACAATAAAGATCTAAAAATAATTACATATGTGAGAAATATTGAGCATTTCCATTGCTTTATTGTTTCTAGAATTGATCACAATCCGGGGAAAGGATGGGGGGGGGGGGGGAGGAATACAAAAATAATTACAGAGTAAGAAATATTTATTTAAACTCTTTCAACTCTACTTCTAGAATCTAATGTAATAACTTTAAAATTAATATTATCATTTATGTTGCAGATGGATAAAGATTCGGAAAGAAAAGACTTCTGCAGAACATTTGATTGCTGATCACTAATTGTAGATAAATAAGGCGGGGGGGGGGGGGGCAAAAAATAATTACATCAGCAAGAAATATTTAACAATTCTATTTCTTTAAATGTTCTAGATTTTCATAAAGCAAGTTTGAAATGAATATTCACATTTATGTTATGGATGGAAAAAGATTGGGAATCAGGAGTTTTCGTAAAACATTTGGGTTTCTTTTTAAAATGAACGATATCCGCGATTTTTTTAAAAACGGAAGATTTCATCATCTGTCCGGAAGACCGGAAGATACGTTAAAAAACCGGAAGTCTTCCGGGAAAACCGGAAAAGTTGGCAAGTATGCATATGTATTATATAGTGCAGTTTTACTGGATTATTACGCTGCTACAAATGATTTTGTAAATATCTGACAACGCTTAATAGAACTGGCAGCGATAAAGGGCTTTCGAAGCCCACGGTGCTGAAGGGCATTTTTAGTCACCTTGGTGTCCAAAAAAAAAAAAAAAAAAAAAAAAAAAGTCGCAAATATTTTCGATTCTGCGCTATACAGACAAAATTCTTATTCTTATTAGTATAAGTATGTGATAAATACGTCCAACTATTATTTATTAACAGCTCTGAACTACTGCGTGTGTACCATCATGTACTTTGACGTCATTTTCCGAAACATCTTTTATTGTCAATATATAAAATAAGAATTTAAAATGTATTAAAGAAATTGTCGAAGAACAGTGGAATATTAATGAATAGATAAATCACTTTACAAATGATTTCGAAGGTAATTGGTTACACTTACAGGATAGTTTGTACTGGACTCGTAACAATTAGCAAAGAGGAAATTATACTTATGCAATTGAAGGAGTTTTATATGTATGTTGCTAATAATTATGAAGATTTTTGCTTGCATGACAATGACATTCTGTTTAATAAGATTTCTAACTTTGATACCATTGATTTTCTAAAACTTATATAGTAAAATATAAATTCTCCAAAGAAAGATGATCAGACAATAAGAAATTGATCTCGATAATATGTTATTGAAACATGTGATAAATATATCCAAATGTTGTTTGTCAATATCCTTGAACAAGTGAAAGTGACAATCGGGCGCGATTTCCGAAACATATTTTTTTATTGTAATATTGAGAAACAGAAGTTAGACAAGTATTAAAATAATTGCGAAAGCAAAGTGGACATTGATGAATATATCACGATGTTACAAAAGATTTCGGAGATAGTTGTATGTTTACAAGATATTTTACGTTGGAGTTACAATTAAAAAAGGGAAACTGAAGTTACAACACTGTCTTACTAGTTTTACATGCCTGTTGCTAATAATTAGAATGTATTTTGTAGCACAACAGTTCAATAAATTATTTTTTAATTTTTAATAGCGTTTCATTTTTAAAAGCAATTATAAACTAGTATGATGTGGCCACTACAAGACTTTCTTCAATATTATTTTACAGAAATTCATGCAGTACAAATTATTTATTAAATTATTATTTATGAAAATTATTTTCCATGATAAATGCAGACGATTTTTATCTGACAGAATTATAACACTAAACGCCGAAAGAATTTTTGTAACTTGGGTCAATTTTGTGCCAATATCAGAAGAAATGCAATTTTTTTTCTGTTAAAAAAAAAAAAAAGAAAAGAAAAGAAAAGAAAAAATCGATAGATTTGTTTTAAATAATCACAGACCTATGGTTCAGCCATTCATTTTAAAGATATTACACGAGATCTTTCGAAATATACCCATACTGAAGATTTACAGATGAGTAAGTCGATGCTGAAGATAGTGGGCACCCAAAGCAAGTTTTTGAGCAATTTCAGGGTTTTTTTTCTTTTCTTTTGTTTGTTTGTTTTTTATAAAGCGATATAAAAAAGTGTTTTCTTTAAATATAGTGTGGCCTGCGAAGCGGGCAAAGTCTGCTAGTTTAATCTAAGTTGGCAGTATATTATATATACTCATATTCAAAATTAAATTGTGCGTTTCCTATAAAGACAAAATTCTTATAAACCTTACCTCAATCCTTAAAAAAAAAAAAAAAAGAGAGAGAAAGAAAGAGAGAAAGAAAGAAAGAAATTGATATATATGAAAGTTATTTACAACATTTTTCTAAAATCATGCAAATTTAATTCTGTACTGATAAGTATAAAGGATTTAAGTCCAAAAATGTCGATTTTGAGTTAAGTATGTAGTCAGACTCAGAAATTTTTTTTCTATCGATTGGTATAAAGGATTTAAATCCATGTCATTTAGTCTTTCAGAAAATTCATTGGTAAAAAAAGATTCAAGTTAGAAATTTAGCATTAATCATTGGTATAAAATATTTAATTCAAAATTTTCCCCTTATTAAATGAAGATTGACAATTACTGAATGGTATAAAACGTATAAACCAACATAATCCCTTTTTCCTAATCGATTCTGTTGATTAGTTTTTAGTTAGTTTAACTTTATTTTTCGTCTCCTGAACAATCAAGAATATGGACTTAAATCCTTTATACTTATCAGTACAGAATTATTCTCAAGGATTTCTGCAAAGCAACAAATACACGAAGAAACACGACAAATTGCAATAAGAAAACTGAGAGTAGGTTTACAAGAGTTTAATTGTCTCATAGGTCAATATGTTGACTATTTAGGTTAATTTTGCTGCAACCAACCTTTTCTAGAAATTTAGTGCTAAGTTTCATCACTTTGGTAATGCTTGCTCGTACTACAGTAGAACCTGGATAATTCGAAATTGAAGGGACCAAAGAAAAATCGAAATATCCAAAAATTCTAATTACATATACTATTTAGTCAAAAGGAAGAGATAAATTAAAAGAACAAAACTCTACGATCAATAATTTAACACATAAACATTATATCTGAGAATACAGCTACATTAACCCCCCACCCCACCCCCATTAAATGAATATTTTTTTACGAGCTTAATTATTCAACATTTTTTAAAAAAATAGTCAGATATTTTTTATTGCTTTTTTAAGTACAATCTTTGTGTCATAGCATATGGCATCAACCTATCAATTGATACAAAAACAGAATCTTCTACATTACACATGACTTTCAATAAAAAAAAAATAAAAAAAAAAAAAAAACCTTGAAGTTCATGTATATGGACCATATCTTCTTCTGATGCACTAGGTGGGAAATACTCTTGTATTTCCTTATCCTTCTTTTGAAAGACTGTTAAAAAAAATAATGCACTTTAGCTGAGAAAAATCTCGGGAACAAATTTTACTGTAATATTTTAAAGGTAATCGTATGAAAAATTCGAATTATCCAAAATAGAATTCGAATTATCCATGATATTTTAACATTATTTTAATACAAAATTCAAGGGACCGAGTAAAACATTCGAATTGTCCGGAATTTCGAATTAAACAAGTTCGAATTATTCAAGTTTCACTGTACTAAAATCAAATTTCTAAGAACATTGGCAGCGCAACTATTTAGCATAAATTGGCAATTCTTAGGGGGAAACGTTGAACTATATTTTTAACACTAAACCTACCACGACGGGTCAAATGACCCATTTTAAACTTTTTGTCTGAATTTCTTGCAAATAACATTAACACATCGTCCATGTTTCATGTACCAAATTGTGCTAAATAATATATTCTTGCTATACATAGTAATATATATGTATAACATTTTAAAGACGGGTCACTTGACCCGCTGTGGTAGGAATAGGTACACATGAAGTATCGGTAGGTTTAGTGTTAATAGTGCATGATGTAGGATAATACATTAATAAAGAGAGAGAGAGAGTATTATACAAAAATATATTTAAAATTAAATAGAGCGTTGCCTATAAAAAAAAAAAAAAAGTTGCCTTAAAATAAATAAATAAAAAGATGAAAACAAAAACTGGGATGAAAGTTATTAGCAGCACATTTCCAAAATCATAAAAACTTAATTATTCTCAAGGATTTCTTTAAAGCAACAGCCAACATACGAAGCTGCAACAGCAGAATGCAATAAGAAAACTGAAAGCAGGTTTACAAAAGAGTTTAATTGTATCAAAGCTCTGAAGAAAGCAACATGGAAAATAAATCAATCTCAAAATGTCACACAAGATAAAAAGCTCTTGAATTCTGACAGTGACATAGGAAAAACAAAGTATGAATAGAATACAACAGAAAGCATTTGGTAAGAGAAAATATATGGACGGAAAGCATGAGGTACTAGGTGTGGTGTTTTCAGCATATTTCGTCTGCTCTCACCTCTCTGCATCACAAGGCGACACCCTCACCCTTGCTTACTAAAGGTTCGTTGCGCCCGCTGGCAGCAGCAAGGACATTTTAAGTCGTGTGGGATGTAATATCTTTAGGGTGTTCACGACTTCGGAACAGGTCGGTAAATTCAAGTTATTATTATTATTTTTTTTTTTAATGTCATTTTTTGAGCAAAGTTTTAAATAATTTTAATGTAAGGATTTAGGAATATTACTGGGAAAACGAGATATTCCCAAAAAAGATTCAATTTAAATATTGAAAAGAGTAAAATATAATCCAGTATATAAAAACATATAACTAGAAAAGATTTTTTAAAGAACACATTTAAAAAAAGGAATTTTAAATCGGATAATTTAAGTTCGGATAATTTAAGGTGTAACAGCACAGTAAACAATAGAATGTTAAAATAAATAAATAAATGGAAATGGTTCCAAAAATGCTTTAATTTTCACAAGCTGTGGGAAGGTCTCAACAACTGCCCTGTATTGCAATTGATAAAATATTGGAGAATACACATAAAGAAACATATGGACAAAAACATTCGAATACTTTATAATTTAGACGTTTGTCGAATATCTAAAGAAATACTCCAGAATGTATTACACCTCATATATATACATGAAAATGTTTTATTTCGGTTGCAAAAAGGGGACCATTAACAAAGTAAAGAAAAAATAATAATACTTGAAATCATCCTGTAAAAAAAAAAAAAAAAAAAAAAAAAAGAAAAATAATTGACATGCGTTGTAGCTGTAGTATGTGATTATGAAACTTTAATTATATCTATTTACATGATAACAGCACATAAATTCATAAACATATAATAAAAGTTAAAAAAAAAAAAAAAAAAAAAAAAAAAAAAAAAAAAAACGATAATCTAAGTTACACAAATAACAATAAGATTAATTTTAAAAAGACAGGGGGAATATTGAGTTATTTTTGTAATAATATATATATATATATATATATATATATGTGAAAAACTCCAGTTCCTAAAGACAGTTATGATGCATTAACTTAATTTTTATTGAAAAGAACACAGTGGGAGATGTAAACGATCATTCACATACAATGGGCAAATAAATTTACAAGGCATAATCTCGTCGACAGGGAAGAAAATATGCCAAATAAATATGGTAATTACGCGGCAATCCGTCACAAGGGAATGCGATAATTTGGAGAGATGGGAAACAATTCCACAAAAGCGGATGGGTATCCTTAATGATAATGAGGGCCAATAATTGTGGGAGGGCACACTACAAGGTTGTTTGCCAAACAAAATACTCTAATGACGGGAAGTCATCCCAGAATTCCGCGCACTGAAACAAAAGTGCCACTAGAAATCGCTTTTCGACTCTGTCTTATTTTGTTTGGCACCATTTCGGAGAAAAGTGTTTTTAAAAACCTCTATAACGAGTGACATCTTCCCTTCGTTGCAATTGAGGGTCAAAAACCCCTTGTATCATGTGCTATGATGTCAACAAGAATTGAAACATATTGCTCGCTTACTCGAGAAGTTAAAAAAGAGAAAAAATAATGGATAACCTTAAAAAGAAAAAAAAAAAAAAAAAAATGCTTAATAGAAATGCGCGTCTGAATGTCAGCAGACTTCAAAAAAACTAGCAAAGTAAACAAGCGTAATACAAGCTATTTTGTCAGAAATTGTGGTTCTAGACAAATTGAAGCACCATGTCTACAACTTGTACGATGTGGCCAATACTGAAACTGAATAATACATTTACTATACAGTAACCGTCGCTTATTAAAATCACTGGTTAATAAAATCAGCCGCTTAATATGATCAATTTGCCAGGACCGGAATCAAATCAATGCAAACTAATTTTATAACCGCCGCTTAATAAACTAAAAAAAAAAAAAAAATCTCTTCAGCAGCAAAAATGTCATTTATGCACACTAAACAAATTTTTATTTACACTGTGATTTTTTTTATTTTAAATGAAATACAGCAAACCTTCAGTTATCTATTTTTGTCGAAAATTTTACATTTACAACAGTAAATTTTACATTTACAGCAATTAAACACGTCCCATTACTTGTCTTAGTAATAATTTCAAGCAATGTATTCTTCAAAGCACGGTAATAAGTTAAAAATTTAATTGGGTTCTCAAGTAATTATATATATGTATATATATATATATATATATATATATATATGTTTAATTATAAGACAATTTTTGTTCTTATTCTGAAATAACTAAGAGGCAAAAAGCTTTAAGAAAATATTTTAAATTTAAAAGAAAATCGTAAACTTTTGGCAATATATTGATGATTTCCCTCAAACGAGAGCGCATCAGAACTTGAGATGTGTTTAATTCACTTATTTTGAAGGAACAATCAAAGAATTATCTGTTAAAAATTAATTAATATTGTTTATTAGTTCCATTATTTGGTAACTTTTAAAATTTCTTTCCAAATTCATGTAGATAATACCTTTTTCTTCAGTGCAGGAACGTACGCCGGATATAAAAATCAGCCGCTTAATAAAATCACTTTTGCACAGAACGAATGTGATTTTAATAAGCGGCAGGTACTGTATTTGAAATAGACGAAATATGGCAGTAAAACACATCCTTAAGGAATCTCTTTAAAAATATTTTTAATTATCAGTTATAAAAATTTATTGCAATTTTTTTTTTTTTTTTTTTTTTTTTTTATAAATTAACATTATTATCAATGTCATAAAAAGTTACATTTATATTTCAAATAAAAAATCCAAAAAACCCCTGTTGTTTGCACTATTGCATTTTAACCCCTAATGCAAATATTTGATACGATACGATATATAATACGATTTTTATTTTATTTATTTATTTATTTATCAACAATTTAAAAGTGCCTGGTTCGAGCGTAGGAGAGCGGGTTCGATTCCCGCGCTGGGCCTGGGTGTGTTTCCATTTCTTCGTACTGTATTCTGTCATGTGCTATCTGTAATTATCTGACGAAGATTTACAAGCGGACTACAAGTCAAGCATACAAATCTGATGTATATCAATAAAGTGCTTGGTCTCCTCGTGGGCTAAAAGGAACAAATGGTTACGCTTTAATATTTATTCACTGACAAGGATAGGTAAAATTTTTATGTGATTATGGTAGGGTAATGAATACGCAACAGAAATAAAAATAAATAAACAAAATAAAACTGAAAAATCTGAAAAAGAAAAAGAAAAAAAGAAAGAAAGAAACTCGAAAAGTTAAATCTACCAAAAGCTGAAAAATCTCATCCTTGTAAATGGCATTAAAATATTTATTAATAGGGATGAAAAGCATTTAAAAAAAAAAAAAAAAATTGGATCAAATCAGGCATGAGAGTGCAGAAAATTAAAAAAAGAGGAAACACGCGTGTTCATAAAATTAATTTCAAAAGAAAAATAATGCGCGCGGAGAAATCTATACAAATGTACGTTCATAAAACTTATTTCAAATGAAAAATAATGCTCACAGGAAAAAACTATACAAAATATTTTAAAAGTGACAGATTAAACTAAAAGAATAATGCACATCAATATAATAAAACATGTGTTAAAAAAAAAAAAAAAAAAAGTTAGGTAGCAATCAACATTTAATCATTGGCTGGTGGTGTAAAATGGGAAAAAAGGGGGGTGGGGGAGGTAAAAAAAAAAAAAAAAAGTAGTTCATGAGAGAAATATTAAACACAATTCTACTTCTTTATGGATTCTAGAATATCATAAAGTAAGTTTAAAATTAATATTGTGGATGGATAAATATTCAAAAATAAAAGGCTTCCCGCAGAATATTTGGTCGGCAATAGTTAGAGATGAAAAAGGGGGGGGGGGGGCAAAGAAAATTACATGAGTGAGAAATATTGAATAATTCTGTTCTTTTATATGTTGTAGAATCAGATAAAGCATGTTTAAAGTGAATATTGACATTTATATTTTGGATGGAAAAAGATTGAGAATCTAAAGTTTTTCGTGGAGCATTTGAACACTGATCGTTATTGGAGTTTGATTTTAACAAAATAAAAAACCGCGGAATTAACGAAAATTGCAAAAAAGCGGAAAATCGCGGATCCGCAGAAAATTCTCATGCCTGATCAGATACCAATTATGCAGGAAAATCATATGGTACACAGCAGTTTACAAAATAAATAAAGAAACATTACAAAAAAAAAAAAAAAAAAAAAAAAAAAAAAAATTAAAATCTTACAAAATAAAGCACATATCACGAACAATTTTTATGAAGTTTATGAAAATCTTAACACACGTAAAAAAAAAAAAAAAAAAAAAAAAAAAAAACTAAACCTTGTAACACTTATACAAACACAAACTAAAGTACACAGCAATAACTATTTTTAATCAACCTCTATATATATATGAAGAGCATTAATCTTTTATTCACTTTGTGCTTCATAAATTATTCTAACTACAGCACTCACTTTTGAATCCCAACCTATTAACTTACCACATATATTACTACTGATTACATCCGATCCTAACCAGCTTTTAAAACCATACAAGCTTTTCAATCTTACACCTTCAATCTATCGAACCGATGACGTTTAAAAGAATTCATCGATATAATTTTAATCGATCGATCATCTCAGAAGACAATTAGTTTCGTCGCAGCCTGGCCCTAATTGTTTCCATAAGACGGATGGACAGACATAAACAAGAAAGGTGAAAAAGAGAAAGTTTTTCATTTTTTTAATTCACTGTCTTCAATGTTGCCGGCGCCTGCTTGTCAAGAAAATAGAGTCAGAAAGTCGGTATTACTAACCTATATACGTGTAAAAAGAGACAGACGAAAGTTATTAAAAAGGCCAACAACAAAAAAATATACCAGTGAAACTGATTCGCCGGTTGGCGCCTGAAATATGTTACATGTAATTACACGGCAATACTTCAAAAAGAGACTTTGAATGAAAATATGCCAAGGGGCGTATTAAACGATGCACAACTAGTCTTTGAAAAATAAGCATTGAAAATGGATATGTGCCCATAAGAATGCCAATAAATGTCAACGCAATAATTTTTATATAGATTGCTACTATTAATTTAAAGTGATAAGTATGCAAGATGCTTCTGAATACTTTTTTCCAGGAGACGATAGCAATGATATAGACCGTAATTCTTTATCTCATAATATTGCTGTTAATCTTTAACACTTTATTCCATGGTATATTATTGTTAAAATTAATTTTACTGAAGAGAAGTCCAAAAATTCAGTTTTTCTTTATACGGAAAGAGTTTTTGATTAGAAATATGCCAAGGGACGTATTGAACGATGCACAGTCAGTCTTTGAAAAATAAGGCATTGGAAATGGATATGTACCCATAGGAATGCCAATAAATGTCAACGTAATAATTTTTATATAGATACTATTAATTTAAAGTGATAAGTATGCAAGATGCTTCTGAATACTTTTTTCCAGGAGATGATAGCAATGATATAGACCGCTATTCTTTATCTCATAATATTGCTGTTAATCTTTAACACTTTATTCCACGGAATATTATTGTTAAAATTGAATTTTACTGAAGATAAGTGCAAAAATTCAGTTTTTCTTTATACGGAAAGAGTTTTTTGAATAGAAATATGCCAACGGACGTATTGAACGATGCACAGTGAGTCTTTGAAAAATAAGACATTGGAAATGGATATGTACCCATAGGAATGCCAATAAATGTCAACGCAATAATTTTTATATAGATTGCTACTATTAATTTAAAGTGATAGGTATGCAAGATGCTTCTGAATACTTTTTTCCAGGAGACGATAGCAATGATATAGACCGCTATTCTTTATCTCATAATATTGCTGTTAATCTTTAACACTTTATTCCACGGTATATTATTGTTAAAATTGAATTTTACTGAAAAGAAGTCCAAAAATTCAGATTTTCTTTATACGGAAAGAGTTTTTGAATGGAAATATGGCAAGGAACGTATTGAACGATGCGTAGTCAGTCTTTGAAAAATAAGGCACTGGAAATGGATATGTACCCATAAGAATGCCAACAAATGTCAACGCAATAATTTTTATATTATAAATGTTATAATTAGACACCATTTTTATGTCAAATAATCATTGTACGTTAAAGACAATAAAATTTTATGACTTTTTTTGGGGAGAGATAGGAACCAATTCCCAGCCTGAAGAATGAAAGGCATAAACTTGATACTAGATCTGGCTCTTATAACAGTAACACATTGATTTTAATACCACTGAAATATTCTGGTTTATCGTCAAGTTATAAAATTTTCCCTTTCTTCTACTATAGTGTCGAACACTATAACGCAAATATTTAGATGGACGGTTAAATCGTATGAGAATGATATCCATACAACGTTTAAAATTTTATAGTTGTTCGTACTACACAAAAACGAACAGGTAAAAAAAAATTACAGAGCAATTAAATATATTTCTAAAATAGACAAAGAAAAGAAAAAAAAGATCTTACATAAACATGGAGGTTACGTGCATATCGAATGAGCATCAAATCGATGACCTTAAAAAATTCGACTAAAATTATTTTTAAAAGCAATACGCCTATATCAGTGACAATACATTCACATTCTGGCATGTCGCGTACAATAAATGAAAATCAACTAAACAATGGAAAATAGAAAGAAAAAGAAAAAAAAAAAAATTAAAAATCTGAAATCCACATATCTTTTAAAACCACCCCGAGACGACCTTCACAGACAGTCTGCCACCCAATGGAAATATGCAAGTCCATTTTTATGCTAAGTTCGGGCGTCGACCAACAACTATACCCAAAGCACACGATGTATTCCTACCGAAACGACCCGGAAAAATATTCAAGCTCGACCCAAGCTCGACAGAAGACCAGTCAATGTCAAGGCCGGCTTAACAATTGGGCAAGGATGCCGTACTAAATGACGAAATTCCTCACAAGGAACGGAAGAATTAAAATAATAACTGGTACCAAAACCTTCTTTCTTTGATTCAACATACCTGTGAAATTAACACGCCGACTGCGGTTGTCGACATCCCGACCCCATTTCCTAATGCGTGCGTCGACTTTTTAAGGTGAATTTTCGTTTTTTTAAATAAGTCGATTCATCACGAGGTGTCGATACTGGTCGAAGAAGTTGCAGTCAAAATGTTAAAGTACTTGTCTTCTTAGTTCAATATTTTTTCAAGAGCAAATACCAATTGTCAGCCACATTTCTCATATATACAAGAGTCATAATCTGGCAAACACAATATCGTAAAACTATATTACAAATAAGGAAAGTACTTGACAAATATTATTATACAGATGTACAATTCCCCCCCCCCCCAACCAGTTGCCTTCTGCTATTTTAAATAATTCTTTTTAATTTAAGAATAATTCATTAAAATATTTCTGATTGTGCACATTTATGAAAAAAAATTGTCCTTTACTGTCCTATTAAAAACCATGGAAAATCTGGATGGTAACACCACCTATTGGGCGAGATTAATTTATTCATAGAAAAAATACATAAATTTATAAAAATTTAAAATTAATTGGTTTCAAGTTGAATTGCCATGTTTCAAGAAAATATTTATTTTTGTTGTTTTTTACTTATTTTTCTAGAAAATACATTAAAAAAAAATTGTTTAATGTATTTCTTTCTTACTTTTTTTTTTTTTAATTACATTTTGATCTACAAAATGCAAAAACTTTTGCTATTAAGGAAAAGAAATTACACTGTTCAAATAACTACATTATTTATATTAAAAAGTAAAAGTAAAAGGTATTTGAATACCTTAAAACATTGAATAAAATGTTGCGTTCTACAACTAACGTGCATTGTACTGAACGTTTCATTACGCAATCTTAAAAAATAAAATTGAAGAAAGACTTGTCATAATAAATGGAAATAAAACAAGAATAAAAATTATATATATATATTTTTTTTTTACAAAAGAATTTTTTCACCCACTTGGACCTTTCGCTAGTACAATTAGCGACCTTCGCACTAGAAAAACAAAACCACTCAGAATGATACGAATTACTACATTAGGCTTGGTTTCAAGATTTTTAAAATTAACACCCTCACTTTTCACTAGGCAACGCCGGCCGTCTGTCTCCTTTAATTTCAAGGACTTGACATTGCTCTTTTTTTTTTTTTTTTTTTTTAACCATGATAGCTAGCTGTCTCCCACAATGCAAATTGTCAATGTGTGGGGTTTAGATAAAGAAAAAAAAAAAAAAAAAAAAAAAAAAAAAAATGCGAGAATAGTGGGAAAATTTTCAGATTTTTTTTACGATCGCTTGATATTTTATATGCAAATTTTTTAAAGAATCTTCGTTTACGATTTTAACAAGTAAAAAATCATGTTGTTCAATTAGACTTTACAACGTTTTTACAACGTAACACCAAGTAATTTCCACTTATATTCTACGATATTAAAAACTTAAAAACTAATAGTAAAATATTTGTAAACTATGTATCAAGTGGAAGTATGTCATCAACGCTAATGGTAACATTCTATAATTAACCTGCTTCTAACTGCAGTAAAAAGATATTAAAATATGTTTTAAAGTAATATTTCTGACTGTCCTTAATGTATAAGAATTATTTCGCGATTCCGTGTATACAAACCAATAGCGCTGTCTATATCCTTTATAACAGAAAATACGGAACAGTGGACCGTAATAACAAATAAGCAAGTTTACTATAGTATCATCTTTAAGTTAGCATTAAAAAATGATAAAATTATATACGCATTGAAAACGGATGCTGACGCTGATTGCCATATCGCATTTATTGAATATTAAATCAAAACCTGTACGTCCACTTTTACTTGTTTCAATAACTGTATGTTTTAAGCCCGACATAGCTTTGACTATTAAAAATAGTAACGCCCCACCACTAACATTTGACCTCTGACCTTGAGATGAGATGCCAGGAAAATACTTTAAAATATTTATTATAAATTTTAACGATATATACTATTTTTCAATTATACCATTATACATACACATATATATTATTTTTCTGAAGACAGTATATTATTACTTAAAAAAATATATATTTCGGCAACTTTTATTAGGTAAATTAACTTTTGTATCCTTCCCTTTTGGCTACAATATATCTAAAAATCGATTTTTCATCAGAGACAATCCTCCTCGTCCCACAGGGTCAGTGACCTTCGATGTTAAAAGAAGACAAGTAGAGAAAACTTTTCATTCTATATATAAAAATCAAAATTTCTTAAATCGAAAAGAAAGCATATAAAATAAAGGTAATACAGTAACAG